>JANZLQ010000065.1:11048531-11064742 GCA_026212715.1 Elanus axillaris | reverse complement strand
TTAACTTGACATTTCCCCTCTTCCACAAGTTGGTTGCTGTGATGGTTGTAGGTGCAAAGCATCTTCAGTTACGACCTAAGCTAGTCTCAAGATCTCCTGAAGGTAAGCCTCTATTTGGCTGATGGTTGTGGGGAAATACAGACCTTATTTTGCATACTGTGCTGGCAGCTACTGCATAGTGGTTTGTGCTACGTATTTTAGGAGAGAACCTGCAAAACTATCAATTTAGAACACCTGGATCCTTGTCACAGGACCTGTCAAAGGATACATGGGTCAGACATAGGTTACATGAAACAAGGAGCTGTTGGAATTGATATTTTGGTAGAAAGCGATAGGATTTTTCTTTCTGACAACACTATTTTTAAAGATGGGAAGGTATGACTTTATTCACTTGCCATGTATTGGTCATCAATACTCTGATCAATGTAACAGTCTAATTCACTAGGGACCATCATCCAAAAAGCACTTTCTTAAACTAGTGTTTTTGAATTAAAAAAGCACTCTGGAAAAGATACTTTCTGTCATTTTAACTTCCAAAAAAGATGAGTCATTCCTAGCTTTTTTCCTTTTACCAAATCAACTAGGCTCTGTTCTAATAAATTGAGCAGCGGTATGGACATGACCTAAAAGTCAGTATCTTCTCCCTTTCTCCTCTTTTCCAGTCTGCCAAGGACTATTGTAGAGAATCAGTGAAGGACAGGTGGAGTAAGAGGTGCAATTGTGAATTTGCTTCCTTTATCATCCTTCTACCCTGCCTTATGATCTTCTCTTCCGACTTCTACTTCAAGATCTCGCCCAGTATCAGCAAACAGGCTGGAAAACTGCTCTGCGCTATGGCTGTTGGTGTTTCCAGTGAAGGGTCCTTCATGTGCTCCTTCTACTTTAATTGGTGCACAGGCTTGAAGAATTAGGTTTTAGACTAGGAACAGTGAATGAACTAAGAATGAGCAGCGGAGAATGAACATTTAAGACCAAATGTCTCTCCCAGGTGGTTCATAAAACCCCCTTCCCAGGCTGAGCCCTTGATGTCCCTTCGTACCTCTGTGCCTGCTTCTATGAAAGCACCTTGGCATGTAGACAAGGCTCCAGCTCCACACACAGCCTGACTTTGGTCAGGCTTGCAGATGTACAGGTGCTGAGAATTAGGATAACAGTTTTCAATTTAAGCCTTGGGCAGGAAACTTGAAAAGCATTATGCCTTACAATAGACTTCTGTTGGGTATATCTTAAAGACCTGCTTCTAGTAAAAAGTCCTAAGGGAAGGGCTTTGAAAAATACGCATAAAAGGCCGATGAGGATTTAATTTAAAGGCCACATAAGGCGGCTAGATAATAAAACATCTACTTACCTGAACAAGCGTGGTGATCCTGACGTGCAGACCCCTGCACAGAGAGGAGCGATGGGTCCACACCACAATTAATGTGAGCAGGCGCAGGCTGCGCTGCACAGACCCCGTGGCCACAGGTAGCAAACACGTGGTTAACGGCCCCTCTTCCCAACCCCAAAACCAAGCATCAAGCTCTTCGGCTGTATAGGGGTCTCATTTGCCATAATTGGGCAGGCGTGATGGGTGGAATCAAGGGAAGCAGCCAGACTCTTCTCACTGGTGCCCACTGACAGGACAAGAGGCAATGGGCACAAGTTACAACACGTGAAATTGTCTGAACACAGAAAACACTTTTTTTTTAATTTTTTTTTTTAAACTGTGCAGGTGGCCAAATGCTGGCCCAGGTTGCCCAGAGCGGTTGTGGAGTCTCCGTCCCTAGAGAGACGCAGGCAGAGCCCTGAGCAGCCTGCGGCAGGTGACCCTGCCCTGAGCAGGGGTTGGACTAGATGAGCTGCAGAGGTCCCTGCCAGCCTCGGCCATTCTGCGCTCCTGAAATTCTGGAGCAGGAGGTGTAATTCTGTAGGGTCTCCCCATTAGCCTCATGGCTATTGCGTATGATGTACACATAGGTGGAATTCAGTAAAGAAATCGCTCGCTGGAGTGACCAAACCTGAACCAAAGCTGGAAAGGAACCTTAAGCTGACCTAACCAATGCAATGATGACTGACTGGGAAAGTAAAAAATTAATGTCTTAAATGGCATCGACTCCAGCTCTGTTCTGTAAAGACATGATGGGCATCCTGGAATCCTGATGCACTAAGTAACGAGCTAAGTAATTCTGGTGCTAGCTTTTTGGGGCTTTGAAACATTGAAATGAAACTCATACTGTTGTTTTTCTAACGGGGAAAAAGCTGTCCTTCTATCTTAAAAATGTATCTTTTTCAAAGCCAGTTCTTCCCATTCATGTTGTCAAAAGAGCTGTCCAATGAGTTGCTCTAGACAACAGCACTGAAAGACGCTGCCATTTAAAAAGTACTCCCAAAATGATTAAGCATAAGCAACTCCTACCTTGCTTGGTTTTTATCTAAAATGCTACAACTGCCAAGCTTTTAAGTTACCGCCTGCAAGTTGATACCCTGTGCTTGCTGGCCTGTTAGGTGTCCCAGAGGACTTCTTACAAGAGAAGGACTCAGGCTGTCAAAAATATTACCAGTGACTTTGATCTTTTCTGGAAGGATGGGGCCATTAGGTGCAGAAAGAAGGGGATAGCGTATGTGCGTTGAAGAAACCTTGCAGTTCCCATTCCTCTGCAGAAGCATCTTATAGTAAATAGAAGCATGTATTTTTCTTTTATTTCTTCTAGTAGCTCTTTCTCTTATCAACTTCTTACCAGTTGAAAATGGAATAAAAAGAATTAAAAGTTTGTCCTATGGCTAATGTAAGAAACGTGAAGCTTGGTGCAAACAATGTTGCGCTTCAGCGTATTTACAGTTCTTTGACTTGTTCTCTAGTGAGCTGAAGTTAAGCTAACATCCAATCTTGAAGTCTTCATCGGTGATATTTCTAAATTTCAGAGACAGTCAGGAATTAAGTTACTGGTCACGAATGAAAAGCTCCTTGTAGGAAGCTTCAGATACCTTGGGGGTTTTGTTTGGCTTTTTTGTTTGTTTTGTTTTGCGTTTTTTTTAACTCCCAGTGAATCTTAGTAAAGGTTGGTGAAGCTAAAACTGGACTTGAGCTTTTGTCATCTCTTGTTCGGAGAGAAAGCTGCAGGAGAAATAACACAGAGCTTAACTGCTACTGATCAGTGCTGAACCACATAGAATTTTATGTGGCTTCTAGTCCCTGCCCCTTCCTGAGGGTATCCCACCGCAGGGCAACGCAGTCCTGCAGACAGCTGTCTGCGAAGATACTCTGAGCTGTGAAGAGAGATACTGGGTTAAATCAGTATTCAAATCTTCAAAATAACAGCTTACTCAGTTGTTCTTTTATGGAGACAGGAGATTATTCAGCAGAGAATAACTGTTGAGTGAGGAAAATTTCACAGACTTTTTGTCTTTGCAGGCATTAAAGGAACGATGCTTCATGAAATAATCTGGATGAAACTTCATGAAGTTCTACTGCTTTGAGCAGGAGATTGCATTAGATGACTTCCCAAGGCCCCTATCCTGTAATCCCATTTTTAAACTGTCTTCAATGCCTATCTGTTAAACTTCGCTTATGCCTTCTGATATTTGTGGTTTATACTACAAGCCAGACATGCTTAACCACTTCAAAGTAACAGTCTGTAACTCATAGGAGAGCTCACAGCTTTTAAGGTGCTCTCCAGAAAGCTATGCTGCAGACCAGCTGCTCCTCAAGGAAGAGGAGGATTTCTCCTTCTGCTGTTTGTCTCTTTCAAATCTTTCAGGTGTATAAAGAATAAAAACTGTAGCTATTTCTAAGGAAATGAAAAGCTGACTTGCAGATGCGTGTGGTTTCACTACCCTGCTCTCTACTTAGGACTCTCTTGCAAGAACCAGCTCCTTTTTCTCAAAGCTACTGTGTTTTTTTTTCTGGTTTTGTGTGTTTAAGATTAGTTTCTGAAAAAGAATATTCTCTTGCAGGCATATAAAGTTAATAAAATCTATATTATTGTTCGAACTGATCAAGAATAAAGAGCACTGAAAAAATGTTTTCAATTACAGAAGCCTGTAATTTAAATGGAAGTGAGAAGCTGACTTTTCTCCTTACCTTATTTCATAGACTGGTGGTGTTACAGGCTTTTATTTAATTGAACAAAGTGTCAGTGAAATTAAATTAAATGCAATATCTGTTCTGCTGTTACATACAAAAGCTCCCTCTTTTGCCTTGAGTTACAGAAATATTTTGTTACACTTGGAGAGTTTAGCGTTGTATCAGACTTGGAGTCTCTTTTTACTGGTTCTCAGATAATTGCATATAAAACTTTAAATGCTAATGTAGGAGGCCTGACACTACAAAACTGCCGTTCTGGTCTGAAAAAGAACGTAATAGGAAAAAGCTTCTCTCAAATATTCCGTATATAAGCTGCATAGTAAAACTAGGAGGCTGGCTGATCAAATGTTAAAGGTGTGATGATTCAAATAGAAATTTGACATTCTAACTATTGAAAAAATAGCTGGGTTTCTGGAAAACAGTTGTCATAGCCTTTTTTGTTATAAATAACACATTGCTTTTGAAACTAAAACAGATTTAAAATACGGATGTTTAGAAGATGTGGGGGATTGCCTACACCACTCAATATGCTGCATTCTGGCTCTGCCTTAAAGGTGCAGAAACCATTTGAATTTTCTTCTGTAGGGCCAGTATACTGCAGCACGTTTCATTTCAAAGGTATTAATGTTTCAATAAAAGACAAACTAAACTCTACAGCAGGAGGTTAACAGTATTCCGAATGGCCGTTTTTGAAGAGCTTGGGATAGCAGGGGTCCCCAGCCATTCTGCAGGCATGTCAATACTTGAATACAGTTATTGCAGCTTTGAAGCTTCCTGGCTTCAGTCTTTTTCAAAAGGGCCACAAACAATCCAAGTCTGAATATCAACTAAATGATCATGTGTCAGCTTGATACCAAGCAACTCGATCAGCATTTTGAATGAAGAAGTGCTACGGGTTTTTTGATCACCAGGTGAGGAGTGGGAGCTGATAAAATACCGCTGGAGAATACTACTTTACATCAGATTTCTTCATTACTGTCCCCGAAGGCAATCGGCACAACCCCGAGACCCCTCAGTGTTTGTTTTCCAAAGTCAGGCTTGATCTCTGACAATCCTTGTCAAAGACTGAAATGCTGAAACATACTCCTGCGTGCTGTCGTAATCCCGGTTTGAAACGTTGCACTTGGATCTATCCAAGTTCAACAGTTAAGCTGTAGATAGTTATTTCCACACTGCCTACGTTTGAGACATTGCCAAATGCAAGACAAGTGCTCCTGTGGGTTTCTTGCCTTGTTTCAGTCTTGCAAGGCTTGATGGTTGTACTGTAACTTAGAAATCAGGCCTTTGAGGAAACTTCATGGAGAAATACATTTAACTACTAACCACCTTAATAAAATTATGCAGCTCAAGATGTTTGCTTTGGGTGGGAGGAGGGAAGAGTAATGTTATGAAATAAAAGGGCTTAGCCATTTCAAAGAATGGAATTTGAGGGGGAAGTGTCATTTTTCCATTAATCCTTGTTGCTGCTGACACTCACATCTCCAAGCTTTTGAACAAGCTTTGACACCGGTCAAGGAGGATCTCCCGGTGCTGGGGCTCCCTTTTGCTCTCCCAGTGGAAAGCATGGACGAGTTGCAACCTAAATACCTATATAACCAGCCTTGTCTGTTGTTCAGCAGCTGTACCTGTTCTGAGCAAACTGGGTTGCAACTGAGCCTGCCAGACGGCAGGATCGTAGTCGGTGATGCCGGCCCAGGTTATCTCCTCTGCTCCGCTCCTCTTCCTGCAGCATCCCCTCCGTTGGGCCGTTTCAACAGCTTCTGCGACAGCGTGGTCGACCACAGCGGAACTGCTGCTGGGAAAACTGCTGCTGCAGGCTGATGTTGGATGCTATCGGCTGCACGGCTGCCGTCCCTGGACGGCAAAACTGGAGCAGAAAGGGGGTCCCCTCTGTGGCTCCTTGTGCCCCAGTACCGAGAGGTGGAGGAAGCGACAGCTAAAATACTGCGGATGAAGGAGGTTAAGTGGGAGTGGAAAGAAAAGCATTGAGCAGCCAGGAGGTTGCTGAAAGCTGCAAGGGAAGTGGAGCAGGATGACAGGATAGGAGTGAGAGGAGCAAAAAGAATGCATGTACAAGGTGTAAAGTGTGTATCTCGAAGCAGGCTCCTCTAGCTCAAGGCACTGATGTCAGAGCGCTACATACTGTACATACTCTATCAGTTCGTACTTTTGCTTGAGCATTTCAGTCGTCTTGTTTTGCTTTGGAGGAGAACCTACTCTGATCTGTGCTGTGAGTCTGAATACCAAAATTTGACAACCACTATGGATCACTGTATGATTTCACACAAATAGTGAAAATCATGATAGGTAGAGGGAGCGTCACAAGACTAGAACATCAAATGTTCCAAGTAAACTGATGTAAGAAACTTCATCCAGTGCTTTTTGTTTAAAATACCAAAATTAAATGTTGCTGACATAATTAAGTGGTGTGTCATGGTAAAATGTGCCTGTCCGCAAGTGTTCATATGCTTTTGGTGAAGACATAAGTTTCACGATTGTATTCAATGCTGTGGCAGGAAAACTTCCTTGCAGCAAGAGTGATCTTGAAAGCAGCTCTTGTAGCAAGCATGTAGGACCCTTTTCTGACAACAAATGGGAAATTCAGAGCACGCCCTGTCTGTTCCACAGGTGCAAGAACAAGCTGTGTATACTAACAGCAGGCTGTGTTCTTTAAAACAAAAGTTTGGTTAAGGTTGAATTCTCTTAAACTAGAGTGAAAGTAGCCAGCAAACAATTTCTAAGTAAGAATTAGTGCAAAAAAAATGCAAGCAGTGCACAGAGTAGGTTAGGTGGTATCATCTCTTAACAGGTTGCCTTGCGATCATTTTAGCACAAATTGAATATTTTGTCTCCATCGGAGAGAGTGTGTGGTGTGAAAATACTTGTTAGGTCGCAGCCTCACGGCGTACTGAAGGAAAACTGCCTGGGTGAGCTCTGAGCGGGCAGAAGCCATTGGAGCACGCTTCCTGCGTGCCTGCTGCCACTGCACCTGCAAAAGCTGTGGCACCCAGATATCCCTTCTATCTTGGAAAGAGAAGCCGCTTTGACTTCTGTTTTCTTTCCTGCAGTGCTCATGGCTTGCGGTGATACTGCTGTGCTGCGTATTTTGTCTGTTGTGAGGCCCGAGTGACCCTCCCCACAGCTGGGAGCAGGCTCCGCAGCGCCCGTGTGCTGCCTCTGCGGAATTCCAACTGGATTGTGATGGAGATTCTGGGTAGGGCATGTCCACATGCAGCAGCCTTGTGATTAGAAGTGTGCAAAATGATAATAACAAGTCGTGTTTTGTGATATGACAGAATGCTACAGGGAGCCTGAGCAGTGTTCTCACAAACTTGTTTTAACAAGAAAATGAGGGGTGTTCTTCCCTGCTCCGTTTGGTGATATTCAACAGATGCCACCTTCTGCTTCTCTCCACTGCACAGCACGTGGGTTGTTCAGCTGTTCAGAAGTCACCCCTCTCTGAAACAAACCCAGTCATTATGCTGAGATCAGCATAAAATTTCATGGCATTAGAGCCCTGGAAGAAGACTTAAAGCAAGCTGACACGCATCCAGCTAGGCATGTAATGCAGCCTTCCTGTAGGAGAGGAAAGGGAGTTTAAAAAAAGGTGTGCAGTGGGGGAGGTATTTGCAGTTTGGACTTTCTACCCCCAAAATGACCCACTGTACTTGCACACCTCATCAGTGGAATAGGGACCATTGGTTAGATTTTGACAAGATGTACCTCCACCACTTACTCTCTGAATCAGAGCAGTGTCTAGCTGGCTCATGTGTGATGGCAGCTTTCATACTCGATGCAGGCACACAAACAGAGCAGTATATTAATAATAAAACTTCTGAGGGTCTGAAACTACTGGTATCCGCTTCATCTTTCTGTGTGCACCAGCCACACAAGTAATATTCAGAAGAAAATCTAAATGGTAGGAGCAGGAAGCATCTGTGGTACACTGTCACGTTGTGGGTTTGCCAATTGTCGTGCTGGAAGGCTCTTCCTGCCCAAGCAGCCACTGCTGCAACAGCAAAAATAAAAAATAATGTATAGATGCAGGCTTTCCCTCGCCAGACAAAGAGAGAGACTTGCGTTATGACATTGCTAAACAAATGCACGTAGCACAGCTGTGTGCTGAGCACCTGAAGGCTCTGGTGGCTCAGAGCCTGGCCTTCAGCAAGCATTTAGCGGAGGCAGCTAATGCTGCAGATAAAACGTGGCATCTACACCAAGCTGTGCAGTTGAAGACCGTCCCTGTTCCACGGAGTGCACTCTTCTGCTTCCTTCTCTCTCTCTGGGCACCCTGTTCCCCCTCCTTTGCCACTACAAATAGACTTGTTGAACTGGAAGTCTTCATGGAGGACCCAGAAGATCAATGGGGCCCACTGACCTTTTTTACAGCTTCATACTCCCTTCCCCGCTTGTAGCTGCAGGTGTTCAGGCACCATTAGGTTCCTTGTTATCCAATAATAGTGGCATATTGTTTTTCCTGGCTTGTTTCTGTAATAACATTTGTTATTATTTCTCATACTTTGTACCTGGCAGTTCTGGTCATTGGTTTCAAGCACTTGCTTTAGTTTTTCTGTTGTACCTTCACTGTTCACTCATATTTAATGTGTTTGTGTGTGTTTTCCCCTAGTCCTCCTTGGTAAGTGCACATGAGCAAGCTTACAAAAGACAGAAAGTAAGGCAATTTCCATTTCCCCCTCCTATCAGCAGCAGGAAAAATAAATTAGCATAGGAATCCAGATGGTTGTTGTTACGGGTTGAGCAGGAGGTAGCAGCTGTGTGCTGATGAAACTAGGAAAATGAATTGTCTGAGGGTGTAGTTTGGTGACTTCTCTAAGATGATGTATTGGCTAAGTACTGTAAAAGGAGCAGTCCTGCACTCAGCAGCAAGCTCCAGCCGCTTACTGTGCGCCAGTTACCATTGAGCTGATCCTGGGAAGAATCTACTCAATGCACTAACCTGGCCAAACACTAAACCAGCGATAAGTAAGCAACCACCTCACTACTATTCGTGTTGGCTTAGCTTTCTGAACCACTTCACTCTTAGGACAGAGGGTCACTAATGCCAACATGAAAAGAAGAAGTGATGATGGCCCTTTTGGCAGCTGCTAACCACTAGATTTATTTATGTCTGGTTTGGTACTACAATTAAGTGTAAATATGGTACAGGGATGCAAGAAAACTCAAAATTAACACAGTAACTTGATTTTAAAAGCACTTGAAATGAGCTCGTCTTAAACTAGCGTATTTAGACGCTGTCAGTGCACAAACCTTGAGACACCTTGCTGATGCTGCACTGCCCATTAAACTTCAGCCTGAGCTGGGAGACACTTAAAGCAAATTTAGAATTTATCAACGTAAGCAAGACGTATTTAAAAAAAACCTTGAGTTCTGATTCTGGCCTAAACCACACTGTGAATTCAGGTACTGCCTACATACCTATATACCTCTTGCTATAAATTGCCATATCCAAGGCAATGCAAGAAACACAGAAACAGCCATTCCCTTGTTCTTCCATATGACTCTGATACCACCCCAAAAATCCCCAACAAATAGCTAGTGGAAAACAAAAGCTACAGAGATGCTCAAATACTACTGGTATGAATTTAACCAGACAAGATGACAGAAGTGACTACTGTCTTAAGCTTAACATAAAGTACAATAAGAAATGGGATCTGAACAAGGCGTCACACAAACGATTAGTCAAATCTGGAATAATATCAGGATTATAAAACAGAAAATGTCATTAGCCAAGTGGGACTGTTATGCTCATTTAGAGGTAATTTTAGCAAGTGGCCTTACTTAAAAAACAACTCTTACAACTCTGAATTTTATTTCTACATAATTTTGGGGGGGTAAGTAATCCCTGGAGGCACACTAGTAATTTCCTGGAGCCCTGAAATCAGAATTGGGAGTCAGACGTTAATTCTGTTTCTGATTTTGCTATAATCTCCCCATAAAATCAGTCTTTGGAGCGCACGTTTTCAGGAGCAGTCTTCCAGTAGCCTTCACCACTGTGTATGCTTCTAAAGAAATGTGAAAGCAACTTCCTACCTGTAGAACTAATATAACTAGAAAAATACTTCACAGTCTCTGAATAAAAAGCACCGTATTAATGTATCTGATTATTTTTGCTATAATATGCACATCTTGTAATTTTTCATTCGATTCCACTAGTTCCCCAAAGCCTCATAGTAACATCTATGCATCCCTTTCTGCTTTGTTCCTTTAAGTACAGGAAAAAGTACTTTCTTGTCTTTGGTCTTCACCGGTATATCATCAGCTACGCAACCTCACTGATATACTCTTGATTATTACACAGCCTCCAGTTTCTGTTTCTGCCTCATACCCTGTTTATCTATATACAAAGGAGAATGTATATTTTTCTGAGTGTTTCTAACAGCTTTTTGGGTTCCTGAAATAACCTGATCAATTGTAATTGGAGGTGGTAAAAACAAGTGCTTCTCTACATTTTCTGTTTAAATCTAATGCATATAGCAGTTTTCCTTTTGAAAAGCTGAGTCAAGCATGTTGTGTTAAGGTTTTATCATGCCTTATATTCTCTGTATCTTCAGTTTAATGGTTGAAAACCTCACCCATACAGTTTTAATGTAGTCTGGTTTAAAACAAACCACATGAACTTATAAAATACCTACTAATATGAATTCTGCTCTGTGCAAATACCAAGTGCCTCGTTAACACCCAGAAAATGGATTTACTGCCACCTTTTACTCATAAATTTGCCACCTAAGCCAGAATTTGGTTTCACAGACTTTGGACTTCAGTAAAAGCTACTTTTTTTTTCTATAATTAAGTGAGCTCTGATATCAAGACCTCATTCTTCTAGTTAAATTTCTTATTTTAGTTTCTCTTGGTCCTGTTTATTCCATTTCCTAGATCATTCTCCTTACCAGATTCTTTAGGTGAGGTGTTGACTTGTGACACATACCTAAACAGATACTTAGCCAAGCTGGGTATCTCCATACATCAGTTCACTGTTCACTAATTTTCATCAACTCACTCTTGCAGTTAATATCCACATTATACTAGATGATGCTGTTGTTAAGCGGTACTAAATGGAAGATATTCTATAAACACCACTCTATATGGCATCTGCTGAAGCATTAATGAATTTGTTCTAACCTTTGCTACATTGTACTAAATTCTTCCAAACTTGTTCTAATGCTCATGAACCTGGTAAAATACATGAATAGCTCTTGATACACATTACCAAACAATTCCAACACACTGAATTTTGCAACATGACAGTTTCTCAGGTATTGTATACAATGGCAAAGAGCCATCATACCACATATCTATTTAGAAAAGAACTGCTTTACTTATTTTTAGAAAAGCTTAAAAGCAAGCACTTTGAAATAAAAAATATATTTACCAACATACCCATGATCCTGGCAACACAGCAAACATTACTGGTATTGATCATTATTGATCATCCATTAGAACATTAACAAAAAAAAAAAAAAGAGGAAGAAGAAAGAGAAGGATGTTCTTTACATGTGGAATTGCATGTGGGTATCCAGCCCAGGTAGTGATGCCGCTGCTATAAAACACCATAATAGGATTATCCCACAAAATTCCATAGTCAAACCAGTCCTGTTATCAGAACACTGTCAGTGGCTGCAAACATTCTCAGATTCAAATAACGCACATACATCATAGAGAGTATGAGTTATAATCTGACATTGAAGATAACACTAAGAGAGGTTTACATGCAGCTAGCTCAGCGCATGCTTCTATGTCTTACTATGTCAGTATTTTTACTGTGCTGTTTGTGTACTTACGGAGAAACATTAAGGAATTTAATCACTGTAGTTGTTAGAAAGATATATATCTTTTATACAAAAGCATCTAATTAAAAGGAACAAACAGAAATACCCCTTTGGATAACACACCCACTTTTATACAAATTCTAATGACTCTGAGAGTCAAGTTCTTTGGCAGAGTAATTGTCACTCTCAGCTTCTAATCCAGACGGTTATTTGGTTTAAAGTGCTGCTTTTAAATTACGCAGTTTTCCTTTACACATTTCCCTGCAGGCACTTTAAGTTCTCTTATTTGTTCTTCAGTACAAACAGAATCTATACACTGAACAAAGGAAAAATCTCAAATATCTATCAGCTACAACATCCCTCTGATCATTTTTGTGGCCCTCCTCTGGACCTGCTCTAACAGGTCCATGTCTTTCCCACGCTGAGGATCCCAGAGCAGGACGCAGAACTGCAGGGGGGTCTCACCAGGGGGGAGCAGAGGGGCAGAATCCCCTCCCTTGACCTGCTGGACCCGCTCCTTTTGATGCAGTCCAGGATACGGCTGGCTTTCTGGGCTGCAAGTGTCCAGCTTTTCAGCCACCAGCATTCCCCACCTGCCAGTTCCCTCAGGACCCTGGGATGTTTCTTAGACTATATGTTTCTTAGACTATAAGTAACATCATATATATTCCAAATCATCCTTGCATTTCAAATCTATATGTACCTACTTGATATCCTTTTCTTTTCCATTTTCTTGCTGCTGTTGGCAAACAGAATTTAATGGGATTTTGAAAAGAAAATTTCAACAAAACGAAAAAAACAACAGTACTTCACAAGTTACTTTACAGTGTTAATATTTATTTTCATTACCATTTTGATGTAGGAGAAAAAAAGGTAGGATGAGAGGTTGCAAAGACACCGGGGGCATAAGGTATAATGGTTCTACAACTGCAAGACAGCCTATAATTAAATTTTTGTGCCCTGAGACTACATTCTTCTCCTGCATGTAGGTGGATGAATAACCGACACCACGCTGGTAAAGCATTATCTCACACTCCCCTCTAGCAGCCACGGCGCAGTACTGCCTGCTTGTGTTTGTTCCCTGTCTGCCAACAGCCTGAGGGGCCAAAGGCCTCTCCGGGGGTCTGGATAGCTCTACTGCTAACACAGTTGCTCCCAATATGATCCCATGTAATTAAAGTTATGTTTCTCATTTTAAAGTAGGATTAACATTAAGTTAAAAGTCCTCATCTTAGAGATGACAGAATTTTAGGTGGGCTAGTATATTACATTTGCCCCTTGTGCACATGCATTGTATCACCTCCTTTATGAAATTGTACGTGATCAGTGTAATTTATGTGGTCATTCCAACATACAGGCACAAAGGGTGCCACCTTTGTCTATGTGTCCTTGAATTCTACATGTACTTTTACTAGGTCCTTTCCTACGGTGACCATGCAGCCTGCATGAACCTTGAGTTACAATCTTAAAAGTGTTCCTCCATATACACGATTTCTGTTTGGATATATACTACCTTAACTCAGCGCCTGAGAAAAAAACTTCACAGCTGCTGAAACAACAGCCTACGCTTGGAAGATATTTTCTGATGCACCATTTATCATTGTCATCACAGGGCACAACAACTTAATACAGTAGATTGCACTTGTATATCGCTGAACAGTTATTCCCAACCTTAAAAAAGACAATGCCATCTCATAATTGTATTAAATTATTAGGAATTACAATAATCTTAAAATCATTCTAAAAATAAAATCTATGCATGCTAATGAGAAAAAATAATCAGCGTAAAAACTACTACCTGCCAGCTTTATAACTACAGTCATTATAGCTAATTATATGTCTGCAGCAAGGGAATACTTTGCTTCCTACAAGCATTTGGGAGTCTTCAAAATACTCTCAGGTGAGAAGAAGCAGCAAGGAACACACTAACTTTGTAAGCCCTACAATTTAAGAAACAGTCTTCCAGCAATTTGTAGAAAGAGGGATGCTGCCCTCTTTCTCTCAGTATTCGCAGTCCTTCCTTTGCTTTATGCCGATTACATGGTGCTTTATAATTCAGGAATTTTGCGGGCTGGTACAGATTCCAGTTTATTGCTAGCACCTTAAAATGAGTAAAGGATACTGAGCTGCTGGGAAGTGTGGCAGCTGTGAAGAAGGCAAAAGGAAAAAGAATCAGTACGACCGGGTGTTGTGGTGTATTTCTTCCCCCTCTCTGGGCTGATCTACGAACTCAGGAAGTCTTGCCAGGCCTTAACATAAGCATAATGAGTTGGGCGGTTAAGTGTCCTTTGACCGAACCAGGAACACACTCACAGGGCTAAGACAGGAAGTCATGCAGACTGTCCTAAGGACTCCTGTTGCCCAGAGAAAACAAAAAACAAAAGTAGAGATAACCAGCTCTCTCATAACAACCTTGAGACATATCCCAGTCCTCCCCTGACAACCTTGGAGCATCCCATATCTGAATCTTAAGTCACTCCCTGACAGCCTCGGACCCTTCCTTATCTGAATCGTGGCTGATGTGAAACAGCACCAGTGCAGCTGGAATCCCAGTAATTTGCTCATGACTAAAGCCAATCATCTCCCGAACCTGTAAGCAGCGGTACTGAGTGAGACTCTGGGCTCTCCTGGACCGCAGTGGGCTGTGACCAGCATCTCCCTCTCTGCGTGGGACGCCTCTCGGAGCTCACAAACTTCTCTGCGAAGGTTGGAAGTCTGTTGACAAAAGCCGACAAGACTTGGGCTGACACTCTCCACTCCTTGAGACTGAATCCTTTGCCCACTGAGAAAGATGATGAAGCATTCGATGTGAATATTTTCTTGGAAGTCAAGGGGAATTTGTTATGTTCTGAAGCTGTGAAGGAAAATTATCAGCCTGCATAACATCAATGTAAAAAGAGGCTAGTAGATTTTCACAGAAACCTTCCTACATACTTGTGATAATTCTGCTTTTTTCAGCACTTTTAAAATTATTATTTTAAATGTGCATTTCATGGTTAAACACAATTGATTTGGAGCTGTCCTGTAACTGAGGAATCTTACATGTTGGCCTAATTACTGACCTGATTCTGTAGATGGAAGAGTTTAATGTCAGATGAAACTCTACAAAATGCAAACTGGATTTAAAAAAAAAAAAAAGAAAAAAAAAAAGAGGCTAATTGCAGCGTAAGCTCCTTCTTCAGGAACACTTGCGTATCGAATGGCAGTTTTGCTACCACATCCCTCCCTTTTGATAATTGAGGTCAACTCTGGCTTTACCAGCGCAGCTGTGGGAGCCGCGTTTCCCAGTGAGATCCGTTCCCTCAGCGCCCGAAAAGCTGCTAACACCAACATTTCTGTGGGGTTGGTTTGGAGGGCTTTTATTTTATTTCAAAAAGGTAGTTGGACATTTGTAGAGCACTCAAGGCCTGTTTAAAGACAACTCCGTAGGACACAAACACAAGCGCCGACTTGGAAATCTAGAAAGGTTTCTTTCCAGTCCTTTGTGTTAAATAATAACCCTCAGGTCGAGTTTCCCACCTCCTGCTCCGGCACCCACCGATCCCCGCTCCTTCGGCGGCAGCTCAAGCCTCTCCCAACCACAAGCCGCGGTGTCCCGACCGAGACAAGAGACCTTAATTTGCCGGGCCCGGCCGGGGAGGCAGCTCCGGGCCGAGCCGGGCCGGGCCGGGCCGGGCCGAGAAACTCTCGCCCGTCGCTGCGGTAACCAGGCAACGGGACGAGCGCTGCGGCCCTACGCCTTTAAGAGAGAGTCGAGCACCTACACCATCGATTAGGCGTCTTTTCGGTCCCACCCCATTCGCAGCGGCAGGCCGGGCGACCAATGGGCGGATCGAAAAACGCGGGGTTGGCGTCGCCGATGAATTCGGGGCTCGGCTAGCCGCGCCTGCAGCGCGGGGGGTTTGAGGGGCCGCCGCTCCGCTCCGCTCCGCTCCGGCCCGGCCCGGCCCCGCTGCCCATGGCCTCCGCGCTGGTAAGGGCCCGGCCGCGGCCCCGGGCAGCGCTCCGGCGGGCAGGTCGAGCGTGTGGGGCCCTTCACGGCTCCGGGGGTGCGGGGAGGGCCGCCCCCCCTCGCCCCAGCCCGGGTCCGGAGCCTGACGGTGCGCACCCTCTCCCCAGGAGGACCCGGTCTTGATCCGGCCTTTCCGGGGCCACAGAGCGGCGGTGACGGGCGTCGCCTTCAACGCGGAGGCCGCGGGGCTGGGTGAGTGCGGTGGAGGCGGCGGGGACACACACCGGGGGCCGGTTGTTTTCCGGGCGGGGCGGCTCGCTCCTTCCCTCTCTCCCTCCCTCCCTCCCTCCCTCCCGCCGGCCCAGAGCCGCCGGGCCGGGCCGGGCCGAGAGGCGGAGCGGGCTCCCCC
>JANZLQ010000065.1:10966851-11038262 GCA_026212715.1 Elanus axillaris | reverse complement strand
GGGGAAGAGTGAGGGGAAAAGCTTTTCTTTTCAGTTTTATTACTCCATGAGAAATGTGAGAAATTCAAATGTCCTTTGAATGTTACACATTTTAATTCCAAACAGGCTTTCTTGCTTCTGGTGTTTTGCTACTTATGTGTCTAATGCTAATCTAGGTAGTGTCAGTTGTTTAGTAATGTATACACTTCTATGTTTCAGATTTTCACCTGATGGAAGACTAATAGCATCTTGCAGTGAGGACAAATCTGTTAAGATCTGGGATACGAGAAATAAAGCTTGTATTGATAGCTTCTTAGATTATGGAGGGTAAGTGTTACTAGAAAAAAGGAGAAATGTAAATGTGTAATTTTAATGAGATTAAATTCATGTTTTGTGGTATTAACGTCTGTATTTGTTATATCTGAAAATAGATCAAACTTCTACTACAGATGTAAAGTAAAATTGTTTATTTCACGTTTTTCTAAAGAGGTTAACTGGTTGCGCTTATCTGGCTGTTTTCCAACAGTCAAGAAATAGGCCAGAGAGAAGTCATATTGCTCTTAGATTTTTGAATGTTTTCATGTGTTTCCTCAGTTTTGATAATGCTCTTTGATATTGGATGCTTCAACAAGAAGAGAAGTTTAAGAATTCTCCACTTATCGATGAAAACAGTATTCTCATATCTCCAGTGACCTGCCTTATTTAGGTTTAGAAAATACTTGCTTTTACTTATTTGTGGTTTTCTTAAACATCTTGGAACCAGAGTTTTAATTAACAAATGCAATAGAATATTAATCTTGTATATGTGCTTTGCTAATTTCACGGCTGCCTTCTCTGTCCTTTTTCCAAGCTAAAAGGTGGTTATAGTTAAATATTCTATTCTTAGGCAAACTTATTTTACTTGCGGCTTACAAATTCTTTGCAGCACTTCCTTCTAGGAACTTTGTACTCCAACACAAACTGTGAAGGTTTGAGTCAGGACGATTATACTACCTTCTTAAGAAAAGCCAGAATATACAGTCTGATTTATCATGCACATCTTGTTTTCTTATCCTTATTTCAGTTCCTTGAAATACCTTATTTGAGTTTCCATACATGTGGATTCCATATGAGTTTGTGGCAACTCAGTGTTAATATTGTGGGTTTTATATATATTACACATAGATATACCCCCAAATATTTCTGTGAAAACACATAATCAATCTATTTTCATTAATTATATTTAGGTTTTCAAACTTTGTGGATTTCAACCCAAGTGGTACGTGTATAGCTTCTGCAGGTTCTAATCATACAGTGAAACTGTGGGATATTCGAATGAACAAGCTACTGCAGCATTACAAAGGTAAAAACAACAGTTTGTTGTATTTTCTTTAGAAAGGAGCTCTTTGCAATGAAATGTGATTTATTTAGATTATACAACTTCATTCCTTACTGATGAAACTGAGCAAACAGATCATATTAGCATTTTGTAAGTAATCTTTTTGTAGTCTGGCAATCCTAAAAATCCAATCTGAAGCCTGATTATTCCTTTGCAATGCTTATCTTAATTTTTAAAACAGAACTTAGCAAATACTTTGGAGAGTCTGCTATGCCCCAGCACTGTGGTTGTTTTTCCCTTAAATGAAGTAGGTTGTTCTTTGGGAAGTAGAAAAGAGCAAAGAAATAAA
Source organism: Elanus axillaris (assembly GCA_026212715.1). Classification (NCBI taxonomy): domain Eukaryota; kingdom Metazoa; phylum Chordata; class Aves; order Accipitriformes; family Accipitridae; genus Elanus; species Elanus axillaris. The sequence goes on along the minus strand of JANZLQ010000065.1, from coordinate 11,036,616 downwards.
GTGTACATTTCTGGTTAGTAGATATCTACAGTCTTAATATTGTCTTCTGTAAATTAGTTCACAGAGCAGGAGTTAACTGTGTATCATTCCATCCTTCTGGTAACTATCTCATCACTGCTTCTACTGATGGTACCCTAAAGATTTTGGACCTCTTAGAAGGAAGACTTATTTACACTCTTCATGGACACAAGGTATATGCAATAATCCTATTTAAGTGGAGATCTTAATAGATTACTCAGTATCTTTTCAAAGAGAGAGAAACATTTATGCCATTGTGTCTTGTATCTTGCAACTTGCAGATAAACTTTAGTGGACAGCAAAGTGCTGTGTTAATACACCCTGTCACAAGTGCAAAAGGAAATACATCAGTTTTACCTATGACCATGCAGTTAATCTGTCAGTATTGTATGCCTGCTTAATGTTAAGTAATAGAACATGTTCTGAATTAATTAATCACTTTCTTGACTGTCAAAATCAATTATATGGCACATTAGTCTTTTTGTCTATTGAAAAACAGTGCTTTCTAAGGAGGGGGAAAGCTTATGGAAAATAACTTTTGTAAAGAACGGCAGACACTTTTTCCTTTTCCTCCTAATGCGAAACAAACTCCACTTTTCCTAATGAATCAAACACATTGTCTTGAGTAATGTAACATATATTTGATAATTTTTCATTGCAGAATTGAAGCATAAAATCTAAGGAAAATGCCACTATTTTCCTAGTATTGATTGTAATGCATTACAATACAACATCTTACAAAGATGTGCAATATTAACTCTTCAATCCAGTTGTTTTGCAAAAATTTCACTACTGTTAAATTGTTCCTTATTTTATTAAAATTGAAAGAATCTGTTTATATTGGGTAACGGCATAAGTGTTTTTCTCTTTGCATTTAAATACCATGATTACAGTAATAGTGTAATTTTAATGTATGCTAATTTTTTTTTTTTAGGGACCTGTACTTGCTGTGGCTTTTTCAAAAGGTGGTGAAAAATTTGCCTCAGGTGGAGCAGATGCTCAGGTTTGTGGTATTGTCTCTTTAAATGTCTTAATCTTTGTCACAGTGGATGGGAGTTAAATATAGTATGTCAGAGTAACATGCTAATTAGTAAGTTCACATGCATTTTGTCTGGTAGTGAGTTATATAGACTTTGTTTAGCCTAAAGTTAAATTTGAGGAGAAAAATACATTATTTAAAAACTTGACCTTAACTACTTTCAAGTGGATGTTATGATGAGAAGACCACAATACTAGCCACTTCTGTTTTATATATTAAAATAATGATTTTTTAAATAGAAATATTTTAAGTGTTGCAGTTCAGCGTCAACAAAGTAGTTGTTGCAACTAGTATTAATGCCTACACATGCCATTAGGTTTTCACTTCTTTTAAAGTCACTACTTTGTAATTGTAAGAATTAAGTTGTAATACTTGGAAAACTTTGGCTAGAATTGGCAAAAAAAATCTTGTTAGCTTTGCTAATTTACGTTGATGAAACAACAAAGTACTGGATTTTGTATGGAGAAGAGTTGTTGGAGCATTTACAACAAAAAAGTTATTTTAAATTGGACAGCAAATCATACAATTAATCTTCATCTGCTGTGATAAATCTCATAATTACAAAACTACTGTCAAGCTTAGAATCAACTCTGTCAGGTCTTTACTTTCTCCAGAAAGAAAGAACTTTTGTAGCCCAAGGCTTAGAGTTTGTCTGAAATATTCCTTAATATTAGTTGTCTTTTTCATTGTTTCCTGTTACAAAAAACCTAAAACCTCAATGTAGACACAGAAAGCCATGCTGTAGAAATGAAGATCTTTTGAATTTACCATAAATCATGTTTATATTCTGTTTTGTGGAGTTTGAAATATGTTTCAGCTAGTTACAGAGGCAGTCTTGAAAAATAATAAATACTTTTCAATTAAAAACTTCTGTATCATTAGAAAGAATACAGTCCGTTTCTGGCTTTTACTTGATGCTTCAGGTAGCACACTTTCTAGAATGATTTGAATGCACTCAAAGAAAATAATTAAAGTTGCTTTCTATCACAAGGCATTAATAAGAAACAGTGCCAAGACTTGCAGTAATTAGAAAAGTGAAAACATTAGCAAACTTCCAATATTAATTTTACAGGCATTAAAAAAAAAAAAAACCAGGAATGGGGAAAAGATATTTATTCCTTAAGCCACTAGTCTAATTTTTTATTTTCCATACTCAAGGTTTTTTTTTATGAGAATTTTTCAGTTCCAAAATGAACCTTTGATTCCTAGGAAATCTTGATTTGTTGATCTCACTTTTCATGAGTACTTTCTTTTGAGTTTTATGACGATTGGTATATTATACTTGACTTGAGAGGAAGTGAAGTGCGTGTAATAAACTACATCACATGACAGAAGATTCATCTGTGAAGCTATAATGACAAAAAGGACTTAGAGTATTAAGTAAGCCTTACTCAACCTCCCCCAAAAATGCCAGCATACCCTGGGAACGGCTGTCTTATTGCAAGGTTCCTTTGAATTGGGGACCCCTGAATGACGTGTGTTCAGTGCAGCCTTTCTTCTGCTCTGAATCCATGCTGTAGAGCTGGTGGCATGTGGGATCATGGAGTGAGGAGGTATTATAGTGCAAAATTCTATAAGATGAGTCGTTTCTCAGCAGTTTGGTATAGTGGTTTCATGCTGAATGTGAGAGGTGAGATCCGGTTTCATCAGGAAGTGCTTTCTTAGGTAAATGTTGAATCTAAAAAGTAGTCATAGTAGGTCTAGTAATCAGTCCTGGTTTTACTTACCTTACAGAAAGGCACGTTTTTATTTGTTGAAGTTTCTCCCTTTTTCTTGTGAATGTTCCAGTGGGAGAGGGCTATTTATTTTGCTGTAACTTTTGTTTTGTATTTTAAGTTTTAAAATGTGCAGTGCTAACCATTGTGCGGTAACTGCCTATGTACATATAGATATCTTTATCTATAGTAAACATAAGACTTTATTCTTCAGGGACTGTTTTCTGTTGGTGTATACATACATGTACTCCACAAACATCCTTTTTTGCTGACTTGTCCACAGCCCCCTTCCAGGTCTGCCAGGAGAATAGTTGTAGGACCTCTTCTCAACTCACTGTGATAGAATTAAGTTGGTTTACTGTAAATGTAGGGTGCATTCATTTGAGAAGTTCTGCTGGCAGGTCAACAATGTCAAGCTGATGGGCAGAGGCTGGCCATAAAAATATCATCTATCCTTTGCTCAGTATCCAAAAGATACTGTTTGCCCACAGCACGAGCTGGAGGCAGCTGACTCACTGTAAGTTTACCACAGATTACTTGCTCCATACACGTATTATTTCAAGACTATTACATTTTCAAAGAACACATAAAATCTGTTTTTCCTCCATCAAAGAAGGAAAAGCGGTATGTCTGCTTCTAGTTTCAAGTTTCTTTCTGGTTGGTGCAGAACCAGCTGAAAACGTTGTTCAGAAGCACGTTAAGTATTTGAAGCAAGCATTGGATACTTCTTCTGTTTCTTCCTGGTTGCTTCTTTCCTCAGTCAAAAAAACCAGAACATGTAGAGTTCTGAAGTTCATGGTCTTCGCTCTTCTTGGCTGGATGTGCACATAACAAATTATTTCATTGACCTGCTTCCATGGAAGACATAAGACCTTTTTCTAAGAGAAAAAGCAAAGTTATTCCTTTGGAAGGTAGTAGCCTGTGCTGTTAATTCAGCTCTTACCATATAGAAGTGACAACGCATTGTGCCTGGTGACTGCTTTGATGTAAAGGGAAATACTTCCTTATGGAATAACTACTTTTCTAGGGTTGTGCATAGTTGCTTTTACATGTTTGGATTGCAGTTGAGATACTCAAGGCATATATGGATATTTCCATGCTGGTTTTACTAATTCTTTTATCTGTAATGATGAAGCTGCAGTGGTATGGCCTTCTACTTCAGAGCAAATTGAAACTTATTCAGTGCTTGAGCAACAAAAATGCTCACCACCGATGAAAGGTCCTACCTCTGCTGCCTCCTGCCTATACCCTTGTTTACACTCAGAGCTGAGCTAGTTTGAATTGTTAAGCCAGCAGAAAATTAGCCTGAAAAAAAAAATGGGGAAAAGCCATATAAGAAATGCGAATACCTTTATGCTGCAACACAGCTGAGAAGAGGAGGGAGAGAAAGCAGGACCTCCCTCTTACAGTACAGCAAGCTGCTGTGAATCAACTAATCTAATACTGAACTGTCCTCCAGGTGCCAGGTTCTGAAGCAGGTTTATATAGTTGGTACCAAGATCCATGCATCCCACTTTCACCGTACTAATGTCTGAGTTAGTTTGGGTCCAGCTTTATTGGCGCACTGTGTCTCCCAGTGCATACTTAGGGTCTTCCACTCCAGAGAATCATGAAAGATGTTGAACCTGAAATGAACTTTAACAACGCAGCTACTTTGGAATAGATTAAAAATATGACTTGGTGTGCTTGGGATTCCTGTGAACAAGTATGTGATTTGTGCTGCTTATGTATAGTTTATTAATTTCTGAAAAATACTTTTAATGGTTGTCAAATACTTTTGGCTGGACAGGCAAGTAATTTTAAGTCAGATCATGGTCCCGTCTTTGTTTCCTCTAATTTAGTGCGCAGCTATAAAAATCAGCATTGGACTTTTGGAAACTGCCATCTTCTAAGTGTTATGAACTTCCTTTTTTTTATTTTCTTTTTTCCCTTAGCACTTAAAGCAACAAAGATGACACAAATCATGTAAAGTTGTGATACTTAATTAAATTACTTACAATTTATTCACAATACAATCGTTTTGTGACATGAAAGAGCAATATTTTTTGTTTTCCTGGTCTGTCCATGAAGCTGGATAGACAACCTTCTGCCACCGTACCTCTGCATTCTACTACCTTATTTCTGCATTTGGTCACGGTGTGACTGTTGTATATTGTTTCTACCTTGAATGTAATTGGACAAGGTTCAGAAAACAGATTCCTGTTGCTTAAATGCTGGAGCCAGGTGTTCTCTGGAACTCTGTCATTTCTCTTATCCCCTCAAACTTTCTCATTTGACCTGAAAGCCTTTATAGGGGATAGAAATTTGATAGTATATGACCCCTCGATATGGCAGAAAAATAGCTTAGCACAGTCCAGTGGGACAGAAGTTTGCTTTGTTTTATGATTATTAAGACATCTTTTAGAGTTGGGTATTTTTTAAATAGCTTGAGCCACACCTATTGGACTTGAAGTACAAGATACTCTGGGGAAGTGCCTGTGGTATAGTAGAAATCAGACTAAGTGATGACAGCAGGCTCATTCTGATGTTGTGATCTATTAGTAATAACAGTCTTCACTGAACGAGTGTTTTCACCACTGAATATGCTTCATGTAGTTATTGATATGATGGCTTATTACAGGTATTACTGTGGAAAACCAACTTTGATTCGTTTGATTATAAAGAAGTTCTTAAACACCATATTAGGAGAACACATATTGATGATCCTCCTCATCTTCTTGATATTTACCCAAGGTCACCTCATCTCCATGATGAAAAGCCTCAGTCACTCGAGGTGAGTGCAATATGAGTAGTATAAAGGTTGAAAATATTTTGGTGGAGGACAGGAACCCTGATAGAATCCATCACTAAGTATTCTCATGTGTCTGGTTCTGTTGTCAAGTTGGCATGAAGGTTTCTGATATTTAGCGTTTTAGTCAGAACAAGACCAGGGCAACTGAATGTACGATGAGCTTCATAAACAAACTTCTTTGACAGACTGTCATATTCATTGTAAGGTCAATGAATGAAATTCAGCTTACTGGTAGCAGCCTTTAGTATAAGTGGTCAGTGACGGAACAAACTCAATCACAGCATTTCCCAGCAGATTTAAGCCACTCTTGCTGCATCAACAGTTTGCTTCAAGACCCATTCAAACTGCACCAGTTATAACATGTGCTAAACACACAATAGCTTATAGCTGCAGGGTTCGGCTGCTTTTTTTTCAGGTCAACTTTTCCAGATCTCTGCTGTTCAGATGCTTGGTGAAGGTACGAATATTTTCTAATATTCTCTAAAGCAATTTTCCAGATTTTTTTTTTTTTCTTCCCCGTCCCTGGTCCCAGGTAATTGAGAAGCTCTGGAAAAGCATTAATGAGTTCAGGCTAAAGTTAAACTAAGGCTAGGAAGCACCTTATTACCAATACCGAAAAGGCACATAAAGGAAATCTCATAATTGAGCATCAAGAAATTATTCATCAGTTAGCTTTGGCAGATTTCACTTAACTTAATGTCTGCATTTCTTAATGGCTATAACGTTTGTAGCAGCTTACAGGCTTCTGGGTTAGCTGCTCTGTATTAGTGAAAGGGTTCTATCTCCTTGTCATTTGTCATAACAAAGTTCTGGATGCTTGTGGTATATCTTCTGGCCTGTTTCAGGATTTTAAGAATAAAGTTGCTGTGTTTAGTTTTCTGTTAACAGCACATTACCTGTAGAATATCTTGCTCTTAAATAAACGTGGAGTATGTTATATTCTTTAAGACAGAACAATGTCTGATAGTTTCAAAAAAACTGATATTACTATAATGCACTATATCTTTATATTTGTAAATTTAATAATATAATAATTACTAGGATCTCTTCTACAGCCTAACTTCAGAATTAGTGTAATAATATAATAGTTTAGACAGTGTTAAAGTGAAGTTACCAAGTTTTGTTGCTCCATATGTTTTTTTTCCTTTTTCTCCTAGTAACTCATCTGCACCTCAGAACAAAATGCAGAACTGCATGCTTTCTATTTTTCTTTTTCATGAGGAACAGGGAAAGATGATTGATCTTAACTAAACTGAAGTAACAGTATTTTAAGAGATGCAGTAACATGTGAGAGTTACAGGCAGGCAGGGGAGGTGGTTCAAACACAGGGTATTTAAAAGCATAGATGACCTTTTCAGGTTTGCTACAAGCCACTACAATGTCATCTAGACACTTGAGATATATTATAATACCTTGACCCGAGTTATGCTGAGCTGGTTAAGTTTAGTCCCCTCTAGCAGGAATGAAGGTGGATTACCTAAGGATAAAGTTCAAGTGATAGAACACAACAAAAATTCAAGCGATGTACAGGTAGAACTCAAGAGGGAAGGAATTCTGTCCATACTTTTTTGAATTTCCAATGTCTCATGCTTCTTTCTCAGGTTTGTTACTGCTTTGGGGTAGCTGTTGTTTCTCTATCCCTGTTTCCTTCAATGTGGCAAGGTCCCTACTATTCCAGAACCTGGTTCTGGGGAAATAGTACACACAAAATGGAGTTGGCTTTGCTCAGAATTTACTCAGCTGTGTTCAGAGAGACAGTTGTAGTGTTTTCACACACCACCAGTTGGAAATGCTGGTTGAATAAAACAGCTTGCACAAGGCCATTAAGAATTGCAGATACCATGTGGTATTTTGCCTTCAGGATAGTGACTAAAAGGTGGAGCTTGAGTGTACTTTCACCTTTTCTCAGAACTTTTCTTTATTCACTCTGCAAAACTATACACAGAGCCAGTAATATTTAAGATACCTTCTCTCATTTTTTTTTCTTGCTGCCTACTTTTTGAAGCATAATTAACTTTTACAAGAAATTCCTTACTCATTTCTCCTCCTCTTCAGATCAGGAATAGCCTCAATTTTAATGCAGTGTTGAATTTCTTGTTCTTGAATTATCAATCTTTACAACTGTTTTCCAACTGAACTGATCAATGTGATTCTTGAATATTCAAGTAAGTAGAGGTTTAAAAGCTTAGAATCATTACAATTATTCAGACAACTTGGAAATGTAAGTAAATTGTTCTCTGAAGGCATCTACTTTTTTCCATTGACCATAGAGGTAATCTTGGGTGACCAGGTCAAACACAGGTGTCTAGCAGTATGTCTAAATGTAGCTGAGATAAGTCCCAGTCATTGTCTCCCTTTGGAATAAGGAGCTTTTGGAGATATTTGAAAATAATATGTTTAAGTAGTAATGCAGTTTTAGTGCAATACACTAAAAGAACTGGATTCCACTTGGTGACAGTTTTATTTCTGAATTTCCTGTTAGTACATAATTAATCTTTCATATACTAGAGAAGTCTTTAAAGCAGATGGAAGATAGAAGTAAGTTTACTTTAAAAACTTAGCATTGAGGTTTGAACTTAAGATGTGTAGAGTTTATATCTTGAGCATGAAAAGCTACTGTTGATTTAGTTTAATCTTAAAATTTTCAGTGTAATTTCAGTTGTATTTTCTTAGCTGAAGGAAATCCAGATATACACTAGGTGGCAGTAGAAATAAGAATATATGGCTTGCTTGGTGTGAGCATGCCAGTCTAGCCCAAACAACAGTGTTTAGTCAAATTGAAAGCTAAATTTCTCTTGGTATGTTTGGAGAGGCTGTTTCACAGCTAGCTATGTTACTTTCCTAGGAAATATTTTGTGCCAGTCATTTGAAACTTCCTCTTTTAATTTTATTAATGTTTAGGGTTTTGATATAATACCAATGCCTTATGAAATTCATTATAAAAATAAAGTGAAGAGAGGGGATTGAGATTGGGTATGCTTTACTAAAATCAACAGAGGGATATCTGTAGGGGCATAATCATTTACTTAAAGCATATGGCTGAGAATCACACACTTAACATGTCGTATGACAGTTCCTGCACCACTAGTCAGTGTTTGCAATGTTCCTCATCCTCCCCTTATCTCTGATAAAGCAGTAAGCAGAATTACATGCAGAGGAGACTTTTATTCCAGCTCCAGGATGTGACAGTTGCACATAAGGAGCACATTTTCTTGACTTAATCATACCATGTATTTATTTAGCAACCCTGTATCAAGAAAAGCATTTAACTCATTCTGCGGTATCCCTAATGTATATAACAAGGAGATATTATCTCAAAGAAGATGTTTCAAGAGCTATTAGTAATAATACTACAGTAGCTCCTCTACATTAGAGTGTTGATAGGTGATAGGCACCTGCTGTCCTTCTTCTGCAGAGTCCTGCAGATGCACTGTCCTCTCTTCAGTGCCCAAATGATGCATGTCGGAAAAAGACTTTAGGCTTAGCTGCCTATGGTGTGACTGACATTCAGGTAATGTGTTAATTATGTTTATTACAGAACTGAGTGAAGGTCAGAAGCAAACAACTCTGGTTATTCTGGGCACTAAAGAAATGTAAGCTCTTTAGGACAGTTGTCTGTTTAAATATACAGGGTATGTATAGAGGGAGAAAAAGCAAAATTTGCAGTTCCCCTCTTCCTCACCTTAGCTTTGATGAAGTGGTAAGCAATACTATATGCAGAGGAGACTTTCATTAGTCATGTTTCTGTAGAGAAGAAACTGAAGGAGAAGTCCAGTTAAAATGGCAGAGCTTTCAGATAAATGGGAAATTATTACTTAGACCGTGTTACCTGGCTTTGGTTCTCCTTTTTCCCTTTCTTTCCCCCAAGTCCATTTGACAAAATTGGAAGAAAGCAAGACTTGATCCTAATATCTACAAATTGAGGGAGAATTTTAAGTTATCAGCTCTGATGGCCCTGTAGCGGGTGGGTTTTCCTGATTGTCTCTGGGTAGCTCATTCTCAATTGATGCAATTATAATCTGAATTAAAAGACAGAATACCTACAAAAAAGAGCTCATGGATGAAGAATGATTTGTTGAAACTGTATCCAAGAAACAGCTAAGCACTGCTAGTCAGAAATGTGAACTAGCTTAAAAACAGAATTAAGATCTCCCCTTAAGGAAGGGTTGTCATCTCTGATTTATAAGTGCTGCAAAGTGTGAGGATCACTTTCAGCTTGAATAATTGGGTAGCATCTGTATTTAAATGTCATTTTGCCTTCTAGCTTGCTAGTAAACTTTGTTCAGGTTCTTCCTTCTCCCCCACACCCACATTTACCAAGGAAGATCTTCTATTGGTTTTAACATAAATTTCTGCATCTAAGTTAAGGTAATCCAAATGAACGGAATGAAAAGGCTTCAGGCAGTACAAGGAGCTATTGCCTGCCTTCCCTGGCTACTAATTCCAGTTTTAAGATCTCATTCTAGTTACTTAACAAATGGATCTGTGACCTAAAAATCGGTATACCAATGTATGGGCCCTAGCATCAGGGATTTTTGCTTGTGGAAATAGCACTGAAGCTGTTACTGAGTGAGCAGCTCTGGCTGAGCCAGAGTTTTGACAGCCTTCAGGTGAAATAGTAGGCTCTTTCTCCTTGAAAGGACAAAATAAAGTGACCCTTGTATCTAATAAAATTTCAGCAACTAAAAATATAAACCTGTCACTAGGCAAGTGTGAGTTTTAGGATTTTTCTTTATTTTTTTCCACTTTCAAGTAATATGGTTGGAATTAATGCTGTCTCTGATAAGGCTGCTCTTGGGTTACTGATGCAAAGTTGAACAGAGGAAAGTTCATTTCTATTTACTACGCCAGACTTCTTGGTGATTTGAAAGTAATCTAGTCTTCCTGTGAATTTTGTCGGTTCATAAAATAGTAAGAGCAGTACTTCCATACATCGCGCTGAGAGGGCAAATGTATTAAGCTGTGATACGCCTAGATAATACAATAGTAGGAAAAATGCACACACAGTTTTTTATAGGGAGGGTATTTTGATCCTTAGGTGAAATCATAAGATAAATAAAGTCAGCAGCTTTCTCAAACTTTATATTCTTTTATATTTTGTTAATGCTTCGCTTTCAGGAAAGGACATGAGCAAAATATTGCTAAAGTTAAAGTTAACTCCTATACCCAACAATAAGTGAGTAGTCCAACCGTGATATTAAGACATCAGAATCGCAGATGTTATGATGACATATCTGATCAATCAGCCCCTGACGTTATCCCAGTATAAAGCAGTTTTTCCTGTAGTTTCAGGAACAGCATGATTTGTGTTTGGCTGGTTAACTTTTCACAGATTTCAGTGTTACCTCCTACCTGTTTTCCACAACAGTGTTTTTCAATTTATTTTGGCAATCAGAGTTGGCACGTCAGAAGCAAGCACGTCGGCAGTCTGTTCGGTTGCGATAGTTGACTTGAGGAACTCGAGTGTGAGCTGGGAACTGATCGATCTGGGCTGCTAAGCGCGTGCTTACTTTCCGCCTTGGTGCTAATGATGTACCCACATCAGTAAGGCAATTTGGGCGTAGGGGCTGGCCTGGCACACACCTTCCTACGCATCGCTGAGCCAGAGTGGCTGAATGAGCTCAAGCTGAATGGGAGTGGGACTTAAAAGCTGCGGTGTGAGACCAAGTGAAGATGTGCCCCAAGTAAACTACAAAGGCAGGGGACCAGTGTAACACAAAAAACATAGTTGTATATGGAAACCTCCACGAGTGGAGGGCTAGTGCTGTCCTTGGGCTGCAACGAGCTAATTGAGCATCGTTGCTAGAAGGCAGCTCTCGAGTCCAGAGTCCTCTTCTGCCAGGGACGGGTCTCTTGGTGGAAGGAGGAGTAGGAAAGACAGCCTACAGCTGCACCCACCCACAAGTGATTGATGCTGGAAAGTAAAACACAAAGGTGACTTTCAGGAGCCCTTATAGTTGTTGTGCACATGCAAAAACTTTCAAAAGCACCTGCAAGTGGCAGTTACAGAGTTGGGAAGTTGTCTGAATACTTCCTACTGTTCAGTATTTCAGCAGCATCGTTGGCCACTGTTAATTGCGTGGCTTCAGACTTGGGCAGGTTTTGAGTTAGCTGTCTTAGTAAATCAATTTCAAACTAGTACTTGTAACTTCATTTTTATTGATTTGTCATACAACTGAACTTCTTAATGCTTGCTTCTCTTGTGGTAGGAATCCCCTGTGTTAGTTCTGGGTGATGGATTTTTATGCAATATAATTTATATTTCTGTAATAAATGCATATCTGGATTCTCTTTATTATATGATTGCATTTTACATGGTTGCAGGGTAACATCCTACATTTATTTTTGCCAATTTTAAAGCCTGTTTCCAGTCCTTAGTGAATAGTGGTGCCTTAATGTAGCAAGTGGTCCTTTTTATTTCCGTCTTATTTCCCTTTCTGTACTGGTGCTGAAATAATATTACAATTCATTTTCAACAGGTCAACCCTACCTTTGATGTGACTAACACGCAAACACCTGACCCACCTGTCATAGAGATTAGTTCATCTTTCAGTACTGTGGTAAGTTGCCTTCTGAGAGGGGTAGGGGCGGGAAGAAAAAAGATAGGGTATAGCTTAAACTAACAGGTTATTGGAAATGTGCTCTTTCTATCTGTATGAATGAAATGTATTTTTTTTAACAACTGTTGACTGCTAAGAGCTAAATATCCAAACTTCTCAGCTTAAGTTTTCTTTCACAGTTCCCAAGGCTAACCAGAAGATGGTGTAATAACAAAGCTTTCACGTTTTACTAGTAATTTTGCCAATATATTAAGCGGAAATTCTAATTATAATCCCTTGCTAATTATATCTAAATATTACTGTTAAAATTGTGGCTTATTCTCAAACACTTTTTGTAACTGTCTTTATCTGCAAATAATGGGAAACCTAAAAAATAGTTGCCTCACTGATAAAATTCCAAAATTGTTTGGGGTTTTTTTTGGTTTTTCTTTGGTTGTTTTTTTTAATTTTTCTCCTTTTAAGGCCTCTAGTAGTTCTCTAGGAGAAAAAAAAAAAAGTAACACATTTTAAGACAGAATTACAGCATTAGATCCTTCTAGTGTTAGCTTTTCATATGACATTGGTATGGCATGTGGGAGGAAAGGAAGGCAATGTTTTAACGGTAGTTTCGTAGGAGGAGAAATATGCTCTCCTGGTATGAAATCTAAAAGACGTACTGTTCTAGTATTAGCTTAAAATGAGAATTTCTCTTTTAGCTCTAAATCTGTTCCTGTGAAGGCATAAATTGTACCTTGAGCAATTTTAGTTATCATAACGAGTTTGTGTAGCTGAAGGGTTAATACATATGAAAAGGCAGCAGGTGTGGTTTCTGTGGTTCTATTTTGTCATGAATGCTTTATGAAAAGGCATGTTGTGAAAGTACTTTATAAAATTCTTTAAGATCATTTATTGAAGATCATGATACAGAGGTTGATGTTGAAGAAACCTTTTCTTCAAGACAAATAATCATATAATAACTTTTGAGATGATAATTCCACATATATTAAGGTTTTGCAGTTGTCATGTTGTGTTCTCACAATGGAAATATCGTTCTTTAAGGTAACTTCTGTCAAGAGTAATTTGCAGACTTACAGAAGTCTCTTAGTGGGCTTGACAGACAATGGATTGTGGTGGATATAATTTATTGGCTACCTATCACTTTAAAATACTGTGTTCGTTACTTCCTGATCTTAATACTGATCACAGAATTCAAATGTATGGTTACACTCTAATTCTTTGTTACATACCTATAAATCTTCCAATCATTTAATCTCCTTCATTAATTCTTTTAATATGAGAGCAGTTTGTAAAACTTCATGCGCAGAACTCATAGTGGGAATAAGTTGACCCACTAGAGACAGCATCCTTTTGATTGCTGGCTGACTTGCTTTACAGTCTTTCTTGTTACAAAAATGTTGCTTCAAAATTCATGCATTTTGGCTGTGTCAGTAATCACTACCTTCCCCCTCCCCCCCCATTATCTTAATCTCCTGGTCACCATTGATTCTCACTCTTCTGCATCTCAGCATTCACCACCTGCATCTTTTTTCCGTCTAGCAACATTTTTGTATCCTTGTTACTCGGACTACAGCCTTAAGGACAACTGCTCTGTCCAATACACTACTATTGACACAAATCCAGAAACCATTTGCACGTCTTCTCTGCCACTGGCATCCTTCCTCCCCCATAGTAAGTAACACTTTACCCAACCTTGCCAATCTGGCCGGTCCTCCCTACTTTCTAATGTCAATTCATCTTTTAGTGTCATCAACCTGTCCAGTGTCTGTCTGCTGCATTACCAGCTTCTGTTGTTTGTGGAATTATCGCCTCTTTCTTAATCAAGCCAGCCATCCAGTCTCTTTGTATCTTGTTTCTAGAGGGTTCTGGATCTCACTGACTTGGACCTTTTCTTCTGAAGCTGGCTCAATTTCCCTAATGTATAGAGGCCCTGCCTATAGAGGCTGCCTGTGTCCTTCGTAAAAATCAAAGGGGGAAGGGCAGATGCTGGATTTCTTCCCATCTCACCTTCACTGCCAGTTTTCCTCTTGATACTGTTTGTCCTCACTTGAATGATACTGTGTTTGTGAATTATTTGTGTATTTATTATTTTTTTAATCCTCATCTAACTTGAGGTTACCAAACTCAAATCTAATTCATTTGCCTCCCTCTTCCCTCTCCCTGATTCCAACTGCCTGGGTTGTTCTTTTTCTACTGGTTATCGAAGACAATATCACTGTACACTTTTCTCTATTTTTTTTTTTTTAAACCTGTCAAGACCCATCTTAAAGCTGCTTATGGCTTTTTGTTCCTTCTTCTACTGGAAGAACGCTGTTGAAATGACTAAAAATCTTTGATCAGGTTGCCAGGTTAATTTACAAATGTCCTGCCTATACCTCCTTATTCTTTTTTTTGAAGTGTTTTGCTCTAGCTTAAGCAGTTCTTCTGCCCTTTTGATATGTGTAGAGAGAGAAAAATGCACTCTGCACTTACATATCTTGAAAGGTTCTTGTTCAATGTCTTTATCACACACATAACACAGCAGGGCCTAAGGGTTATTTACAAAACACCTTGGCAAGTCCCTGGATCACTGGAAGTAGCTAATCGACATATTTACTTCAGTTCTGCTGAAGAAGCGATACAGCCTTTCTCAGATCACTGTCACAAGTATTTAAAGACCGGCTTATCTGGGACAAATAACAACATCGAAGCTTTTGTAGGATCTCTGAGTTCCCTAAAGCTCCCTGAAATATCTTCAGGGACATTGGAAGTCCATAGAGAACCTTGTAATGTTTTGTTGAATGGCTATCAAAATTCCTAACAGTTAGCGGGCAAACTCCCATACATCTCAAGCTACTCCAGGAAATCAGAGAAAGTGTTGTCCCTATGGAAAAATCTTTTTCAGCTATTGGAACTGTGACCCGTCTTACTGCTCATAAGAAATATGCTATTACTGGCCCTAAGATGACTTGTGGCAGATCAAAAAGGTATTCCTTTTCCTCCCTTCTGTAAAGATTTATTAACAGAAATGATGAGCAGTATAGGTTGAGAGGGATGTCTGGAGTCATTTCAACCAACCTCCCCCTTAAAGCAAGGCCAACTTCAAACAGGTTCCTAAAGGCCTTGTCCAGTTCATTTCTTAATAAGAGTAAGGATGGAGATTCTACCACCTCTCTGGGCAGCTTGCTCTAGTGTTTGGTGCAAATGTTTTGGGTTTTTTTTTTTTGTCATAATACATAGCTAGAACTTCCTATGTTCCAATATGTCTGTTGCCTCTAATTCTATCACAATTGCTCTCTACTAAGTGTCTGTCTCTGTCTTCTCTTATCCACTCATTAGATGTTTGAGATGGCAGTAAGATCTTCCCATATCCTTCCTTCTTAAGGCTGAACAAACCTGGTTCTCTGCCTTTTCTTGTATATCATGTGTTCCAGCCCACTCACCGTCTTGCTCGCCCTCCTCTGGACTTGCTCCAGAATCTCAATGTCTCTCTTGTATTGAGAAGCCCAAAACAGGGGACACAACTCTAGGTAATCAAGTTGCTGCTAAGTATCACTGTCATCTGTTCTTGACAACAGTCCGCTTGGAGAAGATTTGGAAAACAAATATTTTAAAAATTTAACACACTTGATTCTTTATTGTGACTTTAAAATACATGTATAGATATTTTCTTTGCAATTCAATTATATTTTGAGCTTTATCTGTATGAGGAAATACTGCTATTATCTCTTCCTCCCACTCCTCTTCTTCTTTTCAAGGAATTTTAATTTGTTGCTTCATCAAAGCCAACAATCCATAAGAACTTCCACACTTAAAATGCCTACTTATGTGGTTTTTTTTTTCAATTTACTTACTTTTATTTTCTTGCTTCAAAGACTAAGGCAAGATATGCAGTTATGAATGTTGTCATAGGGATTTTGCTAGAAAACACTTAAATTATTAAACTCTCTGAACTCTAAACATGCTATCTTTTCAGCTTGTGTTCTAAGTTAAAGTTGTAAGGTCAGCTCTTTTGGAACATGGTGAAAAACCTATTTTCATCCAAGATTCACATTGATGCAACTTCCTTTGTAAACTTAGTGAAGGGAATGCGGTCACTGTGTTGGTGGAAAAACTTCAGTGTAATCCTCAGCATGGAGCAGCTTTCTTTTGGACTATATTTACAAAGACATTAGAAATTCCTGTCTGTGTATTATTATTGTCAGGGAAATAGCTTTGAATTTGATTCATTTATTCAGTTTTCCTGTGCGTTACTGAACCCAGTATAAAACCAAGCTATATATACTTAGCTAACTGGTATTTGCATAATGCCTTGACTTTTCCAATCGTAAGAGCCTTCATATGTTGCAGTTATTAAAAATGAGGTATGTTCTAGCCTTTTACACTCTGAAAATGTTCACTGAATTGCGGTCAAGGTTTGGGGGCGGGGGTGGTGTTTCTTTCTCCTTTCTGTCTCACTGAAGATTCTGAAATCATCACTGCCTCCCTCCCACCCCTTCTTCTCCATGTATCCAGCGGTTTAATATTGCCTTTGTTTTCTAAACTATTGAAAAGGAAAAATTATAAGCCTTGTTTCCCTTTGGGTCTATTTCCTCCTTTTTCATTCTCTGATTTTACTTTTAGTTTTGAGGGAGGTTGGGTTTTTTCAAGTCTGTAAGGCAATACATCGGTAACCTCTGGTCCCTGATAAGCTGTTGGCAACAAGGGAAAGTTGATGATGTCTAGGTATGTTTTACTGACAGCAGCAGGAAATCACTGCAGAGGCTCTCTAATGTTCCATCCCCTGACCTTGCTCATGTAAACAGGATTTGGAGGAAGCAAAGCAATGTACTGTAATCTGGAAGTCAGAATGTCTGCGCTGGCTGGGAGATGTTTGCTGTTCTTTCTCTTCCAGTGCTAGTTAACACTGAAAACAAGACATGTCTATTGTTCATTTACAGTATGGTTTCTACAAAGTTAAGACTGGATTAATTATTGGAAGGGGAAAGATAGGGATTGTTTGCGTTTGGAGCAAAAAGGAACATACTATGTTTTAAAATAGAAAGTGACCAAATAAATTCTCCCCCCTACCCCCAAGTTGTTAAATATGTGAAAGCAAATAAGAGCACGTGCAACTTTTATTCCTCAAGGTAAGCCAATGTTGGTTTATCTGTACTGCACTTGTAATAGGTGTCTTGATGCAAGAAGTAGAAGTAGCTGTACTCTCAATTTATCCTATATGCATTGCTTCCCCAGTATGTATTTTCAGGGTTTAGGTATTTTGGACACAATTTTTTTCTGCCTGTATTTTGAGTACAACCCTAAAAAAATGCACCCCAACCTAAAAACCACCTCATATATTTTGCAAAGGCAGCACTTAGGAATGCAAAATTTGCATCTCTTCTTCCATCTCTGTGTACATGAAGGCTTACACAACTATTCTTCCTCATGGGATCTTATTTTGAAAAGACATGAGAGTAATGTCTCTTCCTTGCATGGCTTAACACAGCTCCAGAATCCTGTAGAAGAGGATGACAAAAGAAATTTTATCTTAAAAGCTAAAAACACTGCATATTTTCCTTACCATGCAACTTCAAATTTTTCTGATTTGCATCTTTCCTAGCTCCAGCCTTACATGGAAATAAACATGAACTGTCTTCAGTGAGGTTAAGGGGAGGGGAAAAAGGAAGAAAGGAAAGAGCAGGAATTTTATGCATAGCTTATTTCCTCTGGGGCCCAAGTCCAGTTCAGAAGGGAACAGCCAGTAGAGCAAAACTCATATGGCACTTCACTGTGCACAGTGGTTGCCTTTACTGCTTGCTATAGTTCATCTGAAAGCACAACAGCTTTCTGTTCTTCCTGCATATCAAGTTTTTTGGGGACCTCAGACATTTAGCCTTTCACTTATACTCTGATCATCGAATGATATTCATACATTTTTCTCTACCAAAAGAAAGTTCTGGCACTATCCCTTTGAAAGGAAGACTGGAATCACTGTCCTCTAAGAAAAAGAGAAAAATGTCCTGCTTGTGTTCCTTGTTCAAAACTCAGTTGCCAACTAGACTGAGCTCTGCACTGAGGAGTGATCCTACCTGTAGAAGGGCTTTGATAAAAATTGACAGTTCCCAGCCTCTCCCATCACCTTACCTTCCTTGCTCCCAGACAGAGAAATAAGAAAGGCCACTCCCTGAGTAACTATGGATTTTTTCATATACTGCCATTCTTCTGACGACCAGTAAATGCATATTTGAACAAACTGCCAAAGAGTATGATCTGAACTCCAAATCACAAATACAGAATGAAATTAGGAAATAATGTGAAAAGATCCTGCTTGTCCAAAAGTTTGAGGTAAAACTGCACCTTTTCCATAGATGAGCACACCAGAACCTTTCAAACAGGCTCTGAATCTCTGATGCTAGGTCTTACAGAAACAGAGAATAAATGCTGCAAATAGAGGCACTCGGAAGTGTTCAGTGCAGCAGAATAAACATAAGAATTTGTAAATTCTGCTTTTGTGTCTTTGCAAATGAATCCTTCTCTTCTGTCCAATCTTGCTCTTAGACAAGCAGTTTTTAGTGTCATCTTGGCTTGTGGCACGCTCCAGACGGACCTTTCCACTCTTTGCTCGCTGTGCAGGTACAGTGTGTGGGGCTGGGGGAAGATGATGGGCTGCCTTCTCCCTACAGCTCTGCAGCTAAACATGTTCAGCTGCTCTCAGGGAAGGAAAATCTCTCGTCCCCCCAAAAAGCTATACCTAATCCCTCTGGAACAACCATGAAGCAGCGGAGACAGGCTTTTCTGTTGCCCAGCTAGGGGCCTTCCAAAGAGGTATGGTGTATACGAACAAAATGGCTCAGCTTCTGTCACAAGTGCCAAAAGGATGAAGCATTTGACATACTGAACAGTGAATTTCTAAACTTGCATTTTGAGCCTCTGCAGAGGCACAGGCATGTTTAAAAAGATTTGTGTACTTAATCTTAAAAGCAACATGCTTTGATTCCACTAGCATCAAATAACGCTTAAAGATCAGATACATGAAGGTGAAGTCAACATTTGTAATAAAAGAAGAATATGATCCAAACGGCCCTTGCCTTTTGCAGTGATGCCATTCTAACACAGCGTGTAACTGCTGGTTTACAAGGAGAGAACAGGAAATGTGTTGTGCCGCTACATAATTAGGTAATAATACATGTCTTGATGTTCCTTAATAGGCTTCATTAGATTCTTTGAGTGAACTGGAGCTTGAGAGAAAGTCAAGTTTTCATTGGAGACAGAATTCTGAATTTGGGCACTAGAGAGTGCAAGAATATAATATTTCCTATACTATTTTTAGCATGCTTTTCTGAGGAAATGTACCTTATGAGATTGCACTGTTTATTTGTCTGTCTCTGTCCTATCTCCCTAATAATTTTTGAATCAAATAGTTGGTGGAGTTTTTAAACCAAGTCTGGAAATAAGCAGTGAGTAGAATAAGGAAATATATTAGTGCTGCCAGTAAAGAAAAAGCCAGTGGGATGCGACAGTGAATTCGCTGATACTGGTCTCGGCGCGGACTAGCTACTGGTGCCCTGCCCCGTGAGACTGTCACGGCACATTCGGAGGGAGCCGGAGTTACTGCAGGACGGGAAGCTCAGGCGACGGACCTCACAGGAAAAAAATCTCCCTCCTGCCACCATATAAAAGATCAAGCTTCAATGTTTAGTTTCCTCACAAGGCAGTTTGTTTAATTATGTTGCCTTTGCCCATAGCGACACTATTAACGGATGGTACTGCCGGACTATTGGCACTGTTTGGTAAGGTAACCGGCTTGCTGTGGATGACTTAGAACCGGCAGTATTTTACTTTGTATAGGGTCTTACTCATGGCAACAGTGCAATGCTTCAGGAATGCTTTTCAAGTTGATCCGTGGCTGTATATTGTTCCTTTAGCAAATCAGCACATTTCTGGGAAGTAGCGGGATAGAAGTTCCAGGTATTATTTCTGTTTCAACTTCCTGAGATACTGTACGTGTAGGCTCTGACCTTGTCTGCCCAAGCAGTGTTTTGCCCCGCTTCGGCTGGGAATCTAAGCTGTATTCACAGTTCTCACAGCTGATTCTGCGGCATGCAGAAAATGCCCGACAGCTCTCAGCCCACACATCCAATAACAACTGGTTCCTTCCTCTTCCTGGGGAAGAGTAACATCCTCTGAGAAGAAGCGTCCCCTGAGGAATGCAGGAACAGCAGCAAGCCTTTCACACAGGAAATTACTACTATAGCACTTGTAGAAAAGTGTTTCTGTCACTTGGATTGTCAGTCTGTAATGAGCTTCCTGCTGACCTAGATGATGATTTACTACTGATCTAAATGCCATTTGTGAGTCATTTAGCTTAATGGAAGTTAATGAAGTTAGCATTCAGTAGCTCTGTTACTCTGTAAACACCTGTTTCAATTTTTTTCATGCAGTAGCACAAGTTAAGTTTTGGACTTCTTGGTATTCATGGGGCTAATAATTCTGAGATTGCACATTTTGTGGGAATGAGAAACAAGGGAACATTTACATTGGTTCATATTGCGTGACTCTTAGAAGATTGCAAGGTTTTATTTTTGTTTATCTTAAGTTGGATAATAAAGCTGAGCTACAGATCAAGTATGTCAGAAAACAAGACGCTAAAGCTAAAATACTGCCCTTGAATTACCCTTTGTTCTTAAATACTACTGGAGTCTAAGTTTAGTGCAGCATGCTTGCAACTGTGGTAGAACCTTGAATATGAAATGAAATATAGAGAGACAGATATAACCAGTGCTATTCAAAATGGTTAATGGATGTTTGTTAGAAAAGCAAACACTTTAATACTGTTTAAAACTTATTTTTCCTAAATGACAGGGCTTGAACAAGGGCTAGCAAATTTTGTGATCAGTTAGATTACAGTGATATCTAAACCCAGAGGGTGCTTTCTGCCTAAAAGCTGGTGTGTTTTCCAAATTTATCAATTGTTCTAATACAACGCATCTCTCCTTGTAAACCTCGCTGCATTACTATCTAGTCTGCCACAGGAGATGTAGTTACTTGCTTCATGTGAGATAATGGAAACACCGAGTCAGATCCCAAATTTACATAGGTTGCTTAAAACAAGACTGAGACTTTTCAAATAAAATTTGGCACCAAGGGCAAAAATGTTCCTTCATCAGATAGATGTTTGAGATAGAAAAACTCTGAAAGCATCTTGGCTTGTATCTTCTACCAATATAGTTTTGGGGTCAGAAATTAGGTGGGACAATTGTAAAGGATGGTTTCACAGTCATTTTAACTTAATGACTGGTTTTGTCTGGTTAATTCCATCCAGGTCAATTCCCTGATCTGCTCAGCTATCTAAACAGTAATACCAGCACAAAGGCAATAATAAGAAAAAATTATTTGGAGATTAAGTAAGAGATTAGCACTGGCTGTAACCTAACTGAGGTTGCCCAGTGTCCATGGAGCCATGTATTCAATGCGATTGTGCTGTAACATGTACAGGTGCGTTACGTGCACGGCACATCTGAACATCATCTCTTTTTAAGATGCAATGGAAAAATGTAAGCAAAGGAGGTGGTAGTAATGGCTTCCTTTTGTTCACACAGTAGGTGTGTTGGATTCAGCTATTTTTTTTTCCAGCCTAAGAGGATTCAGCTTGCTTGCTTCTGTTTGATGGCTGTAACCTAAACAGCAGGTAACTAAGACAGAGGCGAAGTGGAGGCAGCTCCATCTTTCATGCTTGAATCTGAAGTGCTGTAAGGTAAAAGCTGAAAGTATACGGCATCAGAGCAAAGCAAGTGAGAAGTTCACGGTCAGTGATTAGGGTGCTCTTCTGGAAGAGAAACGCTGGATTCCATTGCCTTTGTGCATTTTGCAATAGATAGCATTGGGGGGGAGAGAGGGGGGCACGGAGAAAGTAGGAGCTACGTGATTGATGCCATAAGTGGAGATACATGGCATCACTGTTCTGAAAAGCTGTACCTTTGGGGTTTGGGGGGGGTTCTTTGTATCCCCTCACAGTACGGTGCTCTGGTTGTACCAGCTTGGGTCGGTGCGAGGGAGGGAGGGATAGGTAGATGCTGTCCTCTGGTTGTTGTAACGGCACGGAGGTTGTACTGCCGGAACACGGAGGTTGTACTGCCGGAATGCCAAGGTGTCGGTTCCACACTGCGCATCGGAGACCTGCAGCACAGGCATTGCAATGCAACTCAGAGTTGACTATTATAGTACCTTGATTGTAGAGGAAGACCCTTTTCTTGACATAGAGATTTAAGTGAATTAATTATATTACGTCCTTACCCTATTCTTAGATAAACCAGTATCAAATGTTCCTCACTGAAAAGATTACTCTTCCAAGCCATGATTCATTCTTACAGGCGTTTCCTCGTTTCTTACACGTCTCTTAGGACAGGAATTCTGTGTCCGTGCTTCCAGTTTTTGCCAGTGTAGTGTGACCGTTCAGTACTGCCTCTTGCTTGGTACTTTCAGCTGGTTATAACTACATGTAAGAAGTTACTGTAATTCTTCACTCAACCTTATCGCATCATAGTTTTATCATTTCACTCAGTTATATATTATGTTACCGTAATTCTTTTCAACAGCTCTGCTTCCTATAGTGTATTACTCCAGAGTGTCTTCATCCCTGAGATCTTACATGTGTACAGAAGGTTGTATTTGGTTGGATAGCTGAATAAAGTCAGATTGCTAAGTAGCCATGACTGTTTTAGTAGGTTTCCAGTACGCTTTTTTTGTGTTGTCTGTAAACTTCATCTTCCAGATCACTAATACGTTTTGCATGCAACTGAAACAAGAACCGATTTCAGTGGAATCACTAAAACCAGCATAATTCTGTAGTAATCTTCTGATCTCTCTGTTTTTGAAGAAAAACTAGGTAGATAATTAACTTCGTAATTCATTACAAGCTAAAATGTGTTAATTAAAATTGTAGCATGCATATTATGGATTTAAAAAGAAAAAAGTACTTTTATCAGGAACAGTTTGACTAAATATTTTACTAGAGAGGTCTTCAGTTTGACAGACCATTTCTTTTCTTTCTTAAACCATATTGATTTGCTTGACATTATGCCTTAAATCTTTGCTATGTGTGTCGTAAATCAACTTTTGAGTGTTTTTCCCTGACACAATTCTCAAGCTGACGGTGACCTGTGACCACACAGTTATCCTGTTTATCCTTTCTAACTACTGATGGAATGTCAGCTTCCCCACTCCCCTGGTATTTCTCCGTTATTGCAGGACATATTAAACATCAACATCATTACCTTACTTATTAAGTTATTTCAAAACCATTGAGTTCAAACTATGTAACCCAGTATTCAACAATATTTACATACAGTGCAAATTAACAGCCTTTTTTCTACAGTTGGAATAAAGTATTTTGCCAGAAATACAATTACAGCATTTATTATCTTCCAAAATGGGAGATAAAAATACTTCATTAACGACTTCAAAAAAATTCTGCATCACTCTTTAGACCCTCTAGCTAATAAGTATGCCATTGCTAGGACTTCTTTTGTTCCTGATATTTGTAAAGTAGAAATAATCCTTGAGTAACAGAAATTATGTAGCCTAGCTTCCTACAAATCTGTTTCATAGTGACTGAAATGTTTTATTTGAAGCTCTCCCCTTGCTTTGAGATAATTAGAAGTTCTGTTTCTCTCGTATGCATTCTCTGGTCTCCAATAATGGGTAAACTTATGCCAAAGCCTTTCTCCCAGTGGGAGTACTTACTGATTTTTCTTCTTTAGCTGGCAATCTATTCTCTGGAAACTTACATGGAATGAGCGCTCTCTAGGATATCTCTCCTCCATCAGACCCTCCTAAATCTGCAACAAGTTCAAAACTTCCAAGTGAGGTGTGGGGACAAGCAGACAGAAGTGATAGTCTCAGCATTGTTTCCTTAGGAAAGCAGGCTAAAATTTCCTTTTTATTGCTCCTATTTCTAGTGCCTATGGAGTTTTTGCTGAGGCCTTCAATTATCCTAATCAGCTGTGTTTCATCACTTCTAATTTATGGTCATTCATATTATTCTGCCTTTTACAGCTGTAAAAAGCAACAGTCTATTTTATCCGTGAGGGCTCTAAATCCCTAACAGGAATTTGGCATTTAGGACTGGAATGCCAGCTGTTGATCTGGGCTTATAGTGCCAACTGCTATCATTTTTATTGTCATTTTAACATCAAGTATGGAGTGTGGCACACAGTCAGGATATGCCGTCTTCCATGTCGACTGAGTGTGGCATCTCCACATCTGGACTAGACCACTACCTGTCATAGCTGATACTGTACAATTGATTACATGTTGTCTAGCTCTTCTATGCTGTTGCAAGCACATGGTCAACCTTAATTAAATTAATAAAGGGGATGTAACAGTATGATATTTTGTTTTGCATGCCTTTTAGCATGGTTGTGTTTCTATCTCTTATCTGTACCCCACTGGGTGAGATTTAATGCAGTTTTTTATTAATGCTTATTTAGTAAAGTATTTAAATATAAAGAATATCTTTCTTTCAATTCAGTTATATCCTTAATCCAACTCTAACCCATACCACCAAACTATTTAGAGAAATATGCTTTACTTTCAAAGAAAGCACCACGTGGCCATGAGCACGAGGGAGCGCAAGCACATTTCAGAATCTGAGCTGCTGTTCATAGCAGGAGCGTTACGCGCTTAACTTGGTTCATCTCTAGGAAAGACTTATGTTCATGTTGTCCATTATTATTATTAGAAATTATTTTCCTTAAGATGCGGGGACATAGATTGGCAGGAAGTGACGGTGATGCTGTGTTTTCATTACAGTATGGGAAATGATGCATCCTTTTGTAGCTTGCACGGACATACAGTTCCATAAATTCTTGCTTTTGCCACGCTGCTGCTGTTGATAATAAAATACCAAAGTAATCTTCCTTTCAGAAGTTTTAAAAGCTCATAGTGTTAGTACAAATAAGGAAGTTTTTTCTAGAAACAGAAAAGTTGTAGGGAGACTGCAACTTAGTCATCATTACAAAGCAAGAGAGCTTTAATTTGAATCCATGGTGATTCTTAACAAAACTTCTGTTCTGTTGCTTGGTAAAGCATTAGACCGCAATGCCAAAGAAATGAGAATCAGTAGTAGAATAAAAGTTTCCAGTTTCTCTTTGTCCTGGTCTAACCAGTGGACCAGATTTCCAGACCAGACATGTGGTGGTTTATTGAGATATAGTGACATGACCAAGCTCTACCCTTGTGCTTCAGCTCCAAGTTGTACATGTACTGTGGCTTTCAGTCCTACTTGTGGAACATACTTGTGCTCCTGGTTTGGCTGCCAGTGTGGTTAGTCACATTAAAAGAATGTTCCTTTACACCAAAAAGAAACAGTTGATGATGAAGATTCATTTCTTAGTCAGAACTTTGATGCAGCATTCATGCAAGAATGTACTGAATTGTGTAGACCTATATAAAGAAAATTGATACTGAATACTGTTTCAGACTGTGATGGTTCTGATCTGGATGTCACTAACGCAAATATAATTTTGTGTTTTGTATTTGTACTTTTTGTACGCTAGAGCAATAGGAAGGTGAGCGAGTTCCACAATGACTTAGTATACGTAAGTGTGTTGTCATATTTTTTCCCATGTTGAACGCATAAGGAATACTAATGTTAATTGATGTTTTAAATTTGGCTGTTCAAAACAAATGTAAAACCCCAAACACACCACAAGTGCTAGTAATGTAGCAGCAAACATAATTAAACATGGAATGTGTGCAGAAGAATTGCATGGGTATTTAACAAATTAATTTAAACCTGGGTGGATGTATGAATAAAATAATACACTGTGACCAGTGGAATTTAATATTCATCTTCAAATGGTAAACCCTGTATTTAGTGTTTCCATTTATTTTCCTAATTTTATATATATATATGACAAACAGTTTTAAAGCGTTGCATGTTATAGGGGGCAGAGCTGCAGTTTATTTCTATTCTAAGGTAATAGGAGTTTGTAAGGTGTTTTATATATGTGTGTGTATGCATTTATATATATGGAATATATCAATGTATGTATATACACACACATAGAAAAATGTTATATATAAAAATACCTATATAAAAGTGTATATATAGGCTTTTATGTACATCCTGATACTCTAAGGAGATATTTCTTTGTGTATGTATTTTTTTACTGCCCTGTGTGATGTTATGCTATTTTTTAAAAAAATCATAAATTACGTTATTATTTTCTACTTGTATACATTAAATGGAGAGCTGTGCCAATCCACAGTGAGCCTGTTCTTCAGAACCTCTTCTTTGCAAGAGATGCTACACCTTGCTGAATGAAGGAGTAAGCACTGGTCTTGTTTGTTGTGAGTTGGGTATCTGCTTGTAGTGCCTCAGCTTTTCTGGTCACATAAGCATCGCTACTGAGAATGGAAACTGTAAGTGGAGTTTTCTCTTGTACCAAGAAAGAGCAGTAAGGTGTGACAGCGATTGCATCTGGAACACAAAACTGTGAGTTGTCGTGGCCGCTAGACCAGGGAGGTTGCTTCCCTTCTGCTGTGTTTGCCACCTGCCTCTCTGCAGCTCGGTGCCAAAGGAATCCTATAAGAGTCATGAGGCAGAGCATCTTCAGGTTGTTGGCCCTGTAGCATTTTGCTGCTGAGAGAGGCAGGAGTTTGTACTAGATTTCCCACCCACCCCCTTCTTTTGGCTTGGCAGGGAGGACAAGCTTACCGCAAATTAGCCAGCCGTGTCACCTCACTAATAAAATGAGTCGGGTTCTTAATCCATAAGACATTCTCACACAGAGAACTAAGGAACAGGGGGCTTTCTCCCAGCATCATTTGCAAAAGTAGAGAACAAACCCCTAAATTTTAGCTGACTATTTTGTTATTTATTTATCCATATTTATTTTAACAAAAGTCAACAGGAGTGTGGATGTGACCATTGTGATATTAAGAGCATCTGTTGAGGCAGAAGTGGGAAGGTTTTACGCTTTTACTTGGCTAGGACACAATCTGTATAAATTAAGTTTTGTCCGTATTTATGCTCTTTTTGAATTAAAATAAATAGTAATAACAGAAATTCACTATGGGAGATGTTGTCAGTTCCAAAACAAGAGATAGCTCACTGAGAATGATATAAAGGCAAACACCTTCTCGTACCTGAGGGCTGGATTCAGTGATCAAGACCTCTTCTAGTGGTATGTTCCTGTGAAATTTAAGAATAAAAAATGTTCTTGGAATTGTAACTCAGTGAGTTGGCCACCATACCTGCCTTTCCCCCTGCCCCGACCACACGAATGCAGCAGAGTGGTGTTGCCATTTATCCCATGCTGACAGTTAGTCACCTCTAATGGTTTGTTAATTTTTGTCACTTTAGGTAGGAAGAAATTGGCTAAAATACAAATACCAAGTGTCAAATAGGGAGAAGATAAATCCTTAGAGCTGGTAGCTAATGAGTTGCTTGAGCAATGAAGCCCACTCTCTCAGCTTATCACTGAGATGTTTCTTTAGGTTTTTTAATTTGAATTCTGATTTTAACAAACTGGCAGAACTGCAGAACATATTCTTAAATAAGTAAGGTGTTTATTTTGGTTTTCTTTAAGTTCCAACTGTCACAGCCCAACATGGGAGAAAATTATGAAGCATTTCAAAATAAAGCTATTATTGGCAACCTTAATGCTTAACTGTAATTTTTATCATTGTTGAATTCCTTTTTTAATACAGCCAAGCAGAACCTATCTACCTACCAATCTTATGTGCCAACACATTTAGCATTTTAATTGGTGTTGAACAATGTGAGTATTTTGACAGAAGTTTGCAATAGAACACTAATTAAAATAAATGATTTTTTTCAAGAGTATAACAGGCATGTCGGGCCACTCCAAAGTTAACATTTCTTGGGTATTTGTATGCAATTCTCAAACTTCTCAGTTTCTGAAGTTCCTTAATTTGATTCCCACACAGTAAGCTGTAAAACTCAACTGACTTAAGTACAAAGTTACACTAGTGCTGCTAAAGCAATTTTTGAAAATATCACCTCTGAACTAAGCTCAGCAGGACTGAATATTGTTTTCACCTGGACAATTTTGGACAGCTTGTCTAAACCTTCAGCGTATTACTAATGCTGAGCACTGAAATAGCTCATTGTAGACTTTTGCTTTGTTCTGCAGGTATTAAATGAAACCTAACAAAAGTATAGAAATTTGACTTTTCAAGGAAAATTTTGAAGCTTCATTTTGTCCTCGTGGGAGTTTGCTGTGACACTCTTGTTGAAGTAGTTGATGTCCTTAAACGTTTCTTCATTGTCCGTTATAGGTGTACCATTTTATTAACAAAAGCCTTGGTCAAATGCTGAGGAACAGTGTTCCTCTATTACATAGTAAAATACTTTTTTCCTGGCTATAGTCAGGGGATTTCAGTTCCAAGCTGTGAAATATTGGGCATCTTTTTTTTTTTTTTTTCCCCCCTCTTTTTTTTCCTAATAGTAGCATCTGGCTCTTTGGCAAAGCCTTCAAGCAATTGTGCTGGCTTTGTTGGGTTTAACTTTGGAATCCACTACACTGCATTGCTAACTTAGTTTCTAGTGCTTTTTACTCCTTGATATTTTCTTATAAATAATTTGAAGGAGGTTGTTTGCTCCATAGAAGTAGGAGTAAAAACCCAATGGTAAGGTCGATAGCCACCCGGTCAAGCAGCACACCCTCCTGGTGTTACCCCCGCTCGGAAGGGAAGTCGAAGCTGCTGGATCTCGGCTAACAACAGAGGATTTGATTTCTCTCGGAAATCTTCATGCGGACACCCTGCACCTCCCAGCCTTCCCTAATGGGAGGCAAGCTGGATTTGTCTATGCAACAAAGTTTTGTTGACATGAGTTACGTTGGTATGAAGTACCAAAAAAAAAAAAAATTTAATACTGCGGCACTGACCCCGTTACCCTGACAAAACCCATTGGTACAGGTGCAGCGGTGCCAACGGAAAGGAGCCACTGTTGGCTTTGCCTGTAACTTTGAAGGAAGGTTGTGTGTAGGTAGGTAGGAGTATATGAGTATACACTTATGTAAGGGCTGGCGAAAAGATCTTCTGTTAATGTAGTATGTAATATGCTACTGTAGCATGTATGTGGTATGCTAATGTGGGGGGGTGTCCATGAAGGCAGGCTCTGCAGCACAGACAGCTCTGCCCCGGCTTTCCCGTACAGCAGCATCCATCCCGCGTGGAGCACCAGACCCTGGGCTGTGGAGACCTGTGCACAGGGACTGCAGCTCTTCTCAGCTTTCTGCTTTTCTTCTCTTTTTTTGGAGGCAGTTACTCATGTCCTTCAATCCTTCTTGTCGTGGCAGAGTCTGTCTCTTCAGGATTTTGTCCTCATTCTTATTGAGGTGGAGTTTAAGACAGCAGTGTGTTCCTTTAGCTCTTCCCGTTTACGTACAGTGTAACTTGATCAAGACTTGTTTTGCCCCAACAGGTTAAGAGACACCTAAGAGAAATCAATTGCATAGTGTAAAGCATATGATTTAGTTTGAAAAATTAGACTTAAGAAAAATGGCTGTGGTTTGGTTTTCGTCGAAGTAAGCATGCCTTCAAGAGTAAGAAATTCCTTTGGGTTTGTTGAACAATCTCTTCTCATTGTAAATTCATTTTAAGCACCACCAATGAATACCCTAGGTGACTTTGCCAGCCGTTTGAACGAGATAGATTAAGTGTTAGCCCTTATATATGTTTTAAGACCCTGCACAATAAATCATCCTGTTACCAGCTATTGTTTCCTTGTATAGTTCAGACTTATTTAGCCAGGTACTGGTCTCAAGCAGAGACTCTCAATCAGTACCCTAGGCAGGGGGAAGAGGACAGAAAGAACCATGAGCAGGCACAAAGAACCATGAGCAGGCACGGCAGAAGAACGGCTGGCCCTTCTCGGAGCAGATGAGTTCCTGCGGAGGATGCTGTGCTCTCGCTCGCGCTCGGAGGTATCCCTGCCTCCTTCCCTCCTGTGCTTGATGCCCTCTGTCAACCTCCGCAAGCTGCTGCTTGGAGCACAGGCAGTTTGCCCACATGCTACGGAAGTCCTAGGGTTTTTTACTTCTGTTTTTATTCGTTAGCGTTTGTAGTATCAAATATAGCAGAATATTCTATTTATAGTTTTAGAAAGGAGGCCTTGTCCATATAGGGTGATTCATTTGCTGTCATCGTTTCATTTCTAGTAGCTATTTCATTATATTTCTGGTTTCTGGTACAAGTATTCCTCCTGCCCTCCTTCAGCTTTTCCCTGCCCTAGAATGGATAAGAAGTTCAAGCAGAGTATGTAATATAATTTTTATTAGGACTCTACATGGGTAAAAAGAAGCCATCACTTGAAACTTCAGCACTGATTTTAGCTATAAGGTATTCCCTTGGATGTACACACATGCAGTCCAAAGAAATTTGGCTAAATTAAAATTGGCTACTTTATTTTGTAATTGTGAATAGTGGGAATGTTTCTATGGTTTCACGTTATCTGTCCTCAGCTTTACAAAGCTGCTCGCTGAAGCTATATTAAGATCATTTATTACCTCCCTTTACCTTTATTCCATATTGTTATTTTCAGTGCCTGTGGTGCAAGTATTTTTATAATGTATGAAAGCGTTTGATTATGGTCTTCCTGAATGGTTATATTTAGAGTTGACTTCCTGGCAGGGTTTTTCTCGCCTTTAGAAGTTGAACTTCTGATGATTTCTGTCTAGTTTGTGTGGGATGTTCATGACATTTATTTTTTTACTTATTAACTTTTCAGCAGTGTTGCTTGTTTTTGGGGGGAAATCCTCAGTTTTCTCTAAATGCTGATTTGACTAGAACACGTTTGAGGGGGCTGTGGTTTTTTCTTCCTTTACAAGCTGTATAGCTACTGTATTTAGGTATGGTATTTCATTTTAGGGGTTAGGTTTATCTAAAGCCAGTGGAAACAGAGTATAGCTATTCAGTTTTTGTGGATCCTTCTACTGAATCAGACTGTAACCGTGTGAGGAACTCTTGATGTTAGAAATTAACATCAATGAGCAAACTCTAAAAAAAAATTTTATCTGTTTTTAAATAAAGCCTAGGTATTACTGATGATCTAAGAGTTAAAAAAAATATTTCAGCAATATTATTTGTTTCGAACAGGATGCACTCAAATATTTGTGGAAAATATTTTTGGAGTTTTTTATTGGGGAAATATAATTAATTTTTATATTTCTGGGAGAAAACAAGGCTTATTTTTGGTTCTTTTTCTGTGTTCTCTTGATGTGAAAGGAATATGGAGAAAATTTTTTGTTCTGTACTAGTTTATGTACACATGGAATTGCAAAATGCTCAGTGCACTGAATGTGCACTGGTTTACAGTGTCTTCTCAGACCATCAGCAGCAATCTGGGAAAAAGCTGACATAACAAAACCAGTTTCTCATTATGTGTATGAAAGAACACTCGTATGATATAATTTCTTTACATAAAACTACTATCTATGCAGGATATCTTGAGATGTGCCTGTGAACAGAAGAGTTCGTTATTCCATGGCATCACAGCAATGCCAAATTTAACATAGCTGTAATCCTGAAAGAAAGAAATAAATCTGATTGATCAGACCATAGCTGTAAGTGCATCAGAATTTTGGTTAATTTTGCACTGATATTTAAAAAACAAAAGAAACACAGTAGCAACTAGTTTTCATTGTACTGTACTGGCGTCATGACCTCTATAAACTCAGTTAGGTTCAGGCTGGATTTGTTGTTTTCAAGACTTAAGAAAGCGCTTTTCCATTTTAGGTGAAAATGCCTCTTTTGCTGAGGATTACAGTCTGATAGTCTGGCTTGGTTTGTCGGCTGTGAGGTTGTGTCCTGATACAACTACTCGTGGTCAGGTTCCAAACTGAAGGTTGTGCTACCTTCAGTGATGATGCCTGTGCCAGAGAGGAGGGGACCAAATGTTTCCTTGTCAGATTGGATGAGGTGCACTTACATTAAGTGCTTTCAGTTTTTGCTTTTAGCTTGGACAGTCTTTTAAGAGCTAGAGAAGACTGAGATGTGTAAGAAGCCACGAAAGACTTTGAATTAAGCGTGAAACTGTGTTACGAGTTGTTCCGAAAGAGGTCTGCTCAAGCTAGAAATCCTCGGTAGAACTTTGGTTTCGATGCGCCGCGTAGTTTATCTGTATTTTACTGCTTGAATGCAAAACTTCGATTAAAGTTTGCGAATAAGTTCTACCCAAACTACCTCATCAGAGAGCAAGGGGCAGAAAGCTGCAGTCTGGCACGTGGCAGTTTTTGCTGTGCTGATTCATGCGCGCGCGAGAGGAGAGGAAATGAAGAGTGCTGTCATCAGCTGAAACTACACAGAAGTTTTCTGCAGTAGAAACTGATAAAACAGATTGTGATTTAACATACTCGGTGTTAGCCTAATAGATCAGAGAGCTCTGTTTTATGTGGGTCAGTTATTGACTGAAAAAAAAATTTCAAAGCAATAGAAGCAATCTGTGAATAATTATGGCCTACGGAAAAAAAAACCAGAGAAAAAACCCATCTCCCGAACGTCTCAATTTAGTATATCCACAGTGAACCATTTTTGTTCAAGGGTACGTTCACAAGATGGAGGAAAAAGCAGTGATAATGGTGGTAGTGTTACTTCTGAGAAACTTCCCATGATGTCAAGTAGCAAAAACCTGTGGAAAATCAAGGTCTGGTAAGATGGGAGACTACTCTCTTACGCCTTTGCTCTTTGGTCTGTTTGAGTTTAACACTCTGCTTATGACTAATTGTTTGTAGTTGTTTTAATCACAGTATCAGAAATGTTTTAGTATTAGTAGGCAAATGTACCATGTGTTCAAAATTTAAAGGATTATTTTTAAAAAGTAGAGCGTGCCAATTTTTGTGATTCATTAGGAAGCTTACCAATGTCACTTTTTCGTATAAGCCCATCTTAATTATAAGATCATTAAGATATTCATTTGGAAGCTGTTGTCTGTGTTGTCTGAATTCAAAGCTCTTAGAAGATTGAAGACTAATGATTTTCAGTTGAGTGACAGAGACTTGTAGTTTTTCGTATTTTTTTTCCTCAAGGGAATGTTTTTTCTCTATAAATAAAACTGCTCAGGCATCTTTATATATGGGTGCATTTTACTCAGATTCTATTCTTACACATCATGAAGCGAAGGGAAACTGGGATGCAGAGTTTGTTTCTGTCTGATCTGTGAAAGTTTCATGGGAAAACATTTGGGAATAGGCAGAGGTTATAAGGTTATGTGTAAGGTTTTTTCACAAACTGATGAAGTACCACCCACAGAGTTTTGGCTATTTTGCTTGACAGAAAACAAAGATGAGCAGTTATAGTTTGCTGTTTGTGACATCATTTATAAGCTAAATTTAATTTTCTGCTGAACATCTGCTTGGTACTGTCATGGTAATAACTTCCTATTGATTAATTAAATCTGTTCCTTCTCCTCCTTATTTGTAACTCACATGAAGTTGCCCAAATGTGAGTCCATTTTATTACTAACGGGCTGTGAATGGAAACACTGTACACATTTTAATTTTCTTTTTAGCTTCGCTCAGAAGTAACAATTTAAAACTGATTGCCTTATTCAAATTTCTTCTCTCAGAATAAGCTATAGCTTTGAAGTCTTTCAGAATAGTTTGGTTTTTTGAATTATAAGGCATAAGACATTGCTGGCAACATATAGAATTGTTTATGAATTGGTAGTATTTAAAGTGCTTTAGAAATGAGCTAATTTGAAGGAAATGGAACATCTAGTTCTTGAAACACTTTATGTAAAATAGACTGTTGGGTAGAAAGAGTTTCTTTTTGAAGAACTTTTATTAAAAAAGTTTAAGTTGAATGAAAGCGGTGGACATGAACTGATTAGTATCCAAAAGTAAAGGAAATCTACTGAGGCTAGTGTCGCTTCTTTATAACAACGTCTTGGCGTTTGTGTTGCATTAGATTTCAGCAGGTTTGGACCCTTTGCGGGGCTGGAGGAGATTGTAAATTTAGACACTAGGAAAGGTTAAAATATAAAGCAGGCACCTCAAGGGTATAGCAGCATACTCGATGTCTGACAATATTTAAAAATCTCTACAAATTTCCAGGATGTCATAAAAATAACAACTGTTTTGGCACAACTTCTGAGAAAAGTTGAAAATTTGAAACTATCTTATTTAACTTCTCTCTTGCTAATTTTGGAAGTTCAACTATTTGCTTATCTGTATTTGATCCTTTCAGACTTGACAAACATTGAAGGCTTTGCCTTATTTATATAAGCACTTTTGTGTCACATTGTCCCTACACGTCTTTGAGTATATAACACAAGAATCTCAGTTTCCTGCTTAACCCACTGAATTACAAGAATACTTTTCCAGTACTCTGACTTGGCAATGTCGGTGGCAATTTACTGAGCTACAAAGCATTCTCCGCAGCCTATTTGTCTGATACATTGAATTTTGGCTCGATTTTACTGTAAGAAAAAATGTTTAGTGAGATTTTTAGCACCTTAGCATTTGCTCTGTTTACCTGAATTGACAGCTTTCCTTCTTGGGTTGGAAGAATCTCTTTAGGTTGGCTTTAATAGCAGAATTTGTGATTACATTGTGGAAGCTTAAACTGAAATCTCTACTTTATTTCAGTCTGAAGTAGAGCAGGCCTGTTTGAAAAGAAACTGAGAAACACCAACCTCAGAGTAGAACTGTTTTTAGAAGAACTTGTCAATGTCTAATAACCTCAGATTGTTTTTTCTTTCCTGCTCCATTAATTAAATTATTTTAAAATCCTAATACTTCAAATCACAGATAGCAAATTTTTAATTTGAGTGCCATTGAACGTTGAATCTATTTTTTATAACTTTTAAGTACTTGAGAATTAATAGATTATCCATAGGCCACTGAACTTGCAAAGCAGTTGAAGTTTGCAGTTACATCTGCTTTGGCTGTGTTATTTAATTACTTGTATAGTTCGAATAGCAAGAAAATGAATGTACCTCTCAAAACATTAGTACAAGTAGTTTTGTTAACATTGGACAAACTACACGAGGTTTATTTCCAATGAGCTTATTGCTATTTGTGTCTGGGAAGACATGGGTTCCAGCCTGGCTCCTTCCCGCGCTTCTGCCGCTCACGTCCTTATTCCCCTTCGGAGCTAAGGAGCGCAAACTTGTAGAACTGTGTTAACCTCGGGTGGGAAACTCTGGCAAATGGTTTCCTGAAGCTTTCAGGAACCTAACGACTTGTAAGACCCCTACCTCTTCATTAGGTTTGATTAAAATCAGCAAAAGGTGCCAAAATTTTCAAAGGATGCATACAAGTGTCTACAAAGAAGAACTGCATAAGCTTTACAAATTGTGCCTGCACCAACTGGCTGTTTTTCACCGACGCTTTTAACGTCCCTCATCATCTGCCTGCATTTCATAAGGCATGTGATAACTGGGCAGGTTATATCTATATATAACGCTTGAGTTCTACCTGTCTTTCCTGCAACATGTCCCATCTACCCTTCCTCCATTTTTCCTGAAATGTGTTACAACTTAATCAGTGACCCTTCTACCTCTCGGTCAAATTCACCTGATCCTGGTTGAGGTTTGGTAGCTCTGGGCAAGCAGTCAAGATTTACAGACAGAAGCAAGGTTTCTGTAATCTCGCTATCTTTCTATGGAAATCTCATTAAGTTGTCTATTCTAACAGACTCTCCTGTCGTAGTTAAATACAAGGATGTTCTTCATAGTATGATTGGTCGTAAGGCAGGAATTCTTTAATGTATAGCAATATTTTTTTCTTTAACATTTGAATGCCAAATTGAGCTTAATCTTTTCCATGTTAATCAGTATTTGAGACTATCTCCACCTTGTGATGTAGTAAGCGTGCCATAAAGCTTCCATTAATCCTGTTTCCCAAGGACCTCAGATATAACTTGGTAAGTCAGAAATAACACAGTGAATCTGAGCTCTTCTAGGACAGAATTAATGGTATCTCATATAACAAAATCTGCAAAGGGAAGATATGGACAGTCTTAAGATGCAATAATCCTATATACTTCATGCTCATCTAAAAGTCCATGGGATACATTGTGAGCCAGAATATTCTGGGATATTTCTTTTGAGGACTTCTAACACTTTAAAGGAAGGAGCTAAAGCAAAGTAAAATTACATGGGAAATTTGTTTCCTTCCTACCTTGTCCAAAAATCAAATCATTTGTATTCTATTTCATTTTGTGCTAACAAGTGATTCCTTCACAATATACAATTCTTTGGAATAATGTGAAGTTGACATCACAAGTTTTTTCATATTGAGAAGAAATTGAAATTCATGGTACTGGAGAGAAAGATACAATTAAACCATCTAGTTAGGTGTGGGGAAGTTCTGGGTTCAAATCCTTTCTCCTATGGAGTTTTTATTCACTTTACCTCCTTATACATAAAATAAAAAACCTGCCTGACAAAGCATTGTTCTGTGAGCTATGAGTTTATATAGCCTTAGACTAAGAAACCTCTGTAGTCTAATGCAAATGTTGTAACCATCAGGACATTCTGTAGAGCCTCGGATGTTTAATGTGTGAGATCTGTAGTTTGACATCTAGCTCAATTTTATTTTTTGACACAGCCCAGTATCAATACAGATCACTGATGGATTTCAGTATTAGTTGCATCAGACCTTTATTACTTGACATGCTTAGTTTGTTTGCATAAATCTGTCACCAAGCGCAGAAAAGAGGGCTGAAAAGGAACTGGAGGTATCTTCTAGTTCACCTCTCTGTTTCTTTCATCATAATGAAATCAATGAAAGTCACATGTCACCAGGTACCTTGGTACTATCGAACCTTGAGAAGGGTTCCATGTGGTTTCGTAGCGTTGTAAGTTAAGGTCGGAAATACATGCAGGGGTATCTCCCTCTAGTCCTATCAACGCCATGCTCTGCACTTCAGGGGTTCTCGCTTGGTGGCTGAGACCTGTCCTTGCAGAACTTAACTGGACAATGGAGTTTTTAATCTAGAAAGGGTGGCGAGTCTTTCTTCTTTTCCCTCCTCTTCCCAAGACATGAAATGCTCTTACCCCGCCACAGTCTCTGCTTTCAGCCATTCCCCTCCGGTCTTCTGCGGACTCTGCGCGTGTGGCATCTTTGTTTTGCTCTTGTCCTTTGCTAGTAAAAAGAAAAGCCCTTCCAGATAGGTGTGGACACAACTTCTCTTGCTTCGTTCTCTCTCATTGATGTAGGTAGCCCAACCCCAGCACTTAGGGAAGAAAAGATTTTGGAGAATCAGCTACAGTGAGTCCAGAGAACAGAGCATGTTAGTTGGTCAGGACCGTGCAGGATGGCACTGAAGACACACATAGTATTGTGGGTAATGCAGCAGTATAAGTTCCTGGTAATGTTGGTGTGATTTAGTATTACTTATATCTGAAATCATGACGTTATCGTAGCAGCAGTAGTAGTATTTTATCCATCATTCTGATCTTACCTGATAAAAAGGCAGGGTCAACTACACATAAAGCATTCTTGACGGAAACTCATCAACTTGCCTAGTAATCTTGTAAAGGTTTGCTGCTAATTCTGCCTAGCAATTTATAGTCTACAAGATTATTTTATAGACTTAGGAGAGTTTGGCTTTTTTAATGGCTGACCCTGATTTCAAGACTCTTCCTTTTGAAAATCTGTTCAGCTTTACAGCATAAATATATTTTGGGTACATTGTAAATATTGTGTATTTTAAATACACCAGGGAAGACTAAAATTTCCCCTTGCATAGCTAAGGGATATTTTCATCAGCTGTCGATAAATTTCAGAGAAAGAGTTAAACTGTAACCATTAAAAAGTTCTATTTTGTCAATGTTGTGGATATTGGAAATATAATTGGAGATAATAAAACTCGACTACCTCAGTATTTTAGTGTAAAAACAAACTAAAATTATCTGAAGGTATAAAAAATTTTCAAAGAAATCTCAAAAAGTCATTAATAAATCAGGTGAAGCTGTTATGAAGGACCTTCTACTGAATTAGTGATGATTTAACTTTTCATGACTCAAAAGTGCCATTAAGAACTTCAAGGCACAAACAAAGCCAGAAGTGATTGGGAAGATGATGCTCTCTCACCCTGCAGCAATGTTTATACATCAAAGTTATTTCTCTCTTAACTTTACATTGTGTGGGTCTATTCTGTTGTTTCCTTCTCCCATTTTCTGAAGGAATCAGTTCCTCAAAATGTAATGCCACTGGATAAACAACTAAGAACTACTTAAATTTTTTTTTTAGTCTGAAAGAAGAAGTTAATTCATACTAAACATCGGTTTCGTGCCACACAGTTGGAAGGAACCCTTGTGAACATCTAGTCATATATGGATTTTTAATCCGTATGACTGCTCTGAATGAATTCCTTTGTGAACTAGGGCTGTCTTTTTGAAGAAAACTCCAGTCAGCAGTAGTATTTGAGCTTTAATTCAAGCTCTAGTAGTCCAGCGGGTAGTTCCTCAATCATAAGCACCTGAAACGTGTACCTAAAGACTGCTGAGATTTCTCTTTTGCCTCATCCATCTCAGCTGAAATTCTCTCTTAGGTCAGAATGAATCGAAGCGTTATGAATTCGACCCGGTACAAGAAGCAAATCTGAAGGCCCTTGCGTGTGTGCGTATATGTGTAAACAGATTTTTTTTTAAACTAAAAGCCAGACTTTTCTGCCTATCTTCTTGTATGGTTCCAATTAAATGAAGACAAAGGCAACTGAATCTTCAAATGGTGTTTCTGTATTGAAGGGTGATGTCAGCAGTGAAGATCTGCAGTATCGCCCTGCTTCAGTCTTGGCAACAAGTTCAAAAAGGAAGTCGGAGACTGAGAGCGAATCAGCTGTGCGTAACGGGGACACGCAAACAGGCATCTCCCCCTCCCTGGGTAATGCTTTGGAGCACATTGTGGAGCAGCTGGATGTTTTAACTCTAGTAAGTATGCAATAACAGATAACACTTGAAGTGGAAAAAGATAATGCAGTCAATGGGGAAAAAAAACCCAAACCAAAACCGGAACCACATTCATAAATCAGAATATTAAAGTCTATGGGATTATTTTGAATAGTTGTATAGTCAAGTGACTTTTGTTTTTTTCCTTTCAGCAAATATTGATTGCATGTACTGTGTTTGCTGAAGTGAAAGCTTCCTGCCACATAATCATCAAGATTATTGTTGTATTTTTACCTCTGGAGGAAGAGAGTCACTATTTGTCAGTAGTGAGATCTAGTGTGGCTTTGCCAGAAGCCAGTTGTTTAGCAGACATTGTCAGATTCCAGCTTGAACAGCCATGCATTAGCAGGGGATGAACAAAGTAAATTGGCAACGTACCGTTAAATCCCTTTTCAAACTTAGTGCTCAAGGTGTTGGCTTAGGTGGGAATCTGAGCAGTGCAGTAATTCCTAGTGTCAGTGAAACTGCACAAATACTAGTCGCAGTCAGCGACTCCCAGTCACAAATGCTCAATACTTCTTTTTAGTAACCCAGGTTTAGCCAATCTATGTTTTAGGATACTACTCTGTAGGCTGTAATATATTAACATTAAACCAAACCAAAAGGGATTGGCTATGGGGTTTTCTTCTGTGTTCTTTTGCAATGTATACGTTAGCTCAAGAAGTAAGTTTTGGGAAGTACGGACTCAAGTCATCAGTTGGAAATTATTTGTGTAGTAAGTTGGATTAAAAAGAAACTGCCAGCGTGTGTCCAGAAACCTGCCTTTTCTGATGAAGGTAATTTCTTGGAGAATGCCTTTTAATAATATTTTTTCTTCTCCCTTCCTTTTTTGGGGGGATGCCTTGGAAGTTTCTTTTAGGTTTTTGGAAGACATCATTTGGGGTCACCAGCAATGGCTGGTTTTCTGTAGAGATATGGATGCAACTTTCACATAGTATTTCAGAGCAATTTATATATGCACGTATATATTTCTCTGTGAGAAAATATTTTGTGAAAACAGTTTTAAACCTTTAGACGATCTCCATAGATACAAAGGCAGTATTTTTAAATGCAGTTGTAAATAGTGGAATAGCTAAGGAAAAAGCTATCTTACGATATTTTTTCCTGTTGAGTTAAAATATTTTTTCTTACATTTCTGTGTTGCACGCTTTTATAATACCATGAGAGTAATATAAAAACAAATTGAAATTACTCTCCTCTTCATGCAGACTATTTCAATCCTGGAACAACGTCTGACTTTGACTGAAGATAAATTGAAAGAATGCTTAGAAAATCAGCAAAAAATGTTACTTCAGGGAAGACAGGAAGAATAAAAGATGAAAATGAACTGTATTGATGAATGTTTCATATATTCACAAGGAAATAATAAATGTTACTTCATTGGATTTTGCTATAAGCAAAAAATTCTTCTTTTCTAACAAGTCAATGTAATAAAAACTGAAGGAAAAAAAAAAACCACAACACTTTTTAAACACTGGTAGCCAGTAGATATTATGGTTGTATATTGAATAAAGTATAGCCCAGACAAAACTAATATTCTATAAAATAATTCCCATTGAACATTACAGGACTCTTATTTCAAATTAATAAGATCTTTGAATACGACTAAGCAAAAAACTATGTATTTTTAGATGAGCAGCAGTTATTATGGAAGTGCAATATGCAGGTTTTTTAACTCGGGTAAGGATTGTGAAAATAATGCTCTTTGTGTGAAGGCAACATTATTCAAGTGCATAAATTAGATAAGACCTAATTAGCCCTAACTCCAAAAATGCTAGAGGTTTTCTTTGTCCCTTACATACTCCCAAATATTTTATCAAAAAGTAGCGACACTTGCTCCATATCTTCTAAACGTTTTAGTGATGATTGCAAGAATGTGTAGTGTAAAAACTTTTAGTTGCAAATAAGAAAATGAAGTCACTTAAACTTTGAAACTATAGTTGCATCTGTGAGAATTGAGCCGCAAGAGTGATGCAGTCAAGCACTTCTGCTTCTCTCAGCCCCATCAAAATTCATTTTTCACGTTTAGAAAAATAAAAATCAGCTTTGTACTTCTGAAGAATGTATTTGAACCAAACATAAAATGATGTGAAGTCTATATCATAAATACAGAAGATTCTCATCTTCCAAGGACTTCACAGGTGCTCAAGCTTTGCATGCTGTGAATGTCCCCCATCAGTTAATGTGTTATG
Source organism: Elanus axillaris (assembly GCA_026212715.1). Lineage (NCBI taxonomy): Eukaryota > Metazoa > Chordata > Aves > Accipitriformes > Accipitridae > Elanus > Elanus axillaris. The sequence continues at coordinate 10,995,417 of JANZLQ010000065.1, read as the reverse complement.
AATGAAGCCATAAATCAGGAAAGACTTTGCAATGTATGAAGATTTTGGTGGGTTTTTTTTTAATAAAAATGCAATTTTTAGAAAGATGATTGTAGGTCTTGTTTTTTAACAGAAATAGGCTTTTAGTAGAATCTGTGCTTCTTTACGGCTACCTATTATTTTTTTAAATGGCAATTGCAGAACAGCTGTTGTAAATCCACAATCAAAACTAGGTAGTCATCCATTTCTGCAACTTCACATTTTGTATGATGAAAAATAGGACACTTGAAGTGGGGGGAGCATTTTAATCCAATTCTGCAACTGACTGTATATAGATAAAGCCCATTTCCCAGGCCGAACCTCATTAACATCAATAGAGCAGCTTAAGTACAGAAGCTCACTGTGCAAATACTGTCGGTTTGAGCCAAAGCAATGAGCAGTCAATTTTGCTTTTATAACTTTTCATTTTTTCTCATAGTAATCACCTTCAGATAGCCAGACATGACCTCACTTGCTTGGTAGACTGAATTTTACCAACAAGTACTACATATTTTCAGCTCAGTCTTAAGTAGTACTGTTTATCATGAAGAAGCAGTCTCTTAGAAAAAAATTTAGATGCAACTTTCTATGCAGCATCTTCATCCTTTCACAAAAAAGTCTGTGGTTGTCTTACCTATTCCAGTGTAAACAGCCTGACCTTTGATTATGCAATTGTTTATAATGCTATATAATGCATAGATATGTAAATACTGTCTTTTAGGTCAGATGTACTTTGCTTTATGCATTTACAAATACTCTTGTGGTCTGCCTTTTCTTGGCTCCGTTAGAAGACACAAAACCATGTAACTATTGAACACCTTTGCTCGTTTCTTGTTTTCTCTGAGTGGGCTATATATATATATATATGTTTTAAATCTGCAGACTTTTTTTTTGTTAAGCTTTTCACAATTATTTATCAACAAGATTTGGAAATAGCTTTTACTTCTTTTCTTTTTAATGCAGCCTTGTCCTTTCTGCCTTATTTCCTATCACTAATCCTTCTTCCTTTTCAGTACCTATTACCTGGAGCATTTACTACTTAATCCACTTTATTCCTCTGCTGTTTGTGAATCTCGTGAGCTAACATAACATTTCCAAATTAAGATACGTTCTTGTCATCCTGTCAGGTGGTCTGTTGATACTGAAACTTAACATGCATGGCACTTGGGATGCCTGTATAACTAGAGATGGTCGTTTGAGAACAGGACAGAGGTATTTTCCTCAAGCTGTGATGGCTCTCCTAAACCAGAACCACAACCAGCTAACGTGATGTTTCTTTTAAAGGAACACTGATGTGAGCTGGTTATCTCATTCTCTTGATCCATATCATTTCAAATAAAGCTGTAGAATAGAAAAACTTCCTTTAAAAGCACCTGAAGAGGCTGGTTAAACTCTCAGAAGCATTCACTCCAGGGTCTGTGCTCTGGCAAATAACTGGTGACTTGACTAATTTGAATTAACTTATAGAGCTGGAGGAAAATGACTGCTGTTTAGCCTTGTGCTTCCGCACCATGTGAAAAAATAATTGTACAGGTCTTCAAATGATTATGAAAAGTGTATCTGTATTGCAGACTGCAGTGAAGTACTGAAAATCCGTACTTGTTCTAAACAAGCTGAACCATGTACCTGGTGCAGTCCAGCTTTCCTCAAGCTAACTTATCCCTCGGATAGTGAAGGTAAATAGGTCACCCTGTTGCAGAAAGACTGCAAAAATTTTTAACTGCAAAAATGGCTCAATTACTCATTGAAAAAAATAACCCCAATGTCTGAATGACATGCAGTAGATCCCCAAGGTTTGCGGGGGAGAGAGAGAAGGTGGCAGCAGGAATAACCTCTCCTGCCGGCGTCGCTGGAAGATTGTCTCTGGAGGAACCCAACTTCAAATTCCTGAAGTGCCAAAGCATTATGCAGCAGCTCAGCAACTCATCGTACGTGCTTCTGCAGACATTTCGAAACAAAACCACTCTTCCAAATTGAAAGAAATGCTGCCAGGTACTACTGTGTCTTAAATTTTACTTGTAATTCCCATCAAAGTTTAGTGGAATTTTAATGGAATTTTTATATTGGATATTAGATAAAGCGCGATGTTGAGGCAATAAAGGGATTTTTCTCAGGTTTTCGTTATGGATGGCAATATGCACTTCCTCTGGGAGCACGTTTAGAGGTTCCTAATTATCACCATGGGGGGAAGACACCAAATGGTTAAATGTTGCAACAATGGACCTTAAGGCATTTCACTTTTTCCTTTGATCTGAACATAGAGGTATTTTCAAATACTAGGGCAAAGTCAGACTGAGACATCAGTTTATGCCGATCATCATTGTGCTTTATGGACCAACCTGACAACTCAAACTGTATTCTGGATTTTTTCTTTTTATTTTTTTGAGGTTGTTTCATTTGGGGGTCGGGTGGGGGTTGGTTGGTTGGTTTTGTTTTTTTTTTTAAACACACCACTACACTCTCCAAAAATCTTCAGTATTTACTTTTTAGTACTGCTGACATATTTTTTATAAACTTACAGTTTTGGAAAAACAGTTCCTGGAGGCAAATGTATCTGAACAACTCCCTCATCTTCAGGGGATTGTTGTTTCCTGCTTTTACATGTGTAAGGTAATAATTAATTGTTTCATTATCTTTATGGCAAGAAACTTAACTGTAGTTTTAAATTTTGAGTAAGCTAGTCTTCCGGCTGGAGAAATTGTGGTAGAATACGTTCTCCTCACCATTTTAGGATGGCCTGAACAGGTCTCTGTAGCATGAGGGATTCGAGAAATACAACTTCCCACCTTCATTTATTTAAATAAAATAAATTTAAATAATGATTTAAATTTAAATAAATAAATGTGCTGTACTATTTTTAGGGTAAACAGGGTTTTTTTCCTCCTTATTACAGTGTTGCTGAATTATTTTCATTGCCAGATCATAGCACAAAACCACTCTTGAGTTTTCTACTGAGCGACAGTAGCTGGGATAGGAATGTGTTTCCAGGGACATAGCTTTATGTAACCTGTTTACCTTGTAAGACTTGTAAAAATCAGAAATTCTGTACTCTTTGCCCCAAACAATTAATGAATATGTATGTTCACGTTGGATCCAGGAACAGTATGTTTTTGTCAGAGTGCCCCCTCAGGGACTTTTGCACGCTTCGGATGCATAATACAATTGAAGCCGTTTCTTTGTGAGAAAATAGGTTAATGACTTGCCAAAAGGCAGATGTTAATTGGAAAAAGTGCATACAAGTCCTTTTCTTTACAATGTATATGGGTTGCATTTGTTATGACTTGCATCCAAGAACAGGTGCAATTTCAATTGACTCAGCTAGCAGGATGTGCTGAGTACACTCCTCACCAATTTCACCAGAAATTTATAATCCAGCAGAAAAAAAAAAGTTTCTAAACCAGTCAGTGAGCAATAAGCTGCATTTATTACCTGTTACAGAACATACGTATAACCTAGTGTTGTACTTACACATAAACATCTCAATAATATGAAGATAAGGTCTTCGATTATTTATTGGTATTGAAGAATTTTACTGGTGAGCACCGAGGAACCTTACACAAAACAAAATGTGTCATACCTTCCAAAATATTTCTTTTATAAGAGAGTCAGCAGTTCTAGACAAGGTATTTGTAAATGCAACTTAAAGCAGAAAAATTGCTTATTTTCACTAACGCGTTTCCTGCCACAACGCTGCACAATCAGATCGAGGTCTTCACCTTGCCTCATTTCATTTTCCCTGTCTTCAGAAGCAAAAATTATTAAAACAAGTGGAAAAACCCCATCTGGGTGTGTCAGGGTCAGGAGAGCTGCTGTTTGACAGTTTAATAGTTTGATTCCAAGGGTCTCTGGGAATTTCTAGGCTGGTCTGGGAAGCGGCAATGGTCTAGACCTGTGCAGGACCATCTAGTTCAGGAATGCCCCGGGAGCTTTGGCTTCACTGGGGTACCTACCAGTCTGCTGGCGACTGGGATCACACAATTTTCCCATGCCTCCAGCAGGGAGCTGGGCATCAGAGGGCTCAGTGCGCTTGCGGAGGCAGGAGTGGGCTGAGGAGAAATGCCGGGCGTCCCAGTGCCACCTGAATACAGGATTCTGCAACTCGGAGGAGTAGTTAGGGTCGTAAGTCCCTTTGCAGCCTGTGCCCCTACAGACCTGGGTAAAACAGGGGGACCCAACTTCTCTTCAAAGCTGCTAAAGAAGCAATCGCCAGAAAAGAAGAAGAAAAGACAACCGTTGGCTATCTTTTCATCCTTTTGTGCTTTGTATTGTAATGAAATAGTACCTCTGTCTCAAGTTGTTTTTCCTTTTCCTAATCCCCAGAGGAAATCTCAGCTCCTTTTAGGCAGGGAAAACCTTAGGACAAAGAGAAAGTAGCAGGAACTGCAAGTCTCTGTGCTAGCAGGGGTCACTGAGGCCTTTTCTGGCCACAGTGGTGGAAGGCGAAGGCTTGCAGTGCTTATTCCAATACCTGTGTCAGAGAGAATGTCAATTCTCTCCTAAGATTCAGGAGAAGATTTATAAGATTCGTAATCAAAGCATGTTTGCAGCAGTTTGCGGTTTAGTGGGACTTTATGAACAAGTGTCACAGAGACAGAAGTCTGGGAAGGTCAAAGCAGTAAAATCCTTTTTCCGATTTCTTCTAAGAAAAGTTCAGGCGAGCCATGTGCAAAGGGTCCTGCTGCTTCGTACTACCTTCATCTCATATCGCAAAAAGAAACATTTAAGATGCAATGCTCTTGGGCGGTGAAAAGGACAGAACGCTCCCGGCAGCAATTCTTCCTCATGAGAGCACTTGTCGAACAGTTTTTTAATCATTCTACATATTAATATTTTTCACCTATGATACGTGCTGGGAGCACAGGACCCAAGATATTTGCTAGAGCCTAAAAAGATCAACTTGAAAGAGAAAGTTGAGATGGTTGTTGATGGTTCCTGACTATGTCCAAGTTCTGCACTGATTACTGGGGGTATTCTATTGAAATTAAGTGATGCTACACCTAAAAATTGGTGTTTTGAGCAAAAGCAGGGCTTAGCTCTTAATCTGTAAGACTTGAAAATCCTTATACTTCATGAGACCAGTTTTGACTTCTAAGAAAATTTTATAAATGTAATAAGATGCCATTAACTTTTCAGTTAAGCAGTGAGTGTAATCAGGCGAAGCGTAGTAGACGATAATATTTGATTGTATGTAACCGTACTCGGGTTTTGGTCCACGCTGATGTCCCTCTACAGATTCATCGCCAAAACACTGTGAGCTTTTGTGCAGCTTCTGCAATCTATTCAGTATAGAGCTAGCCTATAAATAGCTGCATTATTGAAAGACCGTGAGAGGTTCATTAGAGAAGTTGTGACAGCCTCGTTTGCGCCAGGGCTGATACAGTACGACTCCAAGTTCCCAAAGAATTTCGGCATGTGGCTAACACTAAGCATGAAGCTGGGCTTTTGGCCACGCAGCAGAGCAGCAGCCCCACCGGTCGTTCCCCCCCGATCACCCCGGCTGCGGACTCTCACAAAGTACACGGCGTTTCTCGCCAGCTCTGGGCACAGGGATTTCTTTCCAAACGAAAGCACAACAGCACGTGGGACCTCATGGTCACGGTGACCTTGTCCCAGCCCAGAGCCAGGATGCGGCCAGGGCGTTTGCTGGGGACCAGGGGCGCAGGACATCCTGCCCACCGTTCCTACCTGCCGGGGCAGAGGCTGCCAGGGAGATAAGTCATCTTAAAATCACACACAGGCAGAAGTACTTTGCTGACTCAATAGGAAGTCGCTGGCTGAACTCAGTGGGACTTCTCACATGATTGAAGTTACATGCTGAAAATGTCTTAATCCCGTGCACTGTATTCACATCACTGGGGAGCAAAGAAAGAAAATTTGAGTGGCAGCTGATGGCTGTTTTCTTTCAAAAGTATGTGGAAAACAAATATAGCCATTATAACTTGAGCTACTGGTTAGTTTAAATGGGTACTTTGCTATTTCTATCACAGCTTTCTGAATTAGAACCTCCTACTTCTGGCTGTGGCACTCAGGTAAATGAAGAGTATGCAGGACTAAATCCCCAGTTTGTATGCAGACCTTATCCTACAACCTTTTGGGTATTGCTTTGAAGAGATGCTAAAATGAGAGAGGTTTCCAGTAACATTCAAAACCATAAAAGAGGAAATATTCCCCCTTCTTTTTTCCTTTTATAAAGAAAAATGCTCCCAGCTATTCCAAGTTGTGTATGTCTTCCACATTTCTTTTTTCTCTAAATGCTCAAGTTAGTCATTTCAAAGTGAGACAAGTTATGCCCTTGTTACATAATCTGAGTATTGGGAAAAATTATCCATATTTTTTCAGTCTCATGGATTTGGGAGGAACAGAGAGGAATACAAAACTAACAACCCTAACAATCAGTAATAACTGAAAAACACTATTCAGAATGAAAACATGATGCATACAATAAAATCGCTCTATTCTCACCTAGGGTCTCACCATTGCTTTTATATTTGTGTACATTGTAGGGTAACAAAGCTGAGCCTTCGGCACTCATTCTGAAAAGCCAGACTGAAAAGCCATTTTTAAGATTTGCCCTATATAAGGAGGCACTTACAAAACTATATATAATGTAGCCCATTAGCGTTAGCTGTGACACATCCAGTTCCTTTCTTCTTTTTTTTTAATTATTTAAGGAATTATTATGCTATAAGAAACACTGGCTGGGAGGTTTCCAACAGCACAAGTTTTTGACAGACAATGCTGATTTGTCGTAAGCAAAAACGTTTCGCAGAAGCGTCTCTGTTTGGATAAACTTCCGATGAAACACAGGCAGGTTTCCACCACCAGCCCGCCCGATTTCCTGCCAGCTCGCCTGGCAGCTCTCCAGGCTCCACGGCTCCAGGACGGCTCTGGACTGAACCTGTGATTCTTCCTGACTTCTTTTTTTGATTTTTTTTTTTTTTTAAATTAGAGGGAAAAGGTCTTGGCAGAAATACACATTGGCTCTGCCTAGCTTTTTCTGATTGTTCAGAATTAGGTATTTTGATAATAAGGACCTGGTACAGCTCAGTCCCTTGGTTTGTTACGTGGGAGACCCAGAGCAGCTTTCGTCCCTTCCAGAGAAGTTGCTCAGGTTAAACTGCCCTGGAAGTACAATATTTTTTGTACCACCTTGAGCTTCATTTCTGAGCATTTTCAGGAGACCTTCCGATGCCAGTATTGTCTCCTCCTCTCTGTTTTCTAAAATGCCTAATTGCATTACAGTTTCTCTATACCAGCAGTGCCCTTCAGGACTGTCTCCTTCACTCACTTCTCCCAGGCCAGTTTCTGGTACAGAGGCTCCATCAACCTCTCTAGTGTCTTCTGGGCACTCGTGGCTGCTGGAATTGTGGACGTGAGGTGGTTTCTTGGGACCTCAGGCAGAGAGATAGACTGTGGAAAGCCATCTCCGTGGCTGGCGGCTTGTGCTTTGGCTGCTGCTCCCTGGTTTATCTGCTCCATCTTCCCTTGGAGCCAGAGATATTTCTCTGCACTTCAGTCTGAATCACCTGGGGGTGCCAGTTGTTTCATTTTTTCTCTTTAATGTGGGGTTATCTGAGGGCAGGAGCTTGTGCAGGCGTTTGCCCAGGATCCTGGGGGCTCAATAGGTAGAGCAAGCTGGGGAAGGCAGATCTAATTCACCTCAGGGCTCACACTGTAGGCAGTCAACTATCTGCCTTTGTAGTCCAGACTCTCAACCTCTAACAACCTCCTATACATGTTTTTTTTCCTTCAGCCTATGAGTTGCATCAGTATGTCAATGGTCTCTGTGTACTTGGGTTCACTTGGCTTTGAAAAGCATCTGACTGAGAAGAAGCATTTGGTCAACATCGAGAAGATCTGGTGATTTAAACTCTGGAGTTGATTTGGTCTTGGTGTTACCAAACAGAACCCAGCCGTAAGCATCATTTTAATATTCTCTTTAAGCATTAGAGCATCTTGGTTTTCCCAGACCTCTCAGTTTTAACAATACTTTCTCAATCAGGAAACCCATTACATCCACAAGTGGGTTGTCCAAGAGGCTAGCGCAGCCAAGAGGATCAGACTGTATTACTGTCACAGCACGGCCAGGAGCTATAGAAAGAATTGGAAAGAAAGGGATGTGCCCCAGTGTAATTTTCTAGGCAATGCTGTAAGCCCTGCCAGACCCTGAAACCTCCAAGGAGAAGAAGAGGCTTTAAGTTCTAGGGGTGTGAGTGGAAGAGGCAATGCCAGTGGAAGCTGAGTGCAGGCAGAGAGAGAGAAAGAAGGAGGGGACAAACATGAACCCCATTCTGCTTAAGTACAGCCTCTGATAACTAGGTTGAACGGTCTTCCCAAACGTACCCACAATCTCTGCCTCATTTGTCACTAATACTTTGTCCTGCCTATATTGTCCATCCTACTGTAGCCCACCACTTCTTTGCTTATCTCTTCTCTCTGTTTTCACCTTTTCTTCTCTCCTGTCTCTTTCCTCTGAAAAAATATTTTGCAGCCTACAATTAGCATACTTGGCTGAAGTCTTGTTGGGCATATCAGGAAGTTTTCTGGATCGCTCATGGGTGGAGTTTCCCAAAAGCATCAATTTGGTATTAATGTTATATAAACAATGGGCCTGCCAAACCCTGAATGCTGTGAGGCAACCTCAAAATGTTGTGTCTCCACACAGATTTCTCTTGTGGGTTACCTCGCCAACAGAGACACCGTGGCCTCCACCATCACACAGCAAAAAATGACCACGGGCATAACCTCAGCATACGCCGGGAGGAATCTGCCTCATGTTCACTCGTTTCTTTTGATCAGTGCAAAGCGTTGGTACCGATACTGTTTGGTAGATGCCTGTCCAAGAGGCCATTAAGAAGTCACGATGGGTAGCACAGAAGTGCAGGCGCATTTTCAAAGTTGTGTGTGATTTACCAAGCTCATTTCTGCCAGCTGGTGTGGGATAATGAGCTGTATAATGACGTTGTTTGCAGCAGCTATGGGATCAAGTTTGAACCAGTACATTTCCTGCAAGAGGATTTTAAGTAAATATTAGAGTTCATGCAGCACAATTATGGCTTGACATACAGAATCACTTAGCTCATTGGGGAGCCCTTACCCCTGGTTAGCAAAGCAGTGGGCAAGAGCTCCTATAATTATTATTTCAATCACAGACTAGGAGTGCCATAAATAGCCCTCATTTCCTGCATTTCTTTTTGTAGAAGGCCATTCCCACAAATTTCCCAACATTGGAATGAAATTTTCCATGCTAGGTATCCTTTTCAGGATGAAATTTTCCAGAAATTTTCAGCCTTTTGAAGAATATGTGACCCCCACCTCTTTGGACCTTTCCTGGAGACCTTCTGGCATCAGAAAGCCTATGGACAGCTGACGGGGGCAAGCTGGTGTAGGAGACATTTCTTCTGAGGACACAGGCAGGCAGCTCACTGCAAGCTGTCACAGAGAACGACCCAGGCCAGACGAAATGCAGTTACGGTGGGACCGAGCCTAGCTCAGCATGGAGACTGGGACTGGGCTAAGGAGACAGAAGAGAAGGTCTGAGACCCGCAGAGTGGGTGGGGATGGTGTGAGACACCCCTGAGTTTGAAGCAGGACCGAGGAGACCTGTAGTGTTGGGAGAAGTCAAGCTTGGGGCAACAGGAAGGAATGACCCTTGTCCATTAGACCTTGTTTCCTACTGGTTTGCAGAGCAGCCTCTTGCTCAACTAAACCTCTGTTGAACCACTCATTTTGTATCTTCTCCAACTGTGCACCTTCCCTGCGGCGTGAGTGAGGCTAACACCCTGCTCCTGCTGTTGGTTGCTCTACCTGCTCAAGAGGCAAAGGTCGATGTGGTGAACCTAAAAGCATAAAAAAAGATGCATACAGAGAAAACTATCTGGAACTGTATGTGAAAATCATTTTCCTAAGGCAGCTCTTGAGAATTGGATTTTATCTCTGCATCTGTATCATCAACCTGGCAGCTGTATTCTGTGTAGGAAGCAGTGGGATGGAGATGTGAAAAGGCTGGCAAGGAGGGGGCTGTAAAACCCAAAACCTGGAGACTGTGAAGTTATAAGCAAGTGTTTGGAATTCTTGGTTGAGATCTGAGATGCTCCAAGGGAGAAAGCAACAGAGTTTGAAGCAAGAGATAGCGAAAAGCAATGCTGTGATTATAGGTCTAGTCAGTAGCTTTTATGCCAATAGGAAGATGAAGAGGAGAGGGAAGGGCCTTTAGAGGGAAGTAATTCATTCTGCGTTGGAACTGTGAAAAGTAGAAATGTGAAAAGCTGCAGATGAGATTGCCTGCTATCCTGCCTGAGGAAGGGGTTCTGCTATCTGTCTAACCATGGGTTTATGAACTGTAAACCACGTTTATTTGTTGCTCTTCCTATTTGATTTTATAGTGGTGAGTGCATCCTATTGCATTTTTTAAAATCAATTTGACGCTTGCAGATTGATTTGCTACACTAACATCCTCTCCCTCTCTCGATCTGTTCAGCCTCTAATGAACAGCCCATGCTGCCTTCCTCTCGTGTGCTCACAACCCTGCTGTCTCCAAGGCATGTTCCAGCCTCCGAAGTACCCCGTGGCACTTTCCCCCTGCCCCTTCTCGCCGATGACACCGAGTAGGCATCTCCTTGGCTGCCGTGCTGGCTGCTCCGTGCCCGTTGAAGGCAGGAGGTGCCACTCACCTCCTAGATGCTTCCCCACGTGTATTCCTCAGGCACGGGAAGCTCCGTGCCTGGGAAAGGGGGTGAGCTAAGCACGGCATCATCAGGGAGCCTAAAAGATTTGATTTCTTACAAAGCCCAGCACTGCCAGTGAGAATGCTTTACCTCAAGCCGCGTCTGCTGCTTTGCAGTTTGCTTTCTCCCGGCGTCCCTGTGCTCAACGCTTGCCTGTATTGGCGAGGGGGGACGGGGCTCGCTTTGGAATGTACGGCGAGGGTTGGGAGCAGCAGCCTCAGGTAGATGTAGGGGCAAAGAGAAAGGAAACCTGCTCAGTGAACTAGAAATTCCCACACTCTGTTGTCAAACATGCTTGTTCACTGGTGTGGAAAAGGAAAGCTGAGGAGAAGAGAAATGAATTTGAATGCATTTTAATTGGGATTACGGGCATATGGTGCGGTGCCATTTGTTTTCCTCTTCCTGCTCTGCAGTGGGGCTCTAATACTTTCACACATTTGCCTTTATCTGTCATGTCAAAAGGGGAGACGGCAAGCGGCTTTTTCTCCCCCCTCTTTGGGGCCATGCTAACAGCCCTCCCTTCGCCCTGAACTTTGCCAAAGGAACAATCATGATTTTCAGAAAAAGCGCAGCCAGATTGCGAAAGCAGATTAAGCAGCTCCAACTTATTTTTATTAAACTTTTCAGCTGCTCCTTGGAGGACCTCTGCTATTTTCCAGCAGCAGAAAGGGCTGGATTCAAGGGGAGAGAAGGGATGTGATGTCCACAGTACCACATGCACATAATTCACCAGCAGCTGGATAGTTAGGTTTGATTGTTATGATAGTATATCTAGTGTTTTGTAAAAAGCTACTCAGGGAGCTGTTTCCCTTGTTGTACAGCAGTTTGTTAGCGGTAAGATTCAGACATAAGCCTTTAATTATGCCTAGCATCTCCGCAAAAGCAATTTCAGTTCTCTCCCCTGCCTCATGCAGCATCTTGGGATGCTCTGCATTTGAATGTGAACAAGCTATTGTTTAACATGGCTTTAAATCATTACAGAAATGTTCTGTAGCATCCACTGAGAAAGCCTGCTCCCATCTGCCCAGTTCATTTCTCACAGTCACTTTGGGAACCAGGGCCAGTAATCACAGAAATTTTGTTTAAAGGTTAAACACAGAGGAGCGCTGTCTTCATACGCTGCGCAAGCTAATAACAGGTGAAGGTGTCGCTCAGAAACATTTAGAGAGGAATGTCAAGCTTAAGATTAAGCATCTTTCCCAGCCTTCACATAAGCACCTTTCCATTCATTTTCCAGAGCTGTATATGACACAGTATAGGAGTTGCAGGGGGCTTAGAAGCTAATGCCCACTTTACCATGTCTCTAGCACAGCTGAAGCCAATCTGAGTCTCCTCCTGCCTCCCCAGACACAAAGCCTCTGCGGCAGACTTTGGTCAGCTCAGTGCCGTGGCATCCCAGCCTGACCCCAACTCCAAGTCTGTAGCTCCTGAATAAAAGTCAAGACTTTTATTTTTCTTCTGAGAAATATGCATTTTTTTTATTATGGCTTAGACTTGCAGAAAAAGTATAAAACATTGCCTAATGTTATTCAGTATATCCTATATTTGATGCTCCTTTTGTCCCAGAGTTTCTGTTTCAAATAATGATGAAAAAAGTTGTATTAAATTTACATCAAAGGAAAGTTGGGGAAGCAGAAACATGAATAACAAACACATGCATAATGTGATTCCGAACAAAGAAACCTGTGCCGTCAGTGCGGGGATAGGCCGTGTGGGAACACATGTATGTCATTGCAGCATATTGCTAACACATGTGGGGGTCATCCAGATACGTTCAGGGGCAGCTGAGATCCCTGTTTGAAGGTAAAGTTGATAGAATCCAGTTTGTAGGTACGGTGGCAGTGACTGCACTTTACATCTTTATAGAGTGGTTACCACAACCCTTTATGTGTTGTCCTGTACAGGTTTCCACATGCAGGGTGTGCCAAAGGGAGAGTGTAAAGATTATTCACCGGAAAAAAAAAAAATCACAGATGATAATGACATTCTGAAAGTAGTTCACACACATCTTTAAAATGAATGAAAACCAAAATTTCATTAAATTGTAATGAATTTCACCCACCCAGGCCTCAGAGCTCTAAAGCAGATCAGCAGTTTTTCTTCTTCAGTAGTTTGCAATATTATTAGCTTTTCCAGTGAAACACAGAGCATGGCCGAGGAGCCGTGGCTCTGCATGGAAGTGAGGATCCATTTGCCCAGAGCAACTGGAAGGCTCTGGATGCAGGATCTCAGTTCAGAGCCCTTCCGCAGGAGCTGAGGACGTGCTAGTCTTTTGCAAAGGTAATTCAGATTGCTCTGGAAGTGATTTAGCTTTTTATACTTGTTACACAGAAATAGGTATGCTTGACATTTGTTAGTAATACTCTTGTTTTGGTTTGGTTTTGCCAGGGATTTGGAATCTTGAACAGACCTTGTCTACTAGTCTGAACGCATTTCTGCTTTCCTTTACTAACAGCCCTTGTTCTGCTGTCCTTCATGTCACCCTCGAACTGAGGCAGCACTCCACCAACTGCCTGGTCTTTTATCACCAGATTTTCTGAACGTTCAGCACCCGTAACATTGCAGCAGATTTTCAGAAGCGGGCAGCCATCAGCTATGGTAATTACAGTTAGGGCCAACTTCTCAAAAGAACTTGGCATACTGCCCCAAATCTGGTCCCAGGCATGGATACATAGTGCTTTCCTGCAGGAATCACAGCTCCGATTTTGGGAGTCACCTAATTCTGTGCCCCACAGAGGAGTCCCAGCTGGGAGGTGTGTGTGGTCAGGATGAAGGTGGCAGGTAAGTGTCTGTCACACATGGTGATGCTTGTTTGTGATGCTTGCGGTGCCAGAGAAGGACAGAAAAAAATGAGAATCCATCTATTCCAAAATGATAGTTATGAACAAGAGGAATCCATAAATAAAACACGCATTTTATGTTACTAAAATCAGGTGGCTGGCCCGCTGCACGCAGGGATTGATGTGAAAATAGCCGCTTAAGTTTTGGCACATCATAACTAAACATACTAGAGCAGGTCTTTAAACCTTGGGCCCCTAAATTACTTTTAATGGATCTCCAAAAGGTATCTAAGGAAACCAAGATTTATATTCATTACACTAGGATCTTAAATTTCCATCTATATTGTCACTGAGAGATGCTTAGAGCTGCACAAATTCAAAACAGTTGAAAAAACCCACTGGAATAGAATTATAATCGACCTTAAAATAGTAGTTTTCAAGACAGCAACCACTGAAGTCAGTTGTAGAAGTAGGTTTCTTGAACTTCTGCCTCACCAAAGGCAGAGCCAAGGGTAAAATAAGCTGGATGAAATCACTGACTGCAGGCTTAGGGTTATCCAAGAGCCTGCTAGCCCTTCTAATTGACCCTTGAAAACTATCCTACCTATTTTGGGAGCAGAGTAAATGAAGGCAGTTCACCAATTTTTAGACTAATCCAAACAAATGTTAAAAGACAAACAAACAAGGGGGCAAACAAACAAAGAAAAAGTCCCCAAGCCAAAACCAAACAAGCAACCAAAGACCGCTGCCAGTCTCCTGAGGTAGGCAAGGTCACTGCCTGGGAATGCTCTCCTGACTTGCAGGCAGGCAAAGCTGCTCCAGCTCCGACGTGACGCAGAAAGCCGTGACGAGATGGCGACGTACCACTGCTGCCGCGTGGGGCTCGGCTCGAGGACGAGCCCTCACTCCCCAGCCGTATTTCCGTGCAGCGCTAGCATGGCTCGGGCTGCCATTCCCCAGCCCTGCAGGGAGTAAATGCTCTCGCAACCCTCAGCCCTTGCACAACATCCCACCACATGCACAGACGGTCGCTGAAGCCCTGCCAAGGCCAGTGGGAATTTTTTGTCATTGACTTTGGTGCAGGCAGGATTTCCCCCCATGGACACACACCTCCTCCCGGAAGCATGTGCATGCGAGTGTTTGTGTATATACATATGCTTTACAGGAAGGCATCGTCTCTCTTTAAATATTTTTCTTCAACTTCATATTTCGTGAAGTCAGACCCTCACTGTCACAGCCGCAGTTTCTCACAGCTTAATGGTGTTAAAGAGCCCTTCTTGCTCCCGACTGCTGCAATAACAATCAGGCTGGGAGGAAGGGGAAATGAGCAGTGTAGCACATGCTGTACCTTCCAGCCACCAGCTATTGTTAAAAGCACGTTACTCCAGACAGAGTGGCAGCAAGGCACGGGGTGGGAAGCAGGTGTAACCTGCCAGGAACACCAGTCTAGCAAAAGTTGATTTTTAATTCAGACAAGTACCCCTACTTCTCAGCTGCCTCTCACCACCAAATTGGAAGACGTTTTTCATTCCTGTTGCTCAACACTTGAAAGCTTAACAAACGCCTTTACGGCAAACCAAGAGCTCATTTTCTCGTGTCGGCGCTTTGGTCATTCATCTGCAAAGTCACCAAGCTTTTTTTCTTCCACTCCCTATCATAGCATAGCATTTCATGTGCAACAGTTTGCTCTCAGGAAGCACGTTTCCAGATGTTTTGCTGTAGTTCGGGTTCTTTACAATACAGTCTGAAATCTCTCCTCCTTGCTTGTCCAGCTTGTTTTTCTTCTACTCTCTTCAGAAAGTCCCACCAGCAAAGGCTGCCCAGGCTGTGGTAGCCCCAGTGGAGTACTTTGCTCAAGCTAGATCTACACCGGTGTGTAGTCCGGCACGACTGGCCAGGTTTGGACTGCTGCTGGGTGGCCCAAGCCCAATTCAGTCACCTCACCCCTTAAATTCAACTGCAGTGTCTTGCTGGAGATCAACTCTGCCCTTGCTCAGCCCCTGTGCTCTTCTCAGACATCCTCTAGAATGATTTATAAGCATCAGTGTGGTGGTCCTTGCCAGAGTGCATGAAGCCAGCACCCCACATATCAAGCCCCTTCTTTGCTTTAGTGTGGGAGTTACTGTCCTGCAGTGCAATATTAAAACCTATATTTGTCATCAGGTTTAGTTCACTGTGATCCGCAGCCTTTATTAATGCCTTGTTTTCAGATACCTGCCTCTGTTTGCTGAGCACTCGCACACCGTGCGATGCAATATAAATGAGCGTGTTCAGCCCGGCTGCCACACCGTAAACAAGCGTGATGAAAGAACATCGCATCTATGCCTGGTACTACCCATCAGGACACTACTTCTGCTCCCTTTCCTCCACCGAGGCCTGGAGATGAACTACTGCCTCGTATACACCCGGCTCATGAAATGCCTTCCCTGGCTGGCTGTTCCCTGTCCAGGATTATCCATCAGCTGCAGGACACAGCTGCTTGGCAAGGGAGTCAGTGCACCATGAGAAGGCCTGGCATTTTCTGTCCCTTATATTTCTGTCATGGTTTAACCCCAGCCGGCAACTCAGCACCACGCAGCAGCTCGCTTACCCCGGTGGGATGGGGGAGAGAAGAGAAAAAAAATAAAAGTTGTGGGTTGACATAAAGACAGTTTAATAGGACAGAAAGGAAGAATTTAATGATGATGATGATAATAATAATAATAATAAATGACAATAATAATAATAAAAGACCTGGAATATACAAAAGAAGTGACGCATGATGCAGTTGCTCACCACTCACCGACCGATGCCCATTTAGCTCCCAAGCAGTGATCCCCCACCCCCCAACCAACTCCCCCCAGTTTCTATACTGGGCATGACGCCCCATGGTCTGGAATACCCCCTTGGCCAGTTTGGGTCAGCTGCCCTGGCTCTGTCCTGTGCCGACTCCTTGTGCCCCTCCAGCCTTCTCGCTGGCTGGGCATGAGAAGCTAAACAATCCTTGACTTTAGACTAAACATTATTTAGCAGCAACTGAAAACATCAGGGTGTTATCAACATTCTTCTCATACTGAACCCAAACCATAACACTACAGCAGCTACTAGAAAGAAAATTAACTCTATCCCAGCTGAAACCAGGACGATTTCTTTTCTCCTTATAGTTATTGATCCTCTTTTAATACAGCATCCTTTTGGGGAAAGGGACTCCAGCCCTGTCTCTTCCTCCCCCTCATGCAGCAGCCCTCGACTCCGGTTGGACTCCACTTGGATTTCTTCAGGATTAGCTCAACACCCTGCCAAAGCTGCAGGTAACTCCCCCAGCAACTTGTCCCTGACCGTCTTCCTCCCCTTCCCCAGCTGCTCTCGCCTCCCTCACAGGTGACACTGCCCTGTTCCTGCTAGCTTGGCTTATTTGACTGGGCTGGAATGATGCTGAAAAACAATGGAAAAAAACCCTCAGAAAAGGTCTTTCCTCCAAGGAAAATTCTCTTCTTTAAATAGGCTTTTTGCATTTGGGAGGAAAAATACAATTTTTATCTCATTAACGTACGATTCCCCAGTCATCTGCACTTCTGAGCTCTGTAGCTATTTTACGTTCGTTCCGAATACATATGATTTAACCTGGAGCTATGATGTATAGGGTCAGACTACGGGAAAGGGACTGGAGACTCTGTATTAGTAATCATTTCAGCTTTATTTCACTCAGCAGTGACACTGGACAATAACAACTTACAAGTAATTTTGGACTGAACAAGATACATCTGTCCCTGTGCTGCACTGGAGATGCATCCGTCTGCGCCACGAGAGCTGTCGTTGTCTCCTCATCTATCACTTCCCACTTGTGGCATCACTTCATCTAATCAACAGTAACTTGCCGTCTGCACTGCCAAGAAACTTTGAAAATGTTCTGAATTTCGTACCAGGAAAGGCCATAAGGTGCACTTTGTATGTCAAATGTCTCAGAAATTGGTTCTGGGCAACTGCAAACTCTTACCCAAAATACATCAAGCTACAGTTCCATGTTGTTTGTTGGTTTTCTCTTTGCTGCGTTGTTTTGAGCACTGGTATAATATACCTTAATAAATCATTTTACATTTTGCTTTGCAACTTTCAGCATTGCACTGCTTATGTCTGATTAAGAAATGGAGGTGGGAAGGGGTAAGAAGCCATCCTCATGTGGGACTGGTTCAGGCCACAGCGTGTAAACTCAGTGATGCAGAGTCCAATCTCCCCTGGACTGTAAGTGCCCCTGTAAGAGTAACAAACTTGTCTAATTCTTACAGAGGTACAACGCTGCCAGCTGGTCTCCCCAAGTCTGTTGCTATCCCAGTGTCTGAGCTGCTGAGCCGTCTGGGGGACAAACAGTACCACAGGGATGATGGCTCAAACCAGCTGGGATTCCTGGCTCCGGGGAAGCACCACGCAGACATGCCTCTACCTCTTCCAGAGCCAGGGAAGAGAAGAAGTAGGATGGCTGTGTCCTCGTGGGGCTAAGCCCAAACCCGTCAGCTCTACGCAGATCGGGCTGGGACGTGAGCATACCACCTCCCGACACGGAGAGACCTCGGCTGTCTCCAGCGTGGCTCTGTCGGAGCACGAAACTTATACTCAGGCCAGCTCTTCTTCAAGGCACTGAAGTGGCAGTGCAGTGCACTGTGCTCCCAGCCCAGCTCCCGGAGGATTTGCTAGCCGGAGTGGAGAACCTGCCTGGGGAGAACTGGCTTGCTGCCACCGCAGCCAACACGTCTCTTCAGAAACCAGAGTGCTGGGAAGGTAACGTGGCAAGATCTAAACCCTCTGTGGGAATTAGAAGCAGTTGTACCTGCATTGTCTGCATTATTTCCATTACCAGAGGTAGCCAACCTCCTGTAAAGGAAATCCATATGTCATTTTATAATGTTAGGAAAACAGACACCGTAGTAACCCCTGCACTAGCTGCTCCATCATCGTGCCTCGCAACTCAGGTATAACTGATCATAGATGACATGTTATCACTGGAGAGATGCTTACCCACAGCTCCCATCTTCATAGTATTTCTTTTTTAACTCCTTGCGCTAAACAGCATGCTTCAACGTTGGCTTGCTAAAAGCATTCGTGTTCTTGTCATGTTCTCTTTCCAGAAGTCAGTGTTCACTTCAGAGGGAGCAGCGATGCCGGTGCTGGCTATCTCTGATAGTCCTTCCTCACGGAGTATTTTGAGAATCTAGATGGCCAAAAAATCAAATTTGACTTTTGAAAATCAAAGTAACTGAAATAATAAGAGGAAGTTGTCAATGAACATCTTGCTTTGAAGCACCGTTTATAAAAATTAATAAAAAATTTACATATTTTACAAACCCATTTCTGACAGGATTTCTAATTTGTAGGAAAACTTCACACTACTGTAGCTTGTCTAGATTGAAAGGAAAACAAATTTCAACATGTCAGCCCCCCCCCAAAGTGGAAATTCCCAGTTCTAATCTGCTCTGAAGATCACACAATCAACATTTCGTATTTTTATGGCAGCAGATCAGAACAGCATCATTCCTTTCTTCCATATGGCAAGGATGATGCAAAATAATATCTGGAGCAAGAAGAAAAGGTAATCTGCGACTTGGAATACAAAGTTGGAATTCAAGTTGGAATACAAAGAAAAAGAGCTTCATTGCAATGATCTTTTCGGAGCGACACCCCCGTAGCTCAGAACCTCTCAGCACAAGTTTGGCACGAGCTGTGCTACGCCAAACCTCCGGCTTCAAGGTTTCAAACCCCAGGCTGGCTTCTGCACTGCCGACAGTAGAAGTGCAGCATCTGGCCTTGGGCAACCTGCTCTGGCTGAGCCTGCTCTGAGCAGGGGCCTGCGGCTGGGTGCTCTCCAGCCGTCCCCTCCAGCCTTGGCCTCTTGCTTAAGCAGCCCCTTTTCCCCAAACCTGCATCACAGCCTGCCTTCCCTTTGCTCTCTTCCTTGCCGTCTTCTCCTCAGGAGCCACCTCCCCGCAGCCAGCTCAGGGGACGTCGGGCCTACGCCTCTCCCTGCCCAGCACGGCCTGGCCGGCCCTCCCAAATGGATGGCAGCGTCCCGCCGGCGCGAGGGTGGTATTGTGAAGAGGTTGTGTTTTCACTGCCCAAACCGGTGAGCTTTTTTTGCAGCAAAATGGCTGGTTTGAATGGCCTTTTTTTTGTCAGTGAAGGAGGTCTGTGCTCCCAGGTGTTTGCGGGGAGCAGGCATGGCAGCCACTGAGGGAGCAACACCAGGCCAAGCTGGAGATCCCGCCGGGCAGCACCAAAACAGCCAATTACTTCATCGCCCGTTAAAGAGGGAATGGCCTAAAAGTTATCCAGCGCTGAGGGCATCAGTCCTCCGTGAATCCCTTCCGAGAGGTTGAGGTAAATAATTCTCAAACTCATTCGCAAGAGTTAAAATGTCCTCAAATGCAAACACACAAAAAAAGGCTCATAAGATCCACTGTTCAAATAAAAAGTGACAGACAGAAGCCACTACCTCTTACTTAAGACAGAGCTATGGAAAAAAAAAGTTTTTGCAGAACCCTGAGCTCACCATTTTTTAGCATAAATGATTTTTTGCCATGTTAGGTCTCCAGTGACACTGCTTCTGCTGTGCTCCTTCGGCAATTTGTGAGATAAATTTGGGACCTGGGACATCTCACCCAATTTGTATTCATTTTAAGGCAGAGTTTAAAGCATCTCTTGCTTATGAGAAGGAATTCACTTCCCCACCCCTCCCCCCAGTGACGTATTTAAGTACCTTGCATGCTTATTTTACAATCTTTTTTAAATCAAGCTGTCACGGCCTTGACATGTCTACTTAGAATTAATTTTTCTTAGACCAACATAAATGATATCATGTCTTTGCTTGTCCAAGGAGGACAAGAACATCTTGTAAGAATAAAATCCTCAAGATCCTTCCACAGTCATGCTTATCTACACCCCACAAGTAGGTTTTTGTTTTCTGTGTTCATAGTAAGTTTGGAAGTTATAGAAGCAAACCAAAGCGCGCTGCTACAGCTGTTTGTATCCCTGTGAGCATGTGTGTGAGGATCAGATAACTAGGTAACCTGTGGACTAAGTAGCTGGTATTTCTACCTGTCTTGATAAGACAAAAAAATAATTCAGTTTTAATTTCATTTCTTGGACACTGGAAATTTCTCTGATCATAGTGGCTACTGTGTAATTCTTCATCTCAAGTAGTGCAGTGCTGAAGGGTGTCGCAGTGCGCAGATAAGTATTTTATCTGTGGGCAGTCACATATGTTACCGGTAGCAAATCACCTTTCATTTATACTAAAGCAAAGAATGAACCCCATGTCCATTATGTAATAAAAAAGCAAATGAATAAAACCCCGTCCCCATGGTACTGGTCTACCTGAGAAAGCAGTTGCAAAACCAAACGGTGCAGGTGAACTGATCGCAAATCAAAACTAAACAGCTCCTGAGCGGGAAGGGGGTTGCACCAGACGCAGGGGCTGAAAAGGCGTGTGGGGATAGCTGTCATAGCTGTCACCCCTGTGATGGGCTGCAGAGCTGGGTCCCCAACCTGAGACGCTCAACTGCGCCAAGCACCCCCAGCACTCATCCTCCTCTTCCTCCTCCTCCTCCTTGGTGAGGAGAAGCTGGTCTTTGTCAACCTTAAAGCAATACCCAGAAGAGGGTGGAGACTAATGTCTTTTCCATTATCGGAAGAGCTCACAAACAAGTCTTCCTTCCCCACTCCCACCCGACTCAGAAAGGCTGGAGCCTCTCTGGAAGGCAGCCTGGTGCGGAGGGAGGCAGCAGCACTCCCAGGGCAGGGCTGGCAAACACCCGCAGGCACCGGACTTGCATCACTGGGGATTTAGGGCTGCGTCCAGGGGAGGCCACCCAAAAGCCTCTCTGTAACTCCCATCAGTGCCTGTAAGGCCATAGGTGTCCGTCTGAACCGCAGCAGTTTCCACAGGACCCACCGAAACAGGAAAGAAGAAGGTTTGACTTTGGAGCGGCACCGAGGGGAAACCTGCTGCAAAGGATTTTGCCGACCCTTCGCCTGATGGTGCGTGCATATCCCATCACGTTTATCGCTGCGGGTGTCTCACTGACGGTATGCGGGTTGCAATGAGAAACCTGCTTAGTATTTGAGTCTGCAAATTCTGCCAACAAGCGGTTGTCAACGTGATCAAGCCCAAATATCCATATCCTAATTCCTCACAATACTATTTGGTTTTAACATTCACCATCCAAAACCCAGCAATAATAGGGGTTTCAAGTCTACGCATTATGGTAAGCTACTTTATGATTTCAAGATTTTCTTTCTTAGGCATGAAGGTTAGAAAGGCTTGTTTCAGATACATGAAAATCAAGATTATCATGAAATCGCAAGGCTTGAGGAGCTAGGGCTGAGCGGAAAACAACATATGTCATGAGATTCACACTAAAACTGGGAGAGTGAGCCATACTGCAGTATAACTGCAGCACAGGTGTGCAGAACTGCAGTAACCCCATCGTCAGGAAATACAGTTATGCAGTAGAAATATCTCTTAAGCCTGTATTTCACGCAAGGCAGAAACGACACTTCTTTACAGCCATGGAAGCCAGCCAACAAAACCTGCGGAGCCCATGCTACCCTCCCAAACCCTCCATACTACCAATACAAAGGCGCACGGGAACTAATAGGCAGCTGCCACCCCAAACTGCACTGAGGCTGTGTTTTCACAGGGAGTTTGTCCTGGGGACTATTAAAAAATCTTTCCCTTCAGTTTCCCTATCAGGTTTTCAGATCAGCGCTCTTCCCAGCCTCTCCTCCTCCAGGCTGCTCGCAGTGTGGAGTGCTCTTTTCCTGTTTACCCTCACATCCCTTTTTATTACTAGGCAGGATTTTTTTTTTTTTTTTTTAAAGCACACTCAGGCGCCTGCTTGTTTTTTCTAAAGCTCTACAGGGATTTGTTGGCGTCTTTTGCAGCAGGTCATCCTGTTTTCAGACAAAGTTCCTGTCTTGTTAAAAACAATCATTTCTGGATGTCTCTGTATGGCTCCTGCTTTTAATCATCCTGAGTCCTTGAGCCATGCAATCTGCGCTCCAAATATTTAGGTTTTGTTTGTTTGTAGCTAAAAAAAAAAAAAAAAGGAAAGGAAAAGAAAGGAAAAGCCCACAGAACATTTTCAAACCGCTGCCTTTCTGCAGGACAGGAGACCTCTGTGCACCGCAGTAACCCAGGCCAGCTGTGCATGGGCTGTGGCACGCTCGGACGAAGCAGATGGAATGGCGGTGGCAGCGACAAGCCCCTTTACCACCACTCATCATGCCCTTGCTGCTCTGGGTAGAAGTAAATTGGCTGCAGATGCCCGAGTCCTGGGTAAGTGCCAGCCCACATGGCTCCCTGCAGCCACGCTCAGCCCTTGGGCAGACCCGCAGGGCATGGCTAGAGGATGGGACGAGCCAAAGTAGGGCTGGCCCATCTCTTGGGCATAGTCTGCATTCTGAGCACCTAGCTGTAAAAAAAGGAGTAACACTGTCTTGTGCAACAGTAATAATTTTCAGAGCAGCTCAAAGCTCTGCATGGCTTTCAAACCCATGGATGGACAGTAATAGGGCCAGTATAATGCTATATAACGTCCTGGGTTTTAATTTTATGTTGAGAGAAAAACTCAGACAACCATCTGTCATATTTCATCTATTTTAATTCTGTACATGCCCCCTACTACTGCAGCAAGGGCAACTATCCAAAGAGTACATCCATGCTGACAACACCTCCTGTGGTGAGGGGACCGCTATCATTTTAATTCCACTGAGGCTGGGACAGATATTTTGCACAGCTTCGTTTGAGACAGAGGCAGGAGATTACTCTCCATGGTTCCCTTTATGCCAACAGCAGAAGGTGTTCTCTGTTAGGGGGCAGCTAGAGCCTCTAAATGAGGATCCTCTGCTGAGCTCTGCTCTGTGCGGTCTCTCCTTATTTCCCTAGTGAAGGGGGCCAGTGTTCTGTCTCTTAGAAGTTAGAGGATGTGACTAAACCCTCAATAATTGGTGTTATAAGATGCCAAAGTGTTTAAGAATTGTATTTAGTACCCTTCACATATAAATAGATGGAGGAAGACAGTTCACAGAAGGTGATACGTCTCACCTTAAGCTGGGACAAGAAGTCAAGTCTCTTTTATCTAGCCTCAGAGGAAGGGCTGGATCTATCTGCCAAGCTGTGCTGTTGCCTGTAGTGCTGCAAGGAGAACTCACGGGAGCACAGGACTGATTCTCTGAGCTCCTAAGCTACCACTTTCCAGCCTTTTACCTATTGGGTAATGCTGTTATTACAATGGCAAAAGAAAAAAAAAAAAAGAAAAAAGACAAATGACATCCTTCTTACTGGCTCCCAATTTGCACTACAGCAAGATGCATCTTAAAGGGTCTTGGGTCACCTCCTTGGAGCAGAGGGAAAGCTTACTTTCAAGTGTACCTCCAGGGTTTTGTGTACTGTTATGTTCCAGGAGGTGATGAAATGTATTTCAAAATATGTGTGTTTAAAGCTACCACAGCCTGCAGCTCCATTAAGAGAAAGGG
The DNA here is from genome assembly GCA_026212715.1 of Elanus axillaris. Taxonomy (NCBI): domain Eukaryota; kingdom Metazoa; phylum Chordata; class Aves; order Accipitriformes; family Accipitridae; genus Elanus; species Elanus axillaris. Next base: position 10,971,386 of record JANZLQ010000065.1, on the reverse strand, counting down.
TCTATTGTGTGCTTCCTGATGCTGAACGCTCATGCAAAAATGATCATCAATCAAAGTTTCAGGCTTTGGTAAATTTACCCCTGACAGTTCTTGTAGGAAGATGTTACACAATCCCTAACTCAAATGCTTTGATCTCCTAAGTCAAAGTCAATATGTCCAGCTGGATAAATAGCATTAAGCCCAGCACTGCTTCCTGTGTAAGTGATAAAAAATTGATAAAATCCTGACTTTCAGAAGGACAGGTGCTTTAAATCAATGGTGTACAGCTCACCAAAGCTATTAATACCACCCCTGGAAGTCCTGACTGGAAGCAAAAAGCTTTGAAATTTTCATGCTCCTTAGTTCAGAAATGGAGTTTAAATTAGGTCGGTTTTAGGCAGCCACAATCACTGAGTTGTACCCTGGGCCAGCATCAATCAGAACCATGCCATTTGCTTAACTGGACCAGAGTCCCAGAGCTGAGACTCAGTCTCCTGCACTGCCAGCCTCCTGCAGCACAACAGGATTAGCTTTCAAGGATGTGCTCACACAAACAGTTTTACAGCCTTGTCCCTAGTCCCTGTCCTAAACAGCCATCTCTTCACACACATTAGATATGTCATCCCCCCTCTCCTTTTTAGGGTCCTACTGTTTTTCAAACCCCACTTAGTCTCCTTGGACTCCTAATTGATCACGGTGAGAATGCTTCCTCCTCCTCCTCCTCATATTATCACGGGTCCTCGTATTATCCAGGCGATAGCAGGACTAGTGGGGTTTAGGCAGGTTTCCTTCCCTCCGGCTTACTCGCTTCCCAGCATCAATAATCTATTACAGATCCTGTCTTACTGCCTATTCCCCTCCTCCCCCCAATAATAATGACATTCTTGAAAGCTTGAGATAAATATCCTGTTACAAAACAGATGATCAGGATGAATATTACTTTCATCCTCTAAGTCACTACTTGTGGGGGAGTGGAGATAGTCTGTTTAGCCATATGGATGGTTTTCCATCATTCACGAATGTCACTGACAGCGGGGCAAAAAAAAAAAAAATTTTCATGTGATCTTTGGGTTGCTTCAGCTGAAGTTGATTCTTGGAAGGTAAAAATTTACCCTGGTCCAAGGGCTACTCCACAGCAAATATAGCCCACATTTTCTTATGAAAGCCCTGAAAACATATGGGGAATTTCAGAAGAACATGGTCCTTGTGCTATGAAAACCCTTGGAGGAAATCTTTGACATACAGATCTTAGGAATTCATTTTGATTCCTCTGAAACGATACACCCATCTTCTCTCTTCCAAGAATACAGTGACTGTAGGTTCCTAGAAGAGCGATGTCTTCCAAAAAACCCAAAGAAATTGCTTCCTAGAAACCCTTCTTTGGACCTGAGGGAAGGACAGGAGTCAGAAAACAAAGTCCTCCCTGCCACTTCTCAAGATGCATTTCGTACTTCCTCCGGGAGTGATCTGGACCATGCCCACGGAGGAGTGTGAGGTGCCCTTTCACTCAGCAGCAGAAACTAAGACACCTTGAGTTTCAATAAATGCCATTGCTGGGCAGATTATGAAGAGCTAAAGAAAACAGTCTCTATCTAAGACTAGGTCAGCTAAGGCGTTTTCTCCCCATGCCATTAAAAAGAGCTCAGGCGGAGACCGGACTAGGTGGGCAGCCTGTTCCAGAGAGAGAGACCACATTTCACTGGGGCTGTTATCTCAGGTTCAGCAGCCCCATTTTGCCAAGACCTTGCTCCTTCCTTCCTGAACTCAGCCACAGTTCATAACCCCACGCCCAGCCAGCAAGTGAGCAAAATCTCCTGCCTGCTCCCAAACAAGCTCTTGCTCTAAGGGGTGGCCTTAGGCAAAAACAACCTCAGCAAATCCTTAGTTCCTTCCTCCTGGCCCGTGTCTCCAACAGTGTGCGTAGGACACACATCAGATGCCCAGGAATTGCTCGCAGGCAAACTCTTCAACCTATAGTGAATGGAGGCAGCTCACACGTTTTTGGAGGCCTGAGTATGAAGGTCAGGTGGGAATTTGGGAGGAAAGGAGACATAGGGCATGGGGCTGGAGCTGCACAGATCCACAGGGCAGCTGTTGGCATAGGGGAGGTTTTGGGGTCACCTTCACCTTACTTGTAACCCCTGGCTGGAGCTCGCCTTGCCACAGCTGGACCAGATCCCTCTGGCATGTTTCTCCCATCTCATCTCTACTGCCTGTGTGGTCAGAAGTTCGCTTTCCCCTTCTTTCTAAAGGCAATGTGCTGAATCCAGCTTAATGGATGATCAGAGTGACTGATCAATTCCAAGCCCTGAGAATAAAACCCCCTTGGTTAATTCCTCTGCAATTTTGGCCTCATTTGCCTTCTAAAGTAATATGCAATATATTTTTGCAGGACTCAGTTGCAAAATCGATATGGGCTATGCTTATAAGAGCAAAAAAACAATCAACATCATGGGTCCTATTCCAGGCACTGCTTTTGCCTTACTACGTCAGCTAACCCAGTTTGAAAAAATGCTGTAACACCACTCACAGGGAGGTGGGGCACTGCATCTAAAGTGGTTTTCACAGCATAGATGGCTGTTATTCTAATGGCTATGAATTTTCCTATTGTTTCTTGCTACTATTTTAATGTTACAGTTACTATTTTTTGTGGAACATATCGATTAAGAGAATTGGGTCAATTCACCTACAGCTGCCTCACCACTAAAACCAGAATACTTACTGCTCTATTTGTTCCTAGTCTAGCCTCTAGCTGGAGAGCACTGACCATCTTAGTCAGATGACATAAATAGCATCAAAGTGATTGACACCAGTGGTATCTCCTCAATAGAGAGGGACAGATATGCATCTGACAATTAGCAGATTGTAATCAGTATTTTCCCATGGCAATGTATCTCTTAGCTTTACCAACTAATAATGCAGTCAGTATTCATACATTCACCTTTGTAAGTTTTCAGGGAAAAAAAAGGTCCAGCTAACAAACCCTTCAAAGGAAATATCCCGTGTATGTTTCTAAGTTGCCCTGAAGCTGAATGCTGTGGGTAGGTGACCTCTCCCTACCTGTACATAACAGTTCTTGTCCCCCTGACATAGCAGAGGCATCACGTGTGTTGTTAATGAGCCTCAAAGGAGCAGGAGCAATTGCTTTTAAATAATCAGCCTGTGTCTGAATCAGAGAGAGATTAATTTTATCAGTGAGCATAGAGAGCTCTTGGTATGCAAGAACTCATGCTTATTTGCTTCCAGTTTTCTCTGAGTAACTACATGAATCAACACGGATGGCGGTTGAAAGCACTGGGCTAGAGTGAAGAGTGCTCTCATCCCAAGCACTCAAGGCAGAAGACTCGGTTCCTTTATTTACTTTGCATAAATCCTGGGGAGGAAATATGAGGCACTGAGAGTCCCTTTGTTTTTGCTCACTGGATTTAAGCAATTCCTCCTGCACACATCAGAACAATGAATCCCTTCAGTCCACCCGGCTGCGAGCGATATAAGGCCATGGATTTGCGCTGCAGATCTCCAGAATTTTCTAAGTTTTGCAGAAGCAGTTGGATGATTGCAGCGACTTCAGATTCAAACTTCAAGTCTGCTATTTTCAGAGACAAGTAATAAAAGGTACCCCCTTATCCTAAGAGTCTGAGCTGGCATAAAGTACATATCATTAAGCCAGAACATCCAGGCTGAAGTTGTCTTCACTAATTAGGAAAATTCCTGGCCAATAATATATTGGTTGGAGCCCAAAGAACACAGGTTATCCCAGTGATTCCTCACAACGTACTGTCACTGGTGAATTCCTCTTCTTACATACGTCCAGGCTCAGTAAGGACTTCCTAACACGGCCAATGTGCTATCTGTGGACAAGCACCCACGCAGCTGGTAGGTTCAGTTCTCCCTCTGAACCCACAGACCATGTAATAGAGCCCTTTTCTCTGACTGACTTCAGAAAATATACTTTTTTAGGTGGAAAACATCCTATAGCCATTTGACTCTCCACGATCCATGGACAAATGCTGTTTTGCTAGCTGATCACTCAGGCCTGTCAGCTGGATGCCCGGCACCATTCAGAGTTGTGACCTGGCTCATTAATTGTACCACGTAGAGGAAGAGACAGTATATCAAGGTCATAATCATTTGAAATATTTCATATTTATCCAGATTAAAAAAAAAATAATCCATTGGCTAGTGTGACTGGAGGGTTTTGGTACCAAAGGCATAACTTGGATCAAATAAGAAAGAAAACAGTTATCAGTTTTTGTTTCTTTCATATTTAATTTTTAGAGAGAAATCGTCTCTGAATATGCCATTTGGACACTGGCCTAGTCTGACTGATTTTGGTATCTTGTTCTTTCTTGGGAGACAAACCAGTTCTCCTTCTTTCCATCTAAATACATGTAGAAAAGCAGTTGCCTTGTAATTTAATCCACCATACTTCAGAGGGGTACCAAACCTACTCACCTTGAATATAGGCCATAAGGCATTTCAAGTGTTAGTTTGGAGGTTGCGTTATCATTCTGCAGCCCCCAAACTCTATAGGCAAAAAAGCCAGGCAAACTAAA
>JANZLQ010000065.1:10846256-10955726 GCA_026212715.1 Elanus axillaris | reverse complement strand
ACCCCCTTTGCTTTTCTCCCCAGGTGGTTTCAGCAAGTTCCAGGCCGAGTTCGCCCTGCACTGCGAAACTAACCTAGACAGTTCGTGTAGCAGCAGCTCTCCTCCTTTGCCAGTCCTGGGCTTGGGAGGCCTCCGAATCAGCTCCGATTCCTCCTCAGACATTGAATCTGACATTGACAGAGACCCCAATAGTGCCACCGACTCCGATGGCAGCCCTCTCTCCAACAACCAGCCTTCCTTCCCGGTGGAGATTTTACCCTACCTCTACTTAGGCTGTGCCAAGGACTCCACTAATCTGGACGTTTTAGAAGAGTTCGGCATTAAATACATCTTGAATGTTACCCCCAACCTGCCTAATCTCTTTGAAAACGCCGGCGAATTCAAGTACAAACAGATCCCGATCTCTGACCACTGGAGCCAGAATCTGTCTCAGTTCTTTCCCGAGGCCATCTCCTTTATCGGTGAGACCCGGTTATTTGCTAACGGCTGTATGTCAAGCGGCAGAATTCAATTTCTTTTGCGGAATTTGGGAGATTTCGGGCGAAAAGCGGTAGCGGGCTTTCTGGCAGTCTCAGGGGGATGCCCCGCTTTGGGGTTTTAAAGCATCTCTTCCTGGGGGGTGGGTGTGAATGTGTGAATGAATCCGGGGTTGATGGCTTATTAGTCCTTTTTTTTTTTTTTTTTTTTCCCCTCTTTTTTTCTTGTGGTTACTGAAGACCAGTATCATAAAAAGAAACTATCCGGGAAGCTAACTTTAGCTTTTAAATACAAGTTATTCCTAAGCGGTATCCCTGGCAAATGTATAGTCAGAGTTAATTAAATCTCGTGGTAATAATGATATACCTCTCGGGCTCGGTGCCTCGGTCAGCCAGCCCTTAGACTTTATCCGTCAGCTTTGGAAACGCGTCCCCTTGGGCTCGAGGAGCCCTGGGGAAAATTCTCACTCTCCTTCTCTTCGGGGAGGACTAAAAGCACCCCACGGGGGTGAGGTGGGGTGGGCATCGCATCATCTGTTGGGAGGCTGCGCTGTAATCCGGTTGAATGATACCGGTAATAGGGGAGAATGTAGGTAATCTGAGCCCAGCAGGAAGAAATGTGGGCTGGAAGCCACAAAGAAACTAATCTCCAGGCATTGTAATGCATTTCCTATTACAAAGGAACCCATTTTCAACCAATGTTGACATCCTGTTCCTCCTAATGGGCTGTCCCCAGTGACTTCCCTCATTCTTTTAAAATGCCTGAATACCTCCATTGTTAGCTGCACAACAGTTGGAGAATAATTTAATAGACCTTTGCAGTCTGCTGGTCTGTATAAAAGGCATTCAGTGACACATTGCAGGATTTCCATGCTGGGGCGAGGGGACTGCAAGAATTTAAGGCAAATCTCCAGGCGAAAGCGTGTCTTTTAAAACTGACTTTTAAAACAGTGTCATGCAGCGTGTCCTGCTCCCTTTGTCTCGTCCTTAGTTTTCTCAGCTCTTGGACTCACATAGACGTAGGGGGGTGGATTCTCCTCTTGTCCTGGTTTTGAGCCGGTGAAGTTAACTCTTACGTTGCACCGCTGGCCACGGGGATCAGAATGGTCCGTCCTTCCTACTCGATACTAATCTCACTTGCGTTGAGAGATCAGTTACCAATCCCCTGTCTTACGTGTCCTTCTCTGCCTCTTTGTCTCCGTACAGATGAAGCACGGGGGAAGAACTGCGGCGTCCTGGTGCATTGCTTGGCAGGGATCAGCCGCTCGGTCACGGTGACGGTGGCCTACCTCATGCAGAAGCTCAACTTGTCCATGAACGACGCCTACGACATCGTCAAGATGAAGAAGTCCAACATTTCGCCCAACTTCAACTTCATGGGTCAGCTGCTGGACTTTGAGCGGACTCTGGGGCTGAGCAGCCCCTGTGACAATCGAGTGCCGAACCAGCAGCTGTACTTCACCACCCCTTCCAACCAGAACGTCTTCCAGGTGGATTCCCTGCAGTCCACGTGAGCTCCCACCGCCTCCCTTCTCCTGTCCGTTTCATGGGATCACTCCTCAATGGTTTCTCTTTGGCAGCGATAAACGCAGCTTTCTCTTTTTCTGGCCTCTGCTCTCAAAAAGCAGCTGCCGGCGCAGGCTAGGAAAGGTTACGCGGTGTGGAATTGGCTATTGCGGAGGGAGGGAACGTGGCGAGCTCTCTGGGAAGGAGCGTGGCGAGCAGGCGGGCAGCGCGCTCGTCCCCGCTTGCGCGGCGGCTCGGGTCCGAGGGCTTCCAGGGGCGGAGGGTAAAGGCTGGACAGGCTGAGCATGTGTTCTCTAGAGACTGGAACCGTCCTGCTGCCCTCTCTGCTTTCGGATCTGTGACACACATCTTTGTCTTCAGTGAAGACTGGTGATTTTTGTTTGTTTGTTTTAATTTAGAGGAGCCAAAGAAAGAGATTTCAGCTTAGTGTATTTGGAGTACTTGTTTGCCGGGAGCTCGGTAGTATTCTACTTGATCAGTGTAAATATTTAATCTTAAACCGATTTGCAATTTTTTTTTGAATTCACATGTATTCGAGAAATCAATCCAAGGGACATCTGTGGTTTTGTTCTCTCCATAAATTCTGCTTTATTTGTTTGGGTTTTTTTTTAATTGCAAATAATATATTTGCAGCATGCTTAATTTTATTGTTCAACTGGAGCAAGCTTTCCAAGAGGGAGAAATGGCAATGATGAGAAGTTTGCGAAACATGTTTTGTGAGCAAGTACAGTCTCTTCTTTCATATATCTTTCTTTTCCTTGTGGTGATTTTTTTTTTCTCCTCACACTCTTGATGTAGTTTCCACATGATATATATATATTTTTTTTAAATTAAATTAATTTTTTTGCCTTACCTTTTGTAAATAGATCATCTGGGAGGAGGTTTGTCTTTGAATGCGAAAGATTTTTGATCACTTTTTAAAACTTTCAGATGTGCTAAACAGTGCATTACCTCTGTACAAATTCTTCAGGGAGCTTCACCTCAAATGCAATATTTTGCATCTTTTTCTTTTTTTTTTTGTATAAAACTGGAAGTATGTGCAAGCATTTGTACCTGTGTGTACGCACAGTGAACCTGCACATGGTTGCCAATAAGGGAGAGTCTAATTCACGGTGTAAAAGTTTTAAGATGGAATTTATTATAAGAATGTAAAACCTTAAATTATTAATAAATAAATAACTATTTTTGGCTATTGAGAACCTGGCTGGCTTATTCCCCCTTTCCCCTCTGTGTGGGTGTAGTTAATTGCACATACACATATGGTTATGTTTAAAGGTAATGATTGCTTTCAATAGCTTTTGTACAGCCCCTAAGACAATAAAGCCTTGATTTCCCCTTTGCTCCACTGGTGCCTAAATGAATAAACAGTGCATGTGCTGGATTCTTGTCTTGCTTTGGTCAAGGAAATGCTTTTGAAGGCCTTCAGGTTAATTGCAAAATATTCTGGCACCCCTTTGCTACCCCAGGGATGCACCTGACCCTGGGCCATAAGGATCTTTTTTTTTTTTTTTTCTTTTTTTTTTTCCCTTCCCTTCCCCTCTCTCAGAGTAAAGGAGCTTCTGTTTTCTCGGCTTGTTTACAAGTTTGGGCCACTCTATTACAGGTGCCAGAAGATGGGTTCGTGTTCTCCTTATCTGTCTGGCAGGAACTCGCTTCACAGAGATCCATCGACAGTCTGCAGCCTGTAAATGATTTTTCTATTGCTGTTCAGCTAGGTTGCAACTTAGCAGGTGAAGGCAAGGAGGAAAAGTCTCTATACATCCTTAGTCACCTCATTTCCTCTTTGGCCCCTTCAAGTAGTCCTGTCTGTGCAGAAGGAAGAAGAGGGATTACAGCGATTGCAAAACTTCCTGCTGCAACTTCTTCACATCCTTCCTGAGGAGAAGTGGCCCAAGGTAGGGTGGTGCCAAAATCCGCGCGCGCGGTGCCGTGGCGATGGGCTGATGCTGCAGCTGGGGCTGTCGGCTGGGGTTCTGCAGAATTCCTGGCAGCCGGAGCACATCTCAAGTAATTTTAGAAACTGCAAGTGTGTGAAAAGCAAAGCAAACAAAACATGGGAAAAAAGTGAGTCAGTGTCTCATGCAGTAGTGGCCTAGATTGAGTGCATAAACTGTGAAAGTAGAAGTGGGTTGCAGTTAAACTTGGCTTGTGCTAATCCAGTTTTGAACGGTTTCCGCTCTTGGCATTCCCTGTGCTGCTCTGTTCAAAGTGGAGATTTGCAAGCAGCTCTAGCAATTTCCTGTCCAGCTGCAGCTCAAGTGACTCCCTTGGTTTTTTCTTTTTTTTTTTTTTTTTTGTTTAATATGGTCTGTGGATAATTTTAGCCAGTTTCCTCTTTGTGGATTATTAATCTGCTTTCCTTGTAGAACCTACATAGCTGCGTCCCTACTGTTCTGCTGAAGTCAACAGATGGCCTCCCCGCCACTTCCTCTCGTTTCGCTGCGGGTTTGTTGTCAGGCCACTTCTGAAATTAATAGTGTTTTCTGGCCGGCTGCCACAGGCCATTACCACAAAGGGGAAGTAACACATCTGAATAGCAGGAAGCCGGGCAGGGTCACAGCGTGAACTGAACCTGTTGAGTGCAATCGGGCCTCTCCCGTTCGGCAAGTGTAGGGCTCCTCTTCCCTCCCCCTTTTCAATACGCCTTGCCCAGAGAAAGGGGCCGATGCCGAATGCCTCAGCTGTTTGCACCGGGCAAATATTTCCGGCTGAATGAGAAGCAAATGTTAATTGTGACTAGGTGCCCGTTAAGGTGAGGAGGCAAAGAGCAGCCGTGTAGCCTAGGAGAGGAGGGTCTTGGCTTTCTTCGCAAGCTGCTTTGAAAAGTTGGTGCTCACAAGGGTTTCCTGCTTCCTTCCTGCTTCACCGAGTGACTAACACCAACTGGGTACTTCTGCAATTCATCATCTTTCGGGACAAGCAAGCAAAGACGACCAGCTTTGCTCACACACACACATACACCACAGTCGGGCAGAAAACTTGTTCTAGATTTTTCTTCGAGCGAGGCCTGAACCAGCGCTGTTAGTCAGAAACCTTGGCTGAACTTGAACCAGGACTGGGCGAGAACAACTTCGGCCCCCGGCAAACCCAAAGCAGAACTGGAGGCAACCCAAAACCTGGTTCGACCTCTGATTTTGCAGAGGGTGTTCACACTCGCTCGTGCGCTGGCTCTTAATGACAAACGGGAGGGAAAAGCGATGAGGGCTCTCACCAGCAATGGTCAGGCTCCCGGGTAGCTCTGCCCCAGCACAGTGAAGGGGATGGCTCCTGCTACGCAAGCGTTTGCCAGCTTTTCGGAGGCCAGGCTCTGCTTGCTCCTGCTCTCTCTTCCCCCCCCTCGTCCCCCAAGCACTTGTTTCAAAATAACTCGCTTCCTTTCTCCCCTCCCTCATTTCAGACCCTGCTGGGATGGGGCAGAGGTCTTGAGCTTCTGGGGGGTTTGGCAGCTATTGTAGTTCCTCAGCTGGTAAAGTAATTTGTAGAGGGAAGAATAAATCCTTTGTGCTTGTAGGGGCAGGCCTGACGTGTATAGGGGAAAGGGGGGGGAAGAATATCCCCCCTTTGCAGCTAAAAAAAAATTGCAACCTGCTTCATATTATGATGCAGAACTGTGAGGTATTGAATTCCTTTGGAAGCTATGGAGATATTTGGAAGGAAAACTGTACCCTCAGGAGCGATCAGAGCTTTCTCACACAACCCATCTGTGCCTTTAACACAAAGGGTGAAATTGTGTCCTGTGGCATCCACGTCCCCTTTGCTCTGGTAAGACCAAGGTTCCCTTCAGTGTTTGGGTGCACATTAGCACTTGGCTGTCCGTTTCTGTGCCATAACATCGAGTAGCTCATTGTGCTGGTTCCCCTTCTTGTGTTTCGTCTTTCCCGCTCACCCCTTTCGAACCACTCTATGGCCACCTTCAAGACGTCTTCCAACTTTCTGTTTTTTCTTGTTGTAGCCATAATTTTCTCTTTCCCCACTCTTTCTTGTCCTTTTTTAATGCTGCTTTTCCCCCCATGCCTTCTGTTCTTCCACAGACCTTTTCCTAAGCTCTGTGGTCCTTACGTTTATTTTCGTACCCTCTCTCTTTTCCCTGTTACTCTCTTGCTGTTTGTCTCCTGTTTCCTAAATCAGCTCCGCTTTCTCCCAGCCTCAAGCCTCCCTGCTGCTCCTTGTTTTCACAGTGAAAACCAGGCTGGGTCTCATGGACCCGGTCAGTTGTAGTGAGCTATAGGAAAGGTGTATATGAGAGGAAGAAGTGAGACAATACCGCTGCTGTTCTCTTGCCGCTTCCTAGCAGATGACCTTATTCCCCCTCTCCGCTCCCCATTGCTGTGTAGATTTGGCTCTGCATGGCTTCCCTGGCTGCTCTCTCTATAGCACCCAGCCCTCCGCCGCTGCTAACGGGGAAGGTGGGCATGCGGAAGCCCGTCCTCGGGGCCCGTCCAGCCTCACAGGGCACTGACCCCCCTCTGAGGAGCGGGGAGCGGTGAGGAAAGCCGGGAACGACAGAAAATGTGGCTGCCAAAGGCAGCTCTGCTAGCAAAACTGAAGCCAGGTTTAACAAGCGTGTGTCTGGAGAGCATTTCTTCAGCTTCTCTGAAAAGCTTATCCAAAAATTTTTCCCTGTTGAGAAGTGTGATGACACTTTATTCAGAGCTCCAGGAGAAACAATTGCATGTGAACATTTAAAGGAGGCTACAGCTTAGGCCCTCTCTCCGTGCCGCTATAAATCACCGAAAGCTTTGCCTGAGTGAAGATGGTGGAACAAATTGCTCGGCTCAGTTCAGTGCCCGCCTAGACCTTGCGTGTGCGTGTTCAGCATTGCTCAGTTACCCCGGGAACACAAATACGGGGCCAGACCCCTCCATCACGCAGCAGCGCATATGAGGAACTCCTGGGACCCCGGCGAGACGCTGCATCCAAGGAAGGTGCCTGAGTTTGCTGCCAACGCCTCGCGGCTGCAGGGAAATAAAGGCTACCCACTGGTGTTTTCTCATGGCGTGTGGTGACACTGGGGTAGACGAACTCTGCCCTTTCCTCCCCGCCCCAACAGCCAGAAACGGACGGTGCTGCATCACGCGTCTCCTTTCTTCATTGCCAAATTTGAGAGAGAAGCATGTGCTGTGCCTCAGTAGATAGCACAGGCAGAAAGCTGGTATGGGAGCTGCACTCTTTTGAGTGAGGTGCTTGTCTCTGTAAGGGAAGGAAAAAAAGCGTGTGAGATGCTTTCTGTTGTTTGTTATCGTAGGGATCTGCAAGCGCTGAGGGAATTTTGGAGTGCTCGCAGCCATAGCTTTTCCTCATAAGGCAAAGATGAAGGATGTTGACTTACCACAAGCACAAGGAGATGATTATCAGATGGAGAGTGGGGGTATGGTGTCTGTTTAGGAAATATTTCTTAATGACAGAAGTTGCGCTCAGGACTATATTTGAGAGATGCAGCAGAAAGTGCGCCCTGCTCTACTTCACAGCTGCGATCCCCAGGACGCAGGAAGCGCGCAGAAATGCTGGCACTCTCCCATCCTAGGCTGTTCCAGCACTGCAGATACCAGCGACATAAAACGATACTACGTGGGAGGTCTGTTTACCATAATGTGGAGACCATGGTGAAGCACTTTGCTCATTTTGCCAGAGGCACAAGTGTTTTGGAAAGTCCTGCTACCGAAGTCTTCCACCTTCCCACATGGGCAATGAATGTCCTTGCTTAACTCTAAGACTTTTATTTTAATGAACTTCTCTGTTTTTCTGCTAAAGCCATGATTTGGAGCATTACGGAAGTCTCTTTTTTCATCTTTTTTTCCTGCTGACCTCAACTCGGTAGGAAATAAATTTCCATCTGCAAGTGAAGCCATCTGAAAAACATATTGATGGCTGACACTTGCTTTACTCAGGGCAAAAGTACTTTATAGTTTAAAGGTGGCATTTTTTCCCTTTGCTGGGAAATGCTGTCCTTACAAAACCAGACTGGAAGCACTAGTATTTAGTAGTTGTGGAAACACCTCAGCAGTTCAGTTGGTAGGCTGGACACTCAAATGATTTAGATCAGCATAGCAGCAGAGACTACCAGCAGAGACTCTGCCACAGGCTGGTGGCCGTAACGCTCTTGAGCCCCTTGAAGACATTATCTGCCTCTATATAGAGACCATTAGGGACATTAGTCATCTTTGTAGATCCTTTTTCCCTGCATACAGTAATATTATAGGATTCTGGAACTAGGCACAGAGCTAGAAAGTCAAAATGTCTCAATGTGGTGGGAGAGAACTTTTCTCCTTATTTTAAAAAACGGTAATTTTAGTGTACTGGGGACCTACTAACAACAACAACAAAAATTCAGGATCAATGAGACTTCAGCTACCGCTCGATTGATTAGGTTTTCCCGTGCTACCACTGATCTAAAACGCATTTTCGGTGTCAGTATTTCTAGCACATTGTTTTGTTTGAGGAATTTCTAGGTGAACCCTGCTCTCTGTGAAGAAATGTAGCGCAGCACCTCTCATCTGGGCTGAAATTCAGTCCATGCTGAAGCCCAGCACTGAGCTGATATTCAATTTAAGCATTAGGAATTGAGTAATGCTTGGGTTCTGTGCAGAACATTTTTGTTATAAAGACAAACTGTGTCTGATTTCTGGGAATACAAAACAGGAACAACAAATTAGTCTTTCACACACACCTTTACAATCCCTCCCCCAGGTTTTTTGTTTTCAGTGAAATTTTGCAGGCTACAGTATGTGAACAAAAGCTTTTTTATATTTGCAAATTACCGTCAGAGCAGACAGAAGACAATGTCTATTATTAAGGTGGACCAGTGCTTCCTCTTAGAAGAGGACTTTTCTTTTCAGATGTTTACAGCTTTGCTAGACTTTGTTTGGACTTGAATATAAATGCCTCAGGCTGATCTATAAAGATGAAAAGAAATGAATATCCCTCTGAAAATGTCATCCTAAAAGACTTGGCCCTTTTTTCTGAAGAAAATGTAGAACTGTTTTTTTTTGTCTGTGTAACAAAATCTGTTACTGTTTCCTCGAACATCTTTGGCACTCTGTGCCTGGAGGAAGGGACATGAAATCTGGCAGGGTGTGTCGGGAATGCGCCTGGCGCTGCTTCCATGAAAAGCTCCTTTTGCCCAAACTTTCAGCAGTTGGAAGATGGTGATTTGCGCATGCCAAGCAACCGCATCTTGAACTTTCTTTAAAAGTTAGCAGCGGTAAAATTTAGCTGGGCCGGCTCCTGGCGTTGCGCTGCAGCCTGGGAGGAGGGAGGGGATGTGCGATGTCGTGTCAGCGAGGTAGAGAATTGTGCAGTAAGTCTGCCCAAAATTAGGAATTTCGATTGCACAGCTGTACTGGTGCTGTACGTGAGCAGTACCGATCACAGCTGCCTCGAGTCCCTCTGCGCTGTGCGGTATAAATACTCTTTGCATCCCTGTTTTCCCCAGGCGAAGTGTGGATGAGATCGGTCATCTAAGAACGGGTTTGGTGTTAGGCAGAGGAGAAAATGCCTGTCAGCTGACAGAAAGCAGGGTGCCTTGGTGATGCTGCTGGAATGGCAAGAGATAAGAAAATGGAGCTGTTTCTGGGGTTCATCGGCAGTGAAACTTTGCACGCTTTGAGGTGTCTCGGGTGGCAGCGAGGTGCACAAGTTCTGTAAGCTTCAAAGTGCTTGACCTTGCAACCTTAATAATATTCTTCTAACAGTGTTTTTACTTCATGCCAGCAACACGTATTTCAACCTCTCTGTTGAGGTCTAAATGAATGGCATTCCTATGGCTTTACACAAGAGTAGCAGAGATCACACTCAAGCCTTCAGTTTGTTATTACAGTATTAAGGTTTTAAAAGACCCTGTCGATTATGGTGGAATAAAATTAACAGGATTCCCATTTTTTATGCTTCAAAGTGTATGTAAGCTCCCTTTGGCAGGGATTTAATCATCTGGTATGTTTATACAGTACCTTGGCTAATGGGAGCTGGTTAGAGCTATGGGACATTTTTGTGATGTTAATAACAAATACGATAATTACCAGGGGTCAAAAGAAAATTTCCCTTTTTCCTGACTCCCGCACAGCCAGGTACAGCGTGTAGCTTGACTCAAATAATGTGCACGTTGCTATATTCCAGAATGACAGTTCTTATCTACATCCTTGGATTGCTGAGTCTTATTACAGAGTTTAATGAGCTTATTCCTGTCAGTAAAGTTATTCACATGCTTAACTATTGGTAAAATCAGACACCGAGGCATTCTTCTGGCTGTGAAGACACATTGCACACTGCAGGCTGCGTAACAATTGATAATATTGACTAATGATTGAAGAAGCTAGGAATTCTTGGACAGGGCAGTTTCTCACATTACTAGAATTTTCTGAATTAAGTAAAGAGCTAAATGCCCCTGTGTTTTAGCTCTCAGCATAAGGGAGGAAGCAACAGTTTGTTTGGGAAGTGCAGAGCCCTCACACCCCGGGGGAGCTAGTCCCAGAGGAGCATCAAACAGGGAACTTTTAGGCAACTCAGTCCTAAGTCACAAGCCACTTGAAGTCCATCCTACCCTTTTGTTTTTGAAAGCATCACAGACAGGACTCATAGTTCTTGTTGTTGCAGCACTATAAATGGAGTCCCGAAATTAAGCTGAATTAATACAGTGATGAAGCAGGCCCAGGAGCCGTGCGTGTGAGTGCCATTACTTGAGAGAAAATAGGAAAAAACAGACTTTCTAATGTATTCTTGTAAATGTGGGTTACTGTTTTTTCAAGAAACATAGGAAGGAACCTGTATTGTTCCAAAGTGAACGTCAGATGATTCTGTTCCTTGCGCCTTCTACCTACGGTGATGATGAGGATTGATTCATTCTTTGTAGAAGTTTCTAGGTGTTTTCGTACCTTGAGTGTCTGCCTAGAAGTCACAGTTTTTGTCAGGCAGGTCCTTGATCCGTTGGTAATCACAGACCTGGCTAAAGACAGTGGTTTGCTTCTTTCGGACTCAGTACCAGAGAGTTTAATAAATGCTCTTTCATACAAAGATGGTAGGAAGCAGACATGGGTTATGGCCCAAGGCAAGGAGTGCGAGAAAAGCTTGAGCAGTACTAAAATACTTGGGGTGTGCGTGCAAGAACAAGAATATGATGGGCAAGCTGTTGTTTGTACAGAAGAGAAAAAAGTCACCAGACTAGAAGGGAAACAGTCACGGTCATCACACTGAGATGGAGCAGACAGTCAGGGTGCAGGGTACAGTCTGCTGCTAGGCCAGGCAATCAGATGATCGGATGCCTCTGAAAAGGCTGTCTATTCCCTTTCTCCTTCTTCTCAGTTTTCACTTGTGTCCTCTTCTTTCTTTCTGTCGTAAGCACTTTCCTGTCTGCAAAGCTCTGCAAAACTTGCCAATATTCCTTCTGGTGAGCTAGCTGTGATGTAGCACACCATGAGGTCAGAAAAGCATCAGACGCCGTGCAATGCCAGAAATAGGAGGATGCAATTAGTGGCAAAAGAGGGACAGACAGAACGGAATCTTTTGGCATTAGCTTGAACTGAGATTGGCTTAGGTATAAAATCCAACTGTGGCCTCAGTGTCTAGGCATAGAGTTAACTGGAAAGACAGGCTGGGCGGTTTCTGGGCAAGAAAAGTGCTTCCTGATCTCTGCTTCTGTTGCACTTGATTTCTTTCCTAAAGGAAACAAGCCTGCAAGACCCCCAAACCGGCTTGCTAGCTGCCCAATAGGGCAACACACCCACACGCGCCACAACAAGTTCCTCACAGAAGGCAGCCAGTTTTTTATTCTGCAGCATCATTTTCTGTCTACTTTTTCTTCCCATTTTGAACAGACCTTTGTGGAACAGCCACAGTGTGCTTATAAATCATATTCTAAACCCAAAAGCTGTCCTAACTGAAGAAGTACTGTATGATGTTTTGGTGGGCAGTTTTCACTGGCAGCTGCAAACTACCATTTTGCAGAGTTAAAACAGAAAAGAGTATGGGTGGAGGCATTCGAATTAGGAGACAGGTTTGCATTTCGGTCTGAGAAGTATCTGACTAAAGACCAATTTGTTATATTCACACAAATACAGAATTTCTTCATGGTACAGTTACACTGGTTAGTTTAATCTGTGAGGCATTTAAACCAGGCAAAAGTTATCTAGTTTCGGTGTTGCTGCTAGTGCGGCACAGAGCGGTTACTTCTAATCTGAACCTTGAAGAAACATACCCCAATGTCTGTTGTACCATGGACACTGCTCCTGTGCTAGGTTTCAGAAAAAAAGGCACCCTTCACTTTGGTGGATTTTGGCGTTGTTGTTGTGCCATCTATCTGGGGTAATTCACATGGCCATAATTAACATAAAAATGCACTTGTCATTTTCTATCTCCATGTCAGAAGAATGCTTTAAAAGAAAAAAATATATGCTTTGTGTCCATGATTAGTCATCATCACTAATTTATTTTACTCTGATAAAGTTAAAAGAAAATACATGCAAAACCTACCCACCATAAAAGAAAGCTGCTACTGATGGAACCTGTTTCATTTAGCTCACGTATGGAGAAAGTTTACATTTTCATGAAGGTAATGCCAGCCTGAGGTTCCTAAAACCCCTGTGAAATGCCAACAAAATGACAGGGAACTTAAGAAGACTGGCTATTGTCTTTTTTTTTCTGGAGAGACTGGAAAGTCTCCTGCCCACAGCCCAGGGGAGAGCTCTCGGATGCCACCTCCCTGGGAGGAAGATGTGGGGCTGGAGGCATCTTCCCCTGTGCACTCAAGTGTCCCACCCCAGAGCTGAGAGTTGGGTTTGCTACCATTGGTCTTGCACGAAACACTTTTTCTGCCATGACGGTACCTGTACCACCTACTCTGGGAGCCTTCAGCTTTGCGGAGGACTCACAAGAGGATCCTTCTGATAGCTCAGCTTGGAAGCAGAAAACCGTATCTGCTTTACTGCGCTTGGCTTAATCCAGCTGGCAATTGCAGCACCATTAAATACATCTTTGCCCTGAGAATTGAACTGCGAGGTAATTCTACTGCTGTGCTAATTGCCACCCAATACTGAGGATTTCCAAAGCTACCCCTTGCCTGTGTCAGTGGAAGCGTTTCCGTCCATTTCCCGAAGGCGAGGGAGGTGGCCAGGGTGCCGTGGCAGAGCCCAGCGGGACCTGGCATGGGAAATAGCTGGCCTCAACATTTCTGCTCTTCCACTCCTCTGTAGGGACTCAAAATCCACTGGCAGCAGCAGGCAAAGGCCTGCTCGCAGCGACGGGGGAGAACAAAGTGCCGCCGATCCTGTCGGAGCTGTCAGCTTTGATACCGGCGAGGGGGTAGCGGCGTATTTGTTATCCTTGATGGCAGCCAGCGGAATTAATTTTGGAGTGACTCCACGCTGTGGAATGAGGGCTGCCCTGCTCTGTGACAGATTTCCAGGCAAAATCTGTGATCTTATTTTGAATGTTTGAAGATTTTCAGTGCCTGGGCTCTAATTCCTTGAAAAACTGGAATCTCTCCTCGACTTATGCTGTGTGCAAGCAGCGGAGGCACGAAAATCAGCCTTGTGCTGTATCCGGGACCTTGCACGGACACCACTCTCTTCTGGAGCACGTTTCCTCCACTGTGTACGTGTGAGTCTGGGCTTGTTTATCCTTCTGGCCACCCAGCAGGTCCCATTTGTCCTCAGGACTCCTGAGAGCAGAAACCTCTCCATTTCTAATGAATTTTGCGCTGGGCGTTTTGGGAGAAGGAGAGAAGATATTTAAGACGTAGCATATCTAATTTAGTAAATCAAACAGCTTTAGGAAACAGGGTGGCCCGAATACAAGGTGACGTAAAAAATAAGATATTTTACTTTGTCTTACTGGATAAAGAGACTAAAAATAAATTCCTAAGTGAAAGTAAGTCAATAGATCCTTTATTGCTAACTATGTTTTCACCTTTTGAAAGAAACGCTCTAGTCTTCCCTTCACATCTTGCATTCAGCTAGTTTCCAGAGCAAAAGCAGTCAATTCTGCATTATCTCAGTAGGACAGTTTTAATTTTAACACTATCTGCCCTGATCTTTCTTTGTCCAGTTAACTTTCCTTGACCTAGAGTTCAACCCCTTTTACAAAGTAACCTCCGGCTTTGATGGCAGTAATTCTACCTTCACCCCAACGGATTCTGAATACACAACCTCCAGGCCCAAAGGAGAAGATTAGCAGACTTTACCCTAATTACTTGTTATTGTGTAGTTGTTAAAAAAGATTTTGGCTCCAGAAAATGAGGCCGTAGCCAGACAGAAGTTAGCCTGGGGTTCAAAAGTCTAGCAATCTTTGGCTCCACAGGCCTATAAAAGCAAAGTGTTGACTGAATGCAAACAGCCTGCATGGTGAGAGGCCCCCTCGGAGCGGGTGACAGCAGGCCATCCATCACGGGGGGCCGTGGAGTCCCTCTAATGACTCCTTGCTGGCCTGTTAATGGATAGCTCCATTTGATTCTTCCATCGGTGGGAATGCCAGACTTTGCGATGGCTACAACACAGAGACCTTTGCGTGCGCGCTCTCTTCTTGGGATCTTTAAAAGGATGAGCCATGTTTGATGCACAGCTGGAAAATGTACCCCTGCTGGGGTAGGTGCCCGCAACATACTAACCTGCCGCTTCTCTAGACGCTCATTTTAGGGGGTGTAATGAGCACCTATCAACAATTAATGGTGGTTGTTGCATAGGGGGAAGGATCAGGAGTGCCTTTGGTGAAGTGAGAAGCAGTCAGTCAACTCCTCACCTTCAGGCATCAAATGTCGTGAGAGGTCAAAAGGTTTTGTGAGGAATGCAAAGTTTGGAATATTTTTAATTAAGCTACATCCTTTGAAATTCTTTCAAGTCAGTCTTCAAACAAATCAGGTCTTAAATCAACACCCTTTAAAAGCACATACACCTCTGCTAAGTGCCTTCATGCAGGCTCTACTGAGTATCACAGAAAGCGGTTAATTTAATTTTATATGAGTCATTAAAAACCTCCACTTATTTTTGTGTTCATTCACCACAAGATATGTTAATATTCCTTTTCCCCCAACACCCTAATTCCTTATCCTATGTAAAGTTGGTGTGTTTGTGTCTGAATGGGTTTACTATCTGAATTTACCAATGTCTTAAATATAAGGGTTAGAGGAGAGTTTGGAATACCAATGTTTTTGTTAACCTAAAACATGCCCGCTTCTTCGTTTTTGGGGTTTTTTTTTTTTTTTATATAATCTATTTTTATGAAATGCTTGTCTCTTAGAGAGTTACTGATTGGGGGATATTTTCGTCCTCCTATAAATAGAAGCTGCAGTTGACATACAAATAACTGTACTTGTCACTGGAGTTTAAGGCCCTTTTGGAAAGTTTTACTTGCATGAAAAGATTCAGCAGCTGGCTAAATCCCACAACAAATTACATAAACCAGCAAAATCAAACTTGACCCAAACATTTAAAAGACACTGAATGCCATTAGAAGGTAGTAGCTGATTTGTTCTCTATCCTGGCTGTCGTTTTCAGATCTGTATGCTTTCTGTGTTATTTTTGTGACCAGCACACATGGGATTCAAAAGACTCTCTGCTAACAAAGACCTCTGATCCCTGGATTAACTCTTCTAACACTCTCCTTAAGCAACTAGGAAAATAAAATTATTACCTCATTATCTATTTTGAGAGAATACTTTAACCGGCCTCTGAGGAGAAGGGCTGGAGGGGCCGACCGAGTCTCCCAAGTGAAAATGGATGGCGAGGGCTGGCACCTATTGGTGTGAATAGTTTACATTCCAGACGTAAGCCTAGAAGCAAAGCCCTTCTTTTGGGAGCTCCGGCGTTTGCCTTGGCTTCTCCAGGGCCGTGTCTGTGCTACCAGGGCAGCTGCCCCAAGGGTAGTGTCTGACCCCAGGCCAAGTGGTAGAAGATGACTCCTGTCCGTGTTGCTCAGGAGTAACTACTCTCGTTAGGGCAGACGTGGCCGGATTTGGGGTAGTTCTTGGCCCAGGTCTCCTCTGGACCCGCATGGCCCTGAGAGCTTATTATTAAGCATTTGCGATTTACTAATTCAAAGTATGTATTGCTTGTGGCGTGCCATGGCAGCACGCAGGGGATTGAGGACACAAGGCCTGTTGCAATAACATCAGACAATTGTCGTAGGCTGAGGGAGTTAAACCTGCTGCGGTCCAAGTCCATTTTGTCTGTCTGGAGCGGAGCCTGGAGCAAACTATTCTGTCAACAGCGTCCAGGCTTCCTCTCCAAGGAAACTAGTCATTTTGCTTCAGAAGGGAGCCTGGGAGTGAGCGAGCATATATGCAGCATGAATGATGAGAGGATCAGATGCTGGCAGCAAACAGGGAGCTGAAGTATGTGACAGTGGAGACGTCTGTTGATCTTTGACAAGGGCCTGTTTCATCCACGGCAAGGGTATCATTTATGCTTGAAAATAACCCACATTCAGTACCTGATGCAGCCAACATTTCCGTAGTTTAAACTCAGATACTCAGTTTTCAGCAGTGGAGCTGCTCAGCGAGGGCCTTTCTTGAAAGCGTAGCTGCGAGTCCCTTTTCACTCTGAATGTGGTTACTGTACGGGCGCAGCTACATCTGTTGACAAATTTGGCCTAATCTGGAATGAAGACAGTATCTAATGAAATTGTAGCTTGGCTGTACTCTGAAGGTCTGCATTTTTGCACTATACTTTGAGCTGGTTCAGGTCTAAATGCATCACATATCCTGTTTCATGAGAAGCAGAACAAGGAAGCCCAACTTCCTATGGATTTCCATCTGACCTTCCCGTGATAATCACAGTTTCTCTCAAAAGCCTGTAAGACTTCCCCAGTCCCCTCGTGTCTGCTACACATCCTCACATTAATCCTAACTTACTCCTATTTCCTCTATTTCCCTATTTTTTCTTCACCTCATTTCACCCCCACATCCCTTGACTACGGGCTGAGGTAGCAGAGTGCAGCACATGCTGTGGCCCACACGCAAGCTGATCAGAAAGCAGACACATGCACGGTGATTGTCCAGCCAGAAGGTCTTGCGGAGCTCATATTGAAACTTTCCTCTGTTCTCTAATTTGCATTAGTTGCTTTCCTCTACCCAGCTGTTGATTTTCACAAGGCTTGTAGGAACTCATCTCCCATTGGGAATGCTCCCTTTTTGTCTGACGTGATTGTCGGCAGCTGCCAGATTTAAAAGCTACCAGGGTAGGAGGCGAATGACAGACAAACAAATACAAATGGAAAGACAGCACGAATAGAGAAGCTCAAGTTCCTCAGGAAATGAGGCTAAAAAGAAGGTGATGGTGAGATCACCTTGGAGCTCCGCCGGCAGCCGGCACAGAGAACACAGCTGCCAAGCAGGGCAAAGCTGTTCCTCAGAGCTGGTTTCTGCCAGTTTTTCTCAGAACGTAGTGTGACCAGGGTGAAAAGGAAGTTCCTCTAAATGTGATTTTCTTTATGCCTTCTTGCCAGGTTGGCATATTCACAAGGAATGCCAATGCAATGTCTGGGAGACACCGATGCCACGATATCACCGGTACCAACGGGCAGAGTTCAAACAATTAAGCCAAGAGGCTTTTGGGTACGTAACAATGCAGTGTTACACATTATTTACCACTTTAGCTTCACTTACACCTTCAATACCTAAGTCTCCTAAGGTGAGTTAACTGATGATAATGCATATAAAGCAAAGCCATTCAGATGCACGCAGTGAAGCTCTGTTCTCAGTTATATGCCTTTGAAGTCAGCAGGGTCCAAAATCAGACACAGTGCATATCCAGAGTAACAGCCTCCAGAGACCTTTGGCATTTGCACTTTTGATGAGTATCTTTGTGTGGACAAAGCTGACAATTCATGCTTATTTTTATTTTGAACTTTACAGCTAATGCACATGACTGGACCAAGGGCTATATACTGCAGAGGATTTTAATCCTAAAGCAGGAACAAAGTGTTTCTGAGGAGCCTAAACCTAAAATCACGATAGAAAACCCTGTTGGTAGAAAAGGCTGCTAACCTCAGTATGTGCTTAGATCTTTAACCTGAAATTTTCCTGCTGCCTAGAGTTATACATCTGTGGTTTGTCACAGAGATCTCTTTTGAGCAAATGGACATGTGGGTTCCATGACATGTTCCATCATCTAAGTTCCTTGGGAGACACCTCATGCTCAGAACAGCCTTAACATACACTGCTAGCGTAAAGCCTCTCAGAAAAGCAGCGCTGGCCACTTTCTTTTGAAATGCTAGAGATTTGGGAGTCCAGCTTTTCTGTAATGGCTTATATATCTTCTCTAGAAGATCTGGAGCCCTTCTCAGCACGAGAGAGTTCAAACACGACTCGCAGGAAGACCCATCTATTTTGCCAGTCCTACCACTGTTCAGCAAGGGGCCAGGACTGCAGTGGCTTCGCAGAGCTCTTCTATAAGGGACAAGCTGACCGCTAGGACCATGAAGTCATTCCTTCTCTTTCTCACCAGTCTTTACCTTTTTGCTTCATACTTCAGCAGTGGGAAAGAAGAGTCTTCTCAGTTCCAGGCTAACCAACAACCTGCCTGCCCACGTAATCCCATTTTACAGGGGAGATATGGCTCTAATCCTCTGCAGGCAAAAGAAAGACACTAGAGCCACTAGGATCTGATAGAAAAGGTTGGTTCCTTCTCTAGGGATACCACGCAAGGAAAAAGTGCAGATTCACCCCACCCAGAGATGAGAATCTGGGTGTTTGGACCTCAAGGATATTGCAAGATCTTTCCTTGCAGGTGTCTCTCAGAGTCGTTAACTCTCAAAAAAAAGTGATTTCAAACACAACCTTAATCTTGGTGTCGTTTATTGAGTAACTCTAAATGACTGCCTCAGTAAGTGGGCTGTTTAGATTACCTGTCTGAGGGGTGTAATTCTAAGAGCTGGTACTGGATGTTCAGGTGTCTGACAGGCTCATGACCCTAAAAGTAAAGCAGTGGGAGTATAATGTATTTCTAATGGGTGCTTAAGCCTGAACAGAGGACGTAAGACAAAATTTGAGAAGCCGCAAAACTTGTTAGTGTCTTCTACAGGGCAAAGCAGGTAACTCAAAAACATAGCCAGACCATTCACTCTATAAATCAACGCAGCCCAAATCACTCATCAGAGAGGAACATGAGGTCTATAAACAACAGCTCCTTGCCATGGACAAGTTAAATCAATGATAAAGATCTGAAACACATAGTGCGTCAGAGGTTTCCTTCTTTAAGCTCTCTTGTGTATTTGCCTGTCTCTGTTCTTACACGGCCCCTTTTACAACAGAAACAGAAAGCCTTTTTTTGCAGGACAGCACAACCCTTTATTCAGAGAGCCAAAATTAACGGGCTTGAGTGCCAAGAGTCCTTCTGTAGCCACATCTCTTCTATGTCGTAGGAAGTATTGATGGCTTTTTGTTTGTCATTTCAGCTGCACAGACTAGAAATATATGTGGCTTCACTGTGTACTTTCTATTCCAGTCATGAATCCCATTGGCCTTTCACATGCAGGAACCCCTGGTAACCTCAGCTGAAGTTTTCCAGGGTGAAAGAGAAGGGTTATTCAATGGCTGGAATGCCACTCCAGGCCTTGGGAGATCTTGCTTGTGATCTCTTCACAATGTTTCTATTTTTTTTTTTTTCCAGTAAGTCATATAGTCTCTCAGGTCCCCATGTGTAAAACAAAGGTAACAGCACTTCACACAACACTGTGAAGGTTAGCACATGACGTACCTTCAGCAAAAGGGAAGACTGCTAATGAAAGTAAACTGCACAAAAATTACTGCTGGTATCTGAATCCTTCTGACAACAGTTCTAGCTTTTACAAGTAAGCCACACAGCTGCCTAGCAGGACTACAGATCTGAACAGAAATCTTGGCCATACCAAGAAGTGTTTATTGAAAAAACACTGCTATCAGTATAGTTTCTAACTGTGGAAAACTTTTTTAAATTTCATAGAAAATAATCCTAGGCTCAACTGTTAGCAGGACTAAGTCAAGAATGTGAATCATCCTGCTTCTCTCCTTTGGGAATACTTATGCATCAGTCAATGTAATGGGCTACAATTATGAAGGCAAATATGGGGTGACTGGGAAGGGAATGAAAAAAGAATTTGTTCCATCTCTTCAATGCACTTTATACAGTATGGTGCCATAGCAAAGGAAAATATTCTGGCAAAGATTACAGCCATCCTGCCTCTGGCTCACAGTCTGATTGCTAATCTGTTCTTGAACTTGCTGCAACCAGTCATCAGCCTCAAGGGCTGGTGGCAAACCTACAGCTGGGCCCCTCAGTGACCCAGATTTACCTACCTACTCATCAAAAACACCCCAGGAGATTTTAAGTGAAGTGAAGACTGAAATCAATGTATATAAACCTTTAGCATGGAAGTGCAAGTCTTTGCTATCTGAGGTGGCCACATTATATTCTCTTCTTTACAGATTCATGAAGCTCCACTGCAAAAGTACAGCCCCACACTTGTAGGAGAAAAGCTGTTCCAGGTCATAACATTCCAACGGTTACAAAATTTTTCCTAATTTCTAGGCTATGTTTACCCACGGCCAGTTTATATTTGGCCTTAATCATCCTGACATTGTCCTCTAGCTCTACTATTTTTTCTCTCTCCTCTGTTTTATCCCTGAGGTGCAGCAAACATATCACCTTGCAGTTCTTGTTTTGCTAGACAAGTTAAGCGCTTTCAGTTGCTTGTCATTACTTTGTTCACTATATTTCTTTCAGCTTGCATTCATCTTTCTTGAACACAAGCAATCAGAACTATATACAGAGGAGGTTTCACAAGTACAATGACATTAATAGTTTCTTATCTCTCCTGGAAAAAGGATTTATGGGGATTGCACTTGCCTTCTTCACAGTCACATCACATTGATGGATCATAATCACCCTGTGAGCAACTGATGCTCTCAGTTATTTCTCCCTCTCATTCATTTCCAAGCAGTGTGCTGTAGCAAAAAATCTTACAAGTAATTGAAAGACTTTGCAATCATAATGTTGCATTTAATGCCATTTCTGTTACTCTAGAGCTCAAAGTTGTCCAGTCTTCCTTTAAAATAGCCGGCTCCCTCACTGTGATGACAAATACTTTCAAGGAAGAATTGTCACCAGCTTTCATTAGCTCATTTCTATTTCTGTGCCAAGTTCTCTGATGACAGTATTGAAGAAGATGGGTTCTGACTGATCTTTTAGAAACTCCTTTGCTAGTCTTCCTCCAGCCAGAGGTTCCCCGTTTGACGCTACCCATTGCCTCTTTGTTGAATTAATAATTTCCCAGTGACACTCCTCAAATGATTTACCTACCTTTCATTCATCCTAAAAGACAGTTATCATGGAAAGACACCTGGATAGCGTGGCATGGTAAACGTGTGTTGCACTTCATTTGATTTCTTCATTTTTTCCACATCTCTAACTAAGATGTCTTTTAAATGCTATTTAGATACTATTACTGTTTTAACAAAAACCTCAAGAAGTGTTGGCATTTGGTTCTGGACAAAGGTGGATTATCGGGAAATCAGAATCTGTTTTTACCTCTCTTAGCTGGGAGGCAGTACAAAACAGTGAGGCAACCTTTCTCCTGCATTGGCTTCCCCACATCTGCTCTAATTGGGAGACTTTATTTTATGATCTATGTAAATGTCACCTTTAGAAAAATATTTCTTTCAAAAAGAAGGACAGTACTCTCTTCAGGTGTAATAATTAAACACTGCTAAAAAGATCTCAGAATGTGATAACGTGTTTGTTTTCTGCTCCGATCAAGTGTGTCTCAGTGACACTTATTTTAGGTACTTATCATTAAGAATTTATGGGGTGTTCTTTTCAAGAGCTCTGATGGCACTGAATAAATGAGATATTTGTCTAGATATTGGTGCTCACATTAGCACTTATAATGCATTCTACTGCATTATCTGATGGGGCCATGAATTACAGAAACCAAACTTCCAGTTTCTGGATGGCTCCTTTACAAAACAGTTGTAAAATCCACCCCTAGCAGAGCTTTGCACATAACTAAACAATGATCTGCTAATTGATCTTTAGGGATCACTTTAGTTCCTGCTGAAATTAATGGAAAGGTTCCCATCTATTTTGCTGAGAGCTGGGTCATGCCCATAGTGAGAAAGGCGATTAGATCAGGAATATTCATGGGAATTAATAGCAACTAAAACCAATCTAAAAAAATTCTATAAGAAATGCTCATGCAAAAAGATTTTGTAACTCGCTTTGCTTTAGAGGCACTGTGTTTGATCAAAGTGTGTGGTAACAGCCTCATCATCTAGGGAGAAATTGGTTTAACTAAAGAAAGATCTTATTATGGAGCTTCCAATTTCCCTGTTTAGCAATTGCAAAGTGGATATTTTGAGAATCAAACAAGCAAAAATTACACATATCACATATTATCCACTGGCTGAATGTTGTGTGTGTAAGCAAGGATGACGATTCTTTCTTCACCATCACAGCAGGACCTTGAGCTGCTACAGTTTGAATTAAGGAACCAAATCTCTATGGCAAGAGTCCGCAATATGTTTAACTTCTGGGTTTTGTCACAAAGAGGGATTTGTACCACTCATTCACCAGAAAGTTAAACAATCTAATCAGAAGTTTGTAGAGCTGTCCTGTTTGCATAAGCCCGCTGAAATTTAAAATAAACATTACGTATGTGGAAAGCAGCAGGAAGTAGAATATCCTTTAGAAGCCAGCTGCCTATTTACTACCTGGCTTACAATGAAGCTGTTTGTTTTTAACTAGGATGTCACTTGTATTCTCAGCTACTCAGTTAATATTGTATGCGCGTGATATAGCCATTAACATAAAGGTGTTTTTTATGTCTTCAGTGTTTCTATGTTTAGACACATCTCTATTTGTGGCCAGTCTCTCCTCAAGAAGTAATTGAGGTGAACCTCCATAATAAGCCAGCTACCATGAAGTTTGGAAAGGCATGAAGATCAAGGACCAGTCATTCTGGCTAGGTGAACAGATGATGAGCAGAGGCAAGTACATGATAATCAACCAAAGGTGCAAATATTTAATTTCACATGACCCAAATGATGAAAACAAAAATACAGATTTTCTTACCTTATTTATTCTCTTCATAAACTATAAAAACAATTTATCTCACATGGGAGATCTCATCTGCATTTGGTACTTGCACAAGACCATGCATGCCAATCAAGTCCCACACCAGATACCCTTGTAGAATGTAAGTCTTCGGGGAGGCTGTGGGTCATTATCAGGTGTATTTACCTACGATGTGTAACTCCTGACTCAGAGAGCTTGTTTTACAACTTTGCTGAGAACATCTAGGGAGTGCCTGGGTGTGGGATTGCCCTTCTGTCCAGAAAACAACCAAAACAAAATTTATAGCAAGGAGCGTTCAGAGCAGGTATCCTGTGTGAATGAATATCCTTCATGGGCTGCAGGCCAGTTGTGTCCTCTGCTCGTTGTTTGCTAAGGCGCTGTGGTTCCGTGTATGCACGTATTTATTTTGCATCTCTACAAGCAAAAAGTAGAAGTCCAACCTAGTTAGCCTAGTTTGATAGGTAGTTCGCTATTTTGATAGGTCTGGCCAATTAATTTTCCCCACAGAGATAGCCATATCCACTTGGTGAAATTCCACCTGACCACCTGCTGCCGGTCACAGCTGGCCGCAGGTCAGGCTGGCAGGCTTTGAAGCAATGCTGCTGTTTCTGAGGCTGCTTGGACCTGCAGCGGACCAAACCGAAAGAAACAGCATAGAGGGCTGTAACGGTCCCAATGGTCTACGCCACCGCCACCCGGCGCAGACCTTTCTGAGCATCCCAACAAGGTTTGTGATGGCTGTGGCATCAACATCCACGCACTGCAAGAGGGCAGGGTGGCTGGGTTAATCCGGCTTCAGGGAAAACTTGCTCATTTAGCTTACCACAAAGCTATACCCACTTTCTTGGGTCAGAACATATGCTAAAGTGGCTACCCGCAGGGAGCTGCATGCTCTGTGGTTACACAGCTCCTGTGGAGATGCTCGTTGGGCAAATGGCTCTCAGGCTTTCCAAGTTAGGATCTGCCAGGTGGGACGGTCGGACTTTTCAGCAGGCCAGCACGTCCATGGGGCAGCGGTGCCCGGAAGGCAGGAATGGGCACAGTGGCACAAAGGCAGCAGCACAGGGCTCAGGGTCTTTCTTCCCACCATGTAAAGAAGGAAGAATCGAAGGTATGAGAGCAAGAAAGAGGTGAGCGATAGGCTGCAGCCACTGCTTTTCTATTTTACTCCAGGAAGAGGACAGTGCAGGACACACCAAGTAGCCCCACCGTCTGACCCCAGGACAGGGACAGCAGGGTCACGGCTTTAGCCCGTAACGTCCCTGACACGGCAGGGAGTCACGCAGAATGTCCCCCTCCAAATCAAATTATCATTACATAAATGAGTCCCAGTACTGGGTGGAAACCCAGGCTGAAACCTGTGGTGGTTTGGCTGCCCCCAGGGCCAGGGCAGTGGTGTCCACTGGGAGGGTGGTTCGTGTACACAGCTGGGGAGTAGCTGTGTCAGCCACCTGTGTTTTACCTCCTGGAACAAATCTGTCATGGCCCTAATTTTCACCTTTTAATTAAAGAGCCTTTTAAGGTTTCAGATTTTTGACCAGCATTTTAATGAGTTTTAAAAGTTTTAATAAACTGTTGGTGTTATTGTGTCAATTGTATCATTTGGGTAAGAAGCTTAATCCAATGTCTAAAACCGAATGCATTTGTTGAGTCTATTTTTAATCTTTAAATATGAAATCTAAATATGTTTCTAGACAGTCAGAAAGGTGATTATCTCTGTTCTCTCCATCTAAGGCAATGTGCTTTCCTAATAATGTTATTTATAGCTAGAGGCTGTTAAAGCGTAGCACAGACAGTCTGCCTACATATCATGTAAAACTGCTTGCTGGAGTAATTACACATTTTTCTTAAGCAATGTGGTAATGGAGAGGTGGCTGAGTACTAAGTAGGTGCTTGCCTGGCTGCTTACCTGCATGTCCCAAAAGCTCAATTCAGCTCCAGATGTGCTGGGTCTGAAGGATGTTGCCACGCTGTGATGTGCTCGCCCGTTACAATTTTTTTGCTAAATGACTCTGATGCACCGCTTACAGTCATAAGTGTCCTCCCACAGAGCAAGCTGCAAAGTGAGTGACCGCATACTTTTTAGACTTTGAAGACATTGTAATAAGTCCAAAAGTGAGCCACACAGATGGCTGGAGAGTGATGCAGAGCACCACTACCTGCCTTACAACTGACAGGCTGTGCTTGGAATCTGAGCGTTGGTCCCCAAATCAAATACTCTGGGTCTGCTTGAGGTGTTCCTGGATGCCTTTTGGAAATAATTATTCATCTCCTTCCAGATAAAGGAAGATTAAATAGATAAGGATTTGAATTTAAAAAGGAGCTGGGGCTTATGGAAGAAGTTCAAATATCATATATGGTGAAGGGAAGAAAAATTTGGAACCGTGACTCACTGTTTGTAGCAATTTGGAAATGAGAGCATACCCAATTAAGTGACTGGGTTTAAAGCACACACAAAAAAGGAATTGCTTTCATGCAACACATACATACATAGCGGAACTCATTGCTACAGGATATTCTGGAAGCCAGAAGTTTACATGTGTTCAAAAAGGGATCAGACAAATTCTGGCAAGAACAGCCCCTGCCAGCTATTTTGGATGGAACCTCTGGATCAGGAAGCACATAAGCTGACTGTCAGAAGCAGGTTGGATACCTCAGGGAAAGATCACTGAATAGATTGCATATGCTTCTGCTGTTCCTTAAAAAACTTTTTCTAGCCATTATCAAGATTGGGAGATTGGGCTGGATAGACTTTTGATCAACCAAAGTACTTCGGTTCTTATACTTTAATGTTCTGCTCCTTGTCTGCCAAAGAAACAACTTCAACCAGATAATGTTTTTATAACTAGCAAAGAAAATGTAGAAAAATGGCAGAATGAAAAGTGAAAGAAGCACAGTCTCAAAATAAAGAAGTAACTTATGACAAACTGGGAAATGTGTCATTTGAACTATTATCATGAGGAATGGTTGCTAACCAGTTAGATAGATAAAGGGATATTAGGGAAGTCAGCAGGAAAGTTAAAATATGGACCTTGATCAAGAGTATCCCAGTAAACCAAGATTACAGTGGATAGTCATGCCTAAGCAAATCTCTAACTTAATAGTGTTAACTATTTTGTACAAGGATGGGGAAATAAAGATGAAAGAGAGTTCTAAAAGCAGCAGAACTGGCCAGGGAGGGAAAAAAATTAGGAGATGACCCATTTCCAGCAGTTGTGGGAGAGAAGGATGAGTAATTTGAGATGAATTTTAAAAAGCTACCAAGATTTAAAAAAAGAGGCAAGAATAAAGCCCAAGAATACTTAGCTTTTCTTGTTTTTACACCGTGTTCTATGTGCTTGGTACCTTTGCTGAAAATTATTAATAATGATAGATTTGAAAGTTCATTTTCAGATTGCTGTAATCATGATTCAGGGCTCAAATGTCACAGGATAAAGGAAAACATTGGAACTTATCTGAAATGACCTTAAAGATAGAAAAATGGAAAAAAAGCGCAATAGCACAATAAAGCATGATCTAGGGGTGAAGGTATTGGCTATGCTTTGAGTGGACTTTCCTGAGTAGTCACAGTCAAGTCTGTGGTGTGTTTGGCCTTCGGCACCCCATATGTGTGGTCTGTTTGCACTTCTTGAGGCAGGACCAGTCTCTTCTTCCAGCAGTCAGCCTACGCAGAGCGTCACTTCAGCAGTGACATGGTGGCACAGCTGTAAACCGGGGGGTACCAACAGAAAGGAAGACTGCACAGAAATCAATAACCCGTCAGTCATTTTTATTACAGGAAAAAACAGGAAACATCTGAAAGAGGCTCTCAGACTTCCAAAAGGTGGCAATTCATTTGTAAAGAAGCTGCTAAAACATTACAGTAATTTTCACCATATAAGGTAAAGAAAAGGAGTAGGTATAAGAAAGATTTTTTTTCCTCCATAGGAAGCAGAATTAATCAAAGAAATTGAGATGTTACCAGAAGCAAGCTGAAAAAAAAGCAAAAACTAGGAGAAATAATAAAACTGTTGTGCTAGGAAGACTTCTTGGTTTTGTCCCCAAGCAAATAAACGAGTTCAAGTACTTTAACTGTCCTTTGGAAAGAGGGATGTTTCAGCACTCTCCAGAAATTAATCTTGCTTTTACCATGTGAGTTGCTTCTGTGGAATAGCCAGGAAACTATTGACTTGAGTAACTATCCTATCCAGGGAAAGCAAAGCTGTTCACGTAGATCATAGTTAAAGAACAGGGTAAATTATGATTTAATTATAGCTATTAAGTATGAAGTCACACATGACTAACTGGAGGAATTTCCAGAGAGAATTTTAAAGGGAAGCCAAGGATTTCATAATCCTGGACTTCTAAAAAGTTTTTTATGGAGCCCAAGTGAAAAAATTACACTACAGGTTTGTCTAGACAGCAGAGGTACATGAGCTTGCTCTGTGCGTGAGTTATCTGGGGACCCTGGCAGCAGCTGTGCCCCTGAATCAGCAGTAATTAGCCCAAGGGGAACATTGCAGCAGCAAAACCGTGCTTCCAGTTTGGGAGATATGTTGTTTAGCACCCACTCTGGACAGCTCTGACACTGCAATGAGGTCAACGACCCTCTGAGATTAGAAATGAAGTATGTTCAAGCAGCATGAAGAGTTTGGATAATTTCCATTAAAGGACAGATATCAGCCTTCCTGTAGAAGATATCCCCAAGATATCTAAAAGATGAAGTTGCTCAGAGTTGAAAAAGGTGTGATTATGGAGCATCTTTAGCCAGGTAGGCTCTCGCTACAGCAGAAGCATCCGTCTCTTTTGTTTCTTTCAGGAGAAGATGTATGTTGAAGTCTATGCAAAGGAAATTAATCACTGCCATGGGGTAGGCAGGTTTTTTTTGGTGCACTTAGAAGATACTTCTGAAGCCTTGCCAATTCTAGACTCAGCTTTAGGATTTTTTTTCAGACTAAGACGAAGTAACAGGGCATTTTTCCAATTAAGTTAGCTCAAGCTACCCAGCATCATTTAATGGAAAATTACCATCACTTTTGCTATAGCTCAGTATCTCCTACTCAGTTCTAGTCAATTGGGCAGATGAATAAGAAAAGACTGATTTTTAAATCAGAGAAGACTTTACTGGTGTTCCTGTGCTGACCATCTGCTGGACTTGTCCTTCATCTAGTTATTCAGATTATTCTGAGATAGAGCCAGGCTTCAGATCACTACCGGTGTGGCAATCAGGGAGTACAGCTGGATAAACGTGCTCTGCATTTTAAATGAACAGGGTTGCTGTTATAGGATGTACCAAGACAGTTGAAGGAAGGAAGGAAAGGCTGGACTGGGTTGACCAGCTGAAAAAGTAAAGAGAATAACAGTAGCTGTGTAGTAGTCTTGTGGAGTTGGAGCATTTAGTTTGTTGCTACTGGTCAAAATGAAGTTTGGGCCTTTTCTCCCTGTGGTCGCAGTCTGGAAGAACTGAAAGTTTTTGAGAGCAAAACCCTACCTGGTGTAGGTGGGGAGGCTTAGCTTTTGGTCACTAAAATTAAACCCAACTGCTCCGTTCATGACCAGTATGCATGTGTATGCGTGGGGGGGTGTGTGTGTGTATTTTACCTCACTGTGACTCATGTTTCATAGCTGTGACTACATTTGCTAAATCATTCCTCCAAATTTCCCAAATGGATATAAACTTTCACAGGTTTAAAATGAAAGGGCTGCCACAAGTTATTAAAGTAGAGGTGGCTAACTGCTATCTGTGGCAACAGAGAAGATTCAGTAGACTGCTCCCAGAGCAGTACAGAAAAACCAACCTATTAATAAAGAGTAGGGAAAGCAAGTCTGTATTCTCTGGGAAAAGTAGGAGGATGGGAGGCCACTGTTTCTAAATGAAGAGTAAAGTAGATGTTACAAGACTGCTGGGAGTCATGTCAGAGAGAAATAAGAGAGAGGAGTAACCTTGTTAAGATGGTGTTTCTTTAAACAAAGATTTAAAAAATATTATTAAAAAAATAGCATTCTTTGGAGAGAGAGAACTAGTATATGCACACCATCCTTAATAGAAAATGAAAAAATCTGGGAACATAAAAACACAGTTGGAAAAAAAGCCACCCCAGATCAGTCTTGTGACATACGATCACAAAATGTGCTGTAACCTTCTAGATTACAATAACAAATAAAACATAAGTAGCTGTGTGAGGCAGATAATCTTCCAAACCATATTTTGGGACATTAGCAACATTAAAATTATGGTAATGCATTAACTCGTGGTTTAAAGCGCTATCGTGACATATTTCGATGAGCCAGTACAAAAACTGATTTCTGTTTTTATACAGAACCAATAGCCGCAAACCTACAGACCAATAGTTTAGGGATATTCGTTGCAAAGCTGCGTGCCAAGACACAGCAGTTGGGGGAATGGCAGGTGTTACCTTTTAGTATGTGTCATCATTTGGAGCTTGTCTGATGCTCGTTTCCTGGCACCTCATGTCTTGGAGTTGCTACAACAAAATGTTTGTCTTCAGATATCGCTACACTGATTATTTCTCATCACGTCATCCAGCAGAGAAAAAAAGGGGAATCTCAGGTTGTACTTCTCTTTTTGTTTCCATGGACACAGTTTTCTAATTCTGTAAGGAATCAAGATCTGCTGCCTTCATTAACTTCTTTCTTGGAACGAACTTCCCTATCAGCTTTTACAAGTCATTGAAATAATTCAGGAAAAAAAGAAGAGAAAAGCAAACAAACACAAGACTGAAAATAAACCACGTAATACAATTTCCTGTAAACAGGAAGTTGTAGGTTAAGGCCAAGTAGAAATCTTCATTTAATAAATTGTCTTAGAGGGAATTTTATGAGGATGTAACACTATGATTTAATATAAAAGCTCTCTTCTGATGTTTTTTGAAGGTAGATTTTAGACTTTTTGGGTTGTTCTTTGCTTGCTAGCACAGCTTGTTGCATATTATGTGTAATACACGCTTGTATGCCTGGCTTGCCAGGAATCTGTGGCAATATGATAGCTGTGTTTATCAAAAAAAAAAAAAAAAAAAGATGTTCAGGCTTTTTCATATGAAATACCTCCTACCTAACACCTTGTTAAGGTAACTCTTAGCAATCTCCCATTATTTTACTGTTTCTAAGGGTTACCCCTTCATACGTGCAGAAGCTATTGTTCCTCATGACAGACTAAACCTTTGGCAGGTCTGGCATTTAAGAAAGCAAACCCTTAGTGTCCAGTTGTGGAATAGAGTTGTTGACTAGCCTTGGGTTTGCAGCAACCCCAGAAAGAGCTGCTCAGGGCTAAGGAAAGGATTTGTTCATTGAATGGCAGGGCCAAGTGAACACAATAGGGTCAGGCTCCATCTGCACTATTTGCTGCCGAATTTCCTTCCTTCTCTGCGCTGCGCATCTGCTGGGAGCTGCTGCTTGCCAGCTGCTGGTTCCCACTGTTCCCCTTCTGCCAAAAACCAGCTGAGGTAGGTGGGATGTATTGGAAAACTGAGGTCTGGGAAAGAGGAAGAACTGCACCGAGCCAGAAATATCAGGGATCAGGGCGAGGTGAATGAAAAGGTGTGTGATTTGGTGTGCACCAGAGAGTCCAAGCTCACTTTTGCAAGGGGTGTCTTGGCTGAGAATAGAGGACAGGAAACAGAAGGATTTGTAAGGAAGGAATTAAAGACAGGAGCAAACAGTATTTAGAACAACGACACTAATATTAAGTAACTTTTGAATTTTACAAATATATTAACAATATATTTCTATCCAGTGCTGCAGTTCAGTCATAAGAGTAAATGCTAGGCAGCGTTTGAACAATTTCTATGCTGCATTGCCACTGCTGCTTACTTGGCTGCTGGAAGATTTCTACATAAGGAAACCCTAAAACAGAGCCTTAAAAAGACACATTGGCCACCAGTCCTGTGGGTAGTGAGTGTGCTGAACATATCGGATCTGCACGATTTGTTTCTTTTTCTGTAAACTTTATGCATAGGTGATTAAATCTACATTTTAAGTGTCTTTTGAGGCTAGTGAATATTTCTGCAAGCAGGTAAAAAGCCTGTTCTATGTGCTTCTTAAAGTAGACTTTATCAAACTTCTGGAAGTATTTGCTTTTGACTAAAGAACAAGAAGCTGTGGCCCAAAGGCTGATTTTTCTGCAAGTGGCATTGCAGTGCCTAACTAAGAGACTTACAGCAAAACCAACACTTCAATTAAAATGATGGTTTCTTCCCATCAAAATGGACACTGCAAATTAGCATCAATCCAGCCCAGCAAAATTCACTTCATGGAAGATTGGCCTTGTTCCACAGAGGCATACTCCCCTTCTCATTGCATTCCAGATACCCAAAGATTTACTGAGGTTGCTCAAAAGAGCTGCTCCTCTTTGAACATTCCTCTCTCACAGCCTGGTCTAGTTGTGAAAAGCAGCCTACCCGTACGGAGGCTTGGAGTCCAAAGCTAATAAACCTATCCAATGCATCTAACCTTAAAACTCAGAAGTTTTGCACTGCAAGAGGCAGATAACGTCAGTACCTCTCAAAGCCCTCGAAAATGTGACACACTTTTATCTTATCTTTGTGCCGTATCCGGAGCCAGCAGACGTTCAGTTCCTCCTGGGCAGCGGAGTAAGAACCAGCTGAAGCCTCTGCAGCGGCTGGTTATGCTCATGCCTCCGCCCTGGAGGACCTGAGCTGCTGCTGACAGCTGCACTCTACGTTTTGCAACCCTCCCTTCCCTGAATCATCTTGCAAACCCCAGTGGAGGCCACAACCGCAATCTGAGCAAAAATAATACGCACACATGCGTCAAGCAGATATTTACAAGTCCTGTTTTGGAACTTGCTTGTCTGCAGAGGTATGAATGAAAATGCATGCATATTTACCGTTCTGAAAAGTACAGGTTGTATATCAACTTGCAACTCCTGTGCATATGTGCATGTATACAGCTATGTGAATGTAAGGGAGTATTAAACTTAACAGCATCCAGTTCATATAGTAGGGTCTCTTAAGTTTAAAAACCAGACAGAAGTCATGAAAATGTTGCTTAGAAGAGACTTTGGTGGTCAGCATGTACTGCCTCCCATACAAAATAGTTGTGTGTTGCCACCACCAGATCAGGTCAGCCATTACTTTGACTAGTCAGCTCCCGAAAACCTCCAGGGATGAAGATCCCACGTTCCTCTGGGCAGCCTTGCTCCAGTGTTGCACTGCCCTTGTGAAGAAGTTTTTCCGAAAGTCCAGCCGCAGCTCGTATCCATTGCCTGGGATATTTTCAGGCAAAACAATTAAGACATGAAGGAGGACTTATAAAACCTTTTGTGCTCCAGGTTCCACTGGAATCTGTACTTTAACACAACCGAGCTGGCTACTAAAGCTTGCCTGAGCACGTGTTTGTATGCACAAATCAGGCATTTGCCCTCCTACTGGCTGCTCCCCAAATGACTGAAATCATTGTGCACGCTCTAATTGTGTATGTGCTACTCTAACCACCTGGGATTTTGAAAAAACAGGTTTGAAAGTGTGAACATGCGATATCTGTTTCCTTTAAAATCATAATTGTTCCTGGTTTCAGTTTATTGTGCCAAATGCAGCAGGAAGCGAATGTCAATAAAGGGGTTTTAACTGGATGTAGACACTGCTGAGGTACACAAACATTTATTAGAGGTAGTCATGGTAACTAGAACAATGTATTACACAGACTTAATATGCAGTTCTTATAAATGTAGTATACCACTGCTCCAAAGGCAGAAACTTTTGACTATTCCACATTCTGAACTGGCTATTTGAAATTGGTGTCAAATACATTACTGGGAATAAACTTTTGGAATTCAAAGAAGAGTTAAAGCTAGTTGCAGGATTACTTGAGTTCAAGAATCAATTTAAAATTTGCACTTCAGAGAGTGGGAACAATCTCATTCTTCCCCAGAAAATGATAACCTGAGTTAAAAGCCTCACATGCATGTTATGAAAACATTTCCAGGATCAGATTCTCTTAGATTTATAACATTTATCTTCCTTCAAGCCAGAAATTTCTCTCTGCTGAGAACAACAGTCTGACTTAAATTTGTTACTTCATTGATTGGTACATTCAAATTTCACAATGAACTGACATCAACTCTTGCTGTGAAAACTGCCTGCAGATGCAGAGCTGGGTGTTTGTCCCTGAACTTCCACCAACAGATTGTACAAATATTTCTGTGCCGAAGAATCTCTCCTGTGTGACAAATAACCACACCGTTCTAGTGACAGGGCTTTAATTAAGTCTCTCTTCTGAGATCAGCAGAACCTGCCCTGCCTGACATGAGAAACTTCTGTCATCCGCTTTTGCCTCTGGTCATCATTAGGAGAATGAAAGCCTTAAAATCAGTCAGATCAAATGAAAATGAAAAAGTAAAAGTACTTTCCAGAATGTTTAAAGTAATTTCCCCCTTAGGAACATGAAAAACCCTCTGGTTCCTTGCTGATTTTTATTTTGTCCAGTATTACATATGAATGCTGACTTGTTACGAATAGGTGCTTAAGAAGTTAAGTTGACAGATTCGTCATTAATCACAGAAAAATAATAACATAAGCATATTCGTTTAGAGGAGACTCTCCTCCATCCCAATTACACTCACTCGTTTTTGCAATACCTTATGTAGGTACTAGAAATAGAGGCTAATTCTGCATGTCTCAAGCTAAAGACTGCCCTTTAATCTCTTAAATGCGAAGTTAGACCGATGAGAAGTGTGATGCGTGGGTGTGAATGTGCATGTCAGGACATAACCCTGCAATTCCCTTCGTCTTTCTTCAGAGCTGAACACTGAATTATGCACAGCTTCTAATCTTCAAATGATTCAGCTATTCGAATCCTTATTAGTATCACTATCTCAGCCTGCTTTCAGAAAGAACGAGATTAGCGGAGCAGGTATATAGCACTCCACACGTCTCCACAATGATTCACAAGTCTGGTGTCTCTGTGTTTGCTATTGTTGGGTGACCCAAGAGGAACTGAAGTATTACAGAAAATTGTATTGAAGTTGAAATTGAGGAGAGAGATTGGTGGAAAACCCTCAAGAATCAGTCTGGGAAAAGGGGACAGTGGGGAGGTACGGAGAAGGGACATGGTGGATAGAAGGGCTGTACAAAAAGAAGGGAGATCTGTAAAGAGGAGGTCTGGCAGGCATAGACCTGGCTTTGCTTTTATGGCACCGAACGATGGGTATGATTTTCCTTGTCACAGTCTCTATTGCAGCTCTAAGTTCTGTGCTTGCAAAGGGCTTTTTGGGGAGGATTTTATTTTTTGGGGGGGTTGCATAGCGACTGTATGTTTCCTCTGAGCTCCTGGTGTAACAGTACACAGCCATCTGACAACTCTCTGCTACAGCCCTGTCTTCTGAGACCAAAGGGCCACCAAAGCATGCGCTTGCAAGCGGTGCCTGCAAAATAAGAATATTTTCAGTCCTTCTGGCTGCAGCCACATGAAGAAAGTTTAAAGGCTTTTGCCCTCCTTTCTTTCCCATTTAAACTAACAACCTGAGAGCTGACAGAGCGGCTTGACTGAGTGTGGTGGAGTAGGTGACTGAGGTTTCTTCAGTGGTAATCAACAAAAACCTCCATGATGATTGATGTAAATTCCTGGGTTACAATCAAGGCACTGTGCAGCTCGTGTTTTGGCACACAGCTGGCCACTCAGGATTGGTTTGGAACCTTTGACAGCATTGCAAATGACCCCATCTTCTGAAAAGCCGCTAGGATAGAGGCTGTTTCCAGGTCATGAAGAAGTTGGCTTATAGTTGCACAAAAACATTTCAGGTCACAACAAAAGCCTTTCCTGATTCATTCAGGAAAGACTCTAGTCCTTTCAAGTCATGGTAAATTATTGGCACCGATTTGAGTGTAGCACCTACCATTTCTGCTATGATCCACTAATCTACAGTGCAGGAACTAACTGTGCCTAAGGGAGCTCCTCTGGGATGAACATCACTCAGCATTTTGGTCAGCAAGATGCTCACCAAACCACTTCTGTACTGCTTCAGAAAACACTGCCTTCTAGAAAATGACTTTATTTCCCTCAGGTCAAGGTTGTAACTCCACCATGGCAGCCTAAACTATCCTGGGACCCTCCTAGGCCCAGGAAAAGGAGGTGTAAGATTTTAAGAGCAAACCTGAAAGCCAATTTATCATTGTTGTTTCCTTTGGCCTGGAGGAAAAATGAGGACAAACATTGAATGTTCATGAAAGTACAAAACTGGAAAACAAGATTTAGACCCAGGAAAAAGAGTGCAGAAAGTTTCCCAATTATTACAAAAAGAAGCTGAATTAGGGCATTTTTGATAGTCACTTTGCTGAATGGAGGTTTGAGTAACTTGGTTCAGCAGGCCCTTTGAATGACACCATCAGCTAGTACTACTGGGCTCCTATAAACCTGTGAGAAATACAGACTTGTATAACAGCTTCATTAGGGTAAGAAGTGCTCAGCCTCCTGCAAAAAGAAAGTAAGATGTAAGCAGGCCAATTTGTGGCCTGTATGTGTTTGCACCAGATAGTATGAATAATTATTAATAACAATAAACCCACTGTGTTACATCTATTGTTAAAAAGTGACAAATATTTTGTGATAAAAATAAATCATTTCAGATGAAGAGTAAGCTTGAAATGACGAGTGTTCCCACAGATTCTAGGCTACAAGGTTTCTGATATTTACTCGGAATGTTTGAGATGTGTGTGGTTCAGGCCTGCCTGGTGACAGATGCATGTTACGTGCCATCCTGTAAATGCTGTGGCTATCTATCTATGCACACAGATAGATACTTCTAGACAGACAGACGTATTTCTATATCTGGGCAGATACAGAGGTAAGTGTACATATTTATAAATTTAAAGGATTACAGTGGCTCTATTACTCAAATACACTGCAGATCTAAATGGGAAGTCATTGAAACAAGAGAAATGTAGTGTGTAAGTCATCCCTTGAAGCCTGTTACAGGAGCATACCTTCTCCTACTCTATACTTAAAAATCCCAGACCCTTAAATGGGCAGTTTCTTGCAGATCCAGATAATGCAAAATGACACCTTTATTGTTCATTGCAACTCTTGTCCAATCAGCAGCTGCAGTCATGGAGATTGTATATGTTTACCGCTATCATAATGGGCATAACGGGCAAAATCCTCTCCACGTTCCTCATTCTGCCAAAAGCCTGATGCCTTTGACTTCTCACTTTAAACAATCATTCTCCGCAAGCCAAGCGTGAAGAACTCGGGCTATAGTTTCACTCACCTTCATTTTACATCATTTGCAGCATACAATGGAGAATCAGACCAAATGGCTCCATGCAGTTTGTTAAATCATTCAGAATTTCACTCCATGTCATTCTGATTACCTAAAGAAAATTTGTATATTTTTGGGGACTAGCTTTATAGAAAAGAAAATAGTAGTCCCAAAAGGAAGATATATTTATGACTAGATAAAAGAGGTGGCTTGTGCATGTGTGATTCACTCTGTATATATTTATTCATCTATCTGCTTGGACAGTATGTGCATAAAAATGTAGTATAATTCAAACAGAGCAGAATCTGCTCAGTCTTTTTTTAATGATGCAGTGTAAAGCAATGCACATAAGAGATTTTATACTGAGTTTCCTTTTATGTTAAGCTAGGAAGAAATGAAAAACCTGCAATAATTTTTTATAAACTGGGAAGATCTTGTGTATTTTTAGCCTGATCTGGAAGCAATAAAGATGTATTCTTAATTTCTTGCAGTACTTAGATTTTATGACAACCCGAATAAATCCTCCCAAACCTACCAGTAGTACCTATTAGATGCAAAACAAAGAGCTAAATTCAGTGGTTACCCTCTGACTGGTTAGAGTGTAGGAGGATGTTAATTAAAACCCCAGATTGCCGTCCTGCTGTCAGGAGGTCAAGTGACCTGGGTTAACACTTAAAATTACAGGGCAAAGCTCTTGGATTTTGTGACTTCAAAGATACTCTGGTCCCCACGGGGCAGTCTCCAGCAGCCTTGGCAGGAGCAGTCCTACACCCGCTTTCTTCTCCAGGCACCTGGACCAGCCTTGGGGATACAGCCCCAGAAATACCCTGACTGCACCTCCCTAATTTCAGGTTTTTAATGAAGCTTTTGGGGGTCTAGAGGAGAAAAAGGAGCTGGGCAGAGTGGTGAGGTTTCAGCCGTGGCAGTGTAGGAGAGACCGATGTCCCAGCTTCCCACTTCCTAGGCGAGAGCCTGTGAGATGAGGGATCTTCATCTCACGCTCCTGCTGGGAGACAGACGAAAAGAGTAATTTTTTTCCCCCAGCTCTTTAAAAGAGAGCTGTAGGAGAAAAGATGTAGGCTCCAGATCCCAAGGGGCTGGAGGCGCTTGCTGTTAGCTCTGAAGTGGGAACTCACCTTCTGAAAAGGGAGTGAGTTGAGACACTTTCCTGTGCAATTTCTAATGGGTTGTATTTATGTCACTGCCTAATCAGAGCTGGGTTTCATCTTAATGAATGTCAGCTGCTTAGGAGAGGTAAATGCCTAACTCTGGGTTTGGGATTTCCCTCTGGGAACTAGGCATGTAAAACACAGCACAGGCATTGCAATACCTGACTTAATGTGCCTTGGCACTTTATGAGATACATCCTCTAGGTATTTAGCTAAGGTTCTCTGCAAATATTATAGAAACACAGATATAAAAGATCTGGCTTCAGTCCCCCTTGCCCCATTTCTTTTGTTTCCTTGTAAATGGGCACGAATCCTCACATACAGGATGTTCTAAAAAATAATGATCAAATTCTTTTTATCTGAATTAGAAAAATCATTGCAACTGTAGTGTAATTCTTAGAGTTACACTGCTGTGTTTGGGGAACAAAAATGATACACGTGACTTCTGTAACCGATTACAAGGACACAAGAGAGTTCACATTTCAGTATTTTCAAGAACCTGTTCAGAGGCAGCCTCAGTCGGGTGCCTTTGCTGATGTCTCTTTGCAAGTTAAGTGGCGAAATGTCCGCTGATATCAGTTTGCCTTTCTTTGTGGAAACCTTTGTAAACAACATGAACGAGGGGCAGATTCAGGTCCTAGCAATCAATAGAAGAAGAGCTAGCCCTCAAAATACTGTGCTGATCCCTTTACCTGAGAAAGGCACTTGCTTTTTGCCGGCAGAAAGTTGGAATTTGTCAAGTAAACCATTCATTATCCTTGTTGCAACCAAGCCGGTGTGTGACACATCCACCAAAGCTGTGAGCAGAAGGGGAGCACAATGCGAAAACCATTAGATAATAATTCTTATTGTTACAAGAATAATACAGTTGTTATGAGCACTACAAACCATTAATCTTAGTAGCAAAGCACTAAAAGCTGAAATCCATCTTTGTTTTCCTTTCCTAAGGCTCTAAAAGAAATGAACTCGGAGCTTTACAGACCCCACAGAGACATGTCACATTTTCATTTCCTCCGTCTCCTTTAGAGATAACAATGGTTCCCTGAAGGCTGTTCCTCTTGTCTAGTTAAGGCTAATGACTTGTGCTTGATGACATTAAAACCTGCTTCTGCCACTGTTTTGTCTGCTTTGACGGGTGACTGACAGCCCACCAGAGCATAGGGGAAAAAGAAAAACCCACTGCAGCCTGCCTCACCCGTAAATCTCCAAGCTGAACTCCGGAGGGACGATATCAGGGAGCAAAACTGCAGCCGTGCCGCCTGACCTTGGTGCTCCCTTCTGCTCCACGGTCAAGGGGTCGGAGGGACCGAGCCCGCGGGATCCGCTGCGGGCAGGCGGGACAAGGGGCTCGGGGTTGGAAAGGCAGCTGGGAGAAGGGACGGGTGCCGGGAGCCCAGCGCCCGCTGCAGAGCAGCAATCAGGGTGGTCATTTGCCTTTGTGCTGGTTTCAGTTGCTTTCAGGCAATGTGAGAAAAGAACTTTATTCTTCCAGTCATGTGATGTTAAAACTTCATCGGAGAGGAGCAGGCGGAGGTCTCCGTAACCTCGACAGAGTTCTTCCAGGAACTTAGAAGTGTGTTCTCCCAGCTCCTCTTTTTCCTCGAGTGGGGCTGAAAAAAGAGCAATCGTTCACACATATCTTTGTTGGATATAATTTTCTTACATCTTGATCCTTAAAGATTAGCATGTCACAGGCATCTCTGTTACCTAGCAACTAGGATAAAGCCAAGAAAAAGGCCTAAATATCAATTCCTTACGAGTAATATAAACACTAATACACTAAGCTTTAAACTCTTAGGGAGTCTTCCTTTTATTACTAATGAAACTATCGTGCCTTTTCCTAACACAATAAAGAAATTGTTGTCTTAATGAACTCTGCCGCTATTGATCCATGTCTATTTTTGAAGCAGCCCTCGTGCTCTTCAAATGTTT
Source organism: Elanus axillaris (assembly GCA_026212715.1). Lineage (NCBI taxonomy): Eukaryota > Metazoa > Chordata > Aves > Accipitriformes > Accipitridae > Elanus > Elanus axillaris. The sequence continues at coordinate 10,916,377 of JANZLQ010000065.1, read as the reverse complement.
TGTTGGCACAGCTTTACACTGTAAATCTTTCATGTTAGCCACTGAACATCAAAATAACTTTGGTGACATCTGGCGTGATGAAAGTAAACAAGATAATTCCTTATCTAGAGGCATCTGAAAGAAAACCTCATCTTTGAACAATCCCAGATATTGTGGCAACTTGCAAGCCTGATCTGTACCTCGCATTTTGTCTCTGACCTTCCCCCTTTGTAAAGGGCAACGCTGTTCTAAGAAACTGCAGAATAGAAGTGGTACCATAGATCCTATTCGCTGTGTTCATTCATAAAGCTATTCAGCACAGTTAACAAACAAAGTTTCTGTTCCAGCTGCTCCAAGAGTCACTACATATGGTAAAGGACTGCTCATTAAAATGGTGATAGGAGCCAAGTCTCTATCAGACCCCAGAAAAAAGGCAGTCCCTTGGGGACTGCAAAAGCACCAGCAGAACTTGTAGCAGGCTTCACGGTAATCTTCCAGGGGGACAATAATGGCTCTGAATTCCTGTTCCCACAGGCCAAACATGACCTTCTGATTCAGTTAGCTTGCAGGCAGAGCTTGTGAGTAACAGTTTTACACAGATGGAATTAAAACCAGAATTTGACCCAAAGACTCTTCTGTACTTGTATTCATAGAATCATAGAATAATTTAGGTTGGAAAAGACCCTTAAGAACATCAAGTCCAACTGTTAAGCTAACACTACCAAGTCCACCACTTAGCCGTGTCCCTACGCACCACGTCTACACAGCTTTTAAAGACCTCCAGGGATGGTGACTCAACCACTTCCCTGGGCAGCCTGTTCCAGTGCTTGACAGCGCTTTTGGTGAAGAAATTTTTCCTAATATCCAGTCTAAACCTCTCCTGGTGCAACTTATTTTACTTACTTCCCACCTGGCCTATTCCAAACGTCTCCATCCCAGTTGCTATCATACATAGCTGTGCAGACTTTTATGGGATTTATATTGCTACCTTCTAATAATGTTTCACGGTGTTTTCTTGCTTTCTCTATACCCTGTGGCTTTAATTGTTTTTTCAAGATGTGCCCTTTTCCCAGACTTGCTGCCAGCCTTTTATTTAGCTTTAATTCTCACTCCTTTGTTGAAAATTCACTCTTCCACTTTCTAATTTCTTCTTCTAACTTCTCAGCCTCAATTTTCCATATTGCAGCTAACAGCCAGCACATCCCTTCCTTCCCTCTGTCTGTCTTTATTTTACACATATCCTTCCAATTACTGAATTAATTCCATACGGCTTTCAGATCATGGCTTATTGCCTTTAGTCACTCCTTATCCCACTTAGGATCTTGCCATCCATTTTCCATAAAACCCTTTTGCAATAGATATAATTATCAGGGGAATCGGTCGTCATTCTAACCCAAGGATCCTGCTGACTATGCCAATTAATTCTATCACCCAACACCATGGGGACAGGTAGATTTATTGGGGATCCTCGGTAGAACAAGACACAAAAAGTTGTTACAATCAAAACTTTATTTTAACCTGGACCCTCTGCAGCTTAGGTCCTTTTACAAAACTAATATCAGAGATCCTTTGCAGATCAGGTAATTTTAACAAACTAACCAGAAGTTGAGCTCAAAGTACACATAAAAAACTCGCTCAGGCCTTGGAGGAAGCAGCCTATGGTGGAGGAGACACCAACCACTGGGGGATCATGGGCCTGCCATCCACCAGCAGCAGCTCTGGTCTAAGTCCCATCTAAGTTCCCAGTCACCCAGGACCCCTTTAAAGGAAAAGTGGGCACATGACAAGCTTGCTCACATCTAACAGCCACCTGCCCCACAGTATGGCACACTAAGAGTTAGGAGCAAGGGGCACAGTTCACAGGGCCTGATGCAATTGCCTACTAATGCAGACCACCAGGCTCCTGACACTGCCCTTCTCATGGCTGTGAGGAGCACTGTGGGTGCCTATGTCCCAAAAGGAGCAGCCCACATCCCAACAGGGTGCCCCTGTCCCAGTGAGGGTCCCTGGGGGATGCCCATGTCCCAGTAAGGTGTCAGTGACCAGCGCATGCCCAGGACCCCATGGGTCATGTCCCTCCAGGAATAATTCTAGACTAATGACACTCCTAATTCTCAATGGTTAAGATTTTTGTCACACCAAAAGTGAATTTGTGGCTTTCCTCTTAACATGGACTGCCACTTGCCCCCCAAGAGAATCTTGAGCAGAACCATGTCACTGCTGCCCAGCTGGGGCACAGCGCTGAATGCAGCTTGGATGGAGCTCTGGGCATGGCTCCTTCTCGCTGAGAAACGGAGGACACAACCAGGATGATGCTCAGGCCAGTTCTTCTCCTGACCATGTCTCTCTGCCTGGTTTCTCCGTTCCTCAGTGGCCTTGGCCTTTGCATCCTCCCTGACTCGGTCAGGGTCAGGATGGATGTCCTTCCTGAAGACCTGAAGCAAGTGCCCATTGTCACAGAGAGCATGGCCTCTGGATGGCACAGCAGCACTGGCCTTCGCAGCCCCCATGGCTGGGTCAGGGTCAGGAGGGATGTCGCTCCTGAAGATCCGAAGCAACCACCCATTAGTGCAGAGAGCCTCTGACCTGCCCTACCCTCTGGGCCAGCTCTGGGACTACCTTGCCCAGGTAGACATGACCTGGCTGCTTTGCAGGTCCTGGGAAACCGTGTGACCACTTTGCGTGGCTTGCATTGAACTTGGCCTCTGGAAAACTGTGAAGAGACCCCAGGGACAGGTGAGCAGTTGAGATCAGTCACACGGGAAGGGACTGGGTTGCAGGGAGTAGGGAAACACAACAACCTTGGTCAAGAAGGCTTGCAATGAAAAAAACTGCCAAAAAACCCAGCATGGGTGAGAAAGCCTCAGCGGGGCCCAAGAGGTCTTCTGCCTCTTCCCCAGTGACATGCCAAGCCATGGGGCTGAAGCCCTCTGGGATCCCCTGAGATGACATGGGGCCTGCGGGAGGTCTTCTCAGCCCAGTGTGCTGCCTGGAACAGTCCTGTGAGGCTGGAGTTCTTCCAGAGAAAGCCAAGCCCAGCAGGACACTTGGCCCCCAAAGCCCTTGCCAAATTCATTGTGCCCCTGGCCCCGTTATTTCCAGGGAAGGGGACAGACTGCCTCATCTTCCACTGGGACAGACTGCTGGGTAAAGGACACCTTCATCAATTATGACATGGTCAACTAGCTCGAGGCCAACACCACCCTGCTGGTCAGGCACCTGAGGCATGTCTGCTCTCTCCACCTGAAAAAGCTTCGGCACCAGCACTCAAAGAAGAAGGTATGAGAAAAAGGCAAGAAGAGGAGAGCCTCCTGTAGCTCCCCATGCAACTCCAGCTAGACCATGTGTCCGGCAGATTGGCAACATGAAAGGCACCAGTGCAAGTGAGTGCTTCTGTCCATGCATGGTGAGACATGAGGCAGGAGAGAACAGACATCCATGGCTGTGAGGTTCCCCATGGGTGCCCACATTCCAAGAGGAGGGGGCCACATCCTGGCAGGGTGCCCATGTCCCTGCGAGGTTGAAGTGCCTGGTGCGTGCCCGTGTCCCCGTGAGGTTTGTGGTGGTTGCTCCCCATGTCCCTGTAAGGCAGCAGTGGCCAGTGCCTGCCCATGACCCACTGGGTCCACTTAGGACCTCCAAGACTGGTGTGAGGGCAAGCATCGCACCAGGAAGAGGGGCAGGTGTTAGGAAGTGGGTGGATAACAATTCCAACCGTAGTATTTTCATCCAGCTAACAGTGAATTCTCTTCAGGGTGACAGCCAGCTGGTGCATCAGGACAGGCTTCAGCCCACCAAAGGCTCCCGTGGTGAGGGCACCTCCACTGACTACAACCTCTTCTGCTGGCTGGAGGCCATCATGACCCCAATATTCATCTGTTTACTCTCCAGGTGCCAGCATAGCTTGCCAAGAAGAAGAATTGGAAAAACAGTATTTTCTGAGTAAAATAAACTGGTATGAGAGAAGACTGTGAATTTGACTATAGGCTCCACTGTGTCCTGCGTGATCACTTGCCATGGCAGTGCTATGTTTAAACAGCTTAAGCCAAATTCTGTGTCGTTCATTCCTGTAATTCCACCAATGTCAAATGTTTTCCATTGCTCACATTATTGCTTCATAGAGTTTTCCCTAGTCGAGGATGATTCTGGTTAAATTATGTAATAATTGCCTTGAATTTGCCAGCACAAGCTACATAAAATCTCTTCAGCATCTCAGTTTCTTAAATAAAACTCTTTCTCTCATTGCTATTATTATTTTCCTTTTCTGATCTTCATTCTGGCATGAATCAGTAATACAAGAAAGCTCAAACCTGTGAATGTAAGAGTCCTGGAAAAGGATATAATAATTCCATAGTGCTTACTTAAGCCTGTCTAGATTTAACTTTCCTGCTCCCATGGGCATATATTACATGGTTGAAACTGATTTCAGAACACCAGTCTTTCTTTCATCTTCGCCTGAACACATGTATTCAGGAACAAGCCGACTTTAACAAAGGACTTCAGTTTGAGTAGCCATGCCTGTAACATGTTAGGCAGAGTATCTGACTTTTTGTCCATGGTGTTAGAAATTGGGAATATCTTGTTTTTATTTCCAGCTCAGGGACATCTTGCACACTACTGAGACAGTGCCTTAGGGTGGATATGTCCACGGTGCAGCCATATTCATGGAATAAGAAGGGAAGGTAAGATCTGAAGCTACTCATGTTTCACATGATCTGCAATACACATTTAGTTTTGAGCAGTGAGAATGGGAGTCTTTTCAATTTTCTCCAAAATCCTTTTTTTCCCCCTACCAAATCTTCCCAATTAAGGCTCTATGCAGCCATATGACAACCCAATTAATCAACAAACTGTTTGGATATAAATAGAGATTTAAGTTCCTTTGAAACAAAACACTTGTTGCACTTATTGTCCTCTTGTTCTTTTTTTTGGTTCATGTTCTTCTTATATTGTCTTATTTAATGACTTGGGACATAAGGGAAATAACTGATCTAGTAGCATTTGCATGGAAAAGGAAAAGCAGTTCTCTACAAAACTTAGTGCCTTTCCTATTCACCTGTCTTCTGTTATTTGTTTGAGTAGTACATTTGTTTTACCTAATGATTTACCTGGGAAATTTGAGCTTTAACTAGTTTTGGACTTCTCTGTGAAAGCAGAGAAAGTAGGACTTGGTGGTTGGGGACAGTGTTTTCAGGCCATTATTCTCAACATTTTTCATGGGAACATCTTCTGGGAGTTGAAGTTAAGTCCTCCTACAGTTTTGAAACTACTATCTCACTTTGTGAAGGGAGGGCGGGTTTCCTGCAGATTATAGCTCAGGGCAGAATCCACACTTTTTTCCCCACATATATGTAGGAAGTTATGAATCAGCAAGCATAAATCCAGAATGCCTTCTTAAGGCTGGCTATTTCTCATCCTTATGAGTCAGTAGCACCTTTTCCATCCAGCTTGACTGTCTCCCCACCTACTCTTCTGGAAAATAAAAATAATGTGGAAAAAAAAAAGGAATTCAAACGATTTAATTCAAAACCCCCACAATACTCCCACACAGATTGTCCTTGACAATTTTGACGTACAATCACACAGGAGAAAACTCTGAATAAGGCAAAGACTTACATACTGTTGTTAGAATGGATGTGTTGGCTACTTTGGGGAAGTCTCGTATTGCTACAACAGTCGCACATTAGCTTTCTCCTGCAGCCTGCCTGTGTCCTTCCTCCAGCTCAACAATGAGAACTTTGCTTATTCTCAGATTTGCAAGCTGTGACAGAGATAGAGATGGGCTTGAGCAGAATACAGAGCAAGAAGGCTTGAGCAAACTGGAAAACTGGTGAAGACACGTCCCCTAAGCTCCACAGGCGCTGCCATCGCAGAGGCTAGAGTCACATCTACACAGAAGTGGTTACCGTAGGAGTTGGTGATGTGGAGGTCTACTGGGCTGTAATGAGATAAAGCATCTGTAATGCTGACTGCAAACCTGCTGAGCATCCCTTCAGATGCCATTATCCTGTAGTGCTTGATGTAAATGAATGTGGATTATTTATGTGACTTGAGAAATATATGCATAGCAATCTGTCACACACTGAGTGTGGTCAAGAGAAAACTTTGCCACCAAAGGTGCATGAAAATATAAACTATGTGGGACAGATAAAATGGGGTGGACCACCCAGTGTGAGAGCTAGGAGGCTCTGGAGTAAGAGGAGCTGCTGTAGATGTTTTTGTATTGTAAATGAGAACAGAAAAAACTACAAAGCATAAGGGCAAGAGAAGGAAAACACAGGTTTCAGGCACAGTGGGAGGTACATATGGTGTAGTGACCCTGATAAGGTATATATTAGTCCAATATTACATTTTAGAATCTTGAAGATTCATTGAAATCATGCTTAATTAAAAAAGAAATAGGAGATGTACATAATTTATATAAACACTCAGAAATAATTTTGCATTCTTCTGCATTTGGTTCCGTGGAAAACAAAATAAAGGAACAGTTGGATGGCAAAGTTGAGCATTTGTAAAAGCAGACACAACAGAACTGAAGTTGTATATGGATCAATATGATATTTAATTACACAATCATTTATTTTTTTCAGGAGCCCTGCCCCAAACAGCTTACACTACTAGGCTTTTATCTACAAACAAATCAGGAGTGTAAAATGAGCAATCTGGTCTCCCAGATCCCTGCCTCAGTTGTGGAGAAATTTAAGTGTGCAGTGAATGAAGCTGAGAACATCAGAAACAGCAAGGATAACCTCATAGTTGAGGTACCTACAACATGGCCGTGGTTGAGATATTTGGACTTTTCCTTGCAGAATGGAACTCTACTCCTTCCTTGACCAGAGACTTTACACACGGTGATAGGCCAAACTTTGACAAGATACCTCCAAACTTATGTTCCTCATCTTCTATGCACCCATGTGAGCCTGCTGAGCACTCCCAGATACAGTCAAGGGGAGCTGGGCTTCACATCTGGAGTTGTCAAGTAGGCTAAAAAGCCAGGCTGCCGGTGTCTCAGATGAGTGGTCCTCACTGGTAGATAGTTTTTGACCCTAGTGTGAGCCACAATTCTGAACTGAATAGGGGAAAATGACCCCCCTCCCCACTTCCCCCCACGGAGGGAAAGGTAACACCTTTTTTCTACAGTTAAGACAGCCGTAAAAAAATAGTCAAGCAATTAATTATTCTGCCTTCAGAGATGGCGAGTAGTAAGCATTAAATAAGGCTTGCAAAAATAACTATAGGAAAACCAAAATATTGAACGGGTGTTGAACGGGTATTGGTAGTTTAGGCAAGGACAGAGGAGGCATCTTATGCAAATAATGGTAATGCATAATCATCTAATTCCTGGCTATCATAAAGTGCACCGTTGCTCAAGGAAATAATCTTGACCTTCTAAACTCTCCAAGTATACTGTTCTTCTCTCTTCATGTTCTTGGAATATAGCTTTTTTTCATTTCAGAGTTTTTGAGAAAATTCCATCATTTCATATTATACTGGCTTTTACAACAGAAGGTAGACAAATTAGTTCCAGTGGCAGATGTCTATGGAGCCTCTGGAACTAATATAATAAATGCTACCAGGCAGTTAGGGTATGAAATAGGTAATTTTCTCTGCAAATTAGCTTTGGGAAGGTTGAAACCTGGGCTTTAAAATTGCGTTTCTGTTGACAACCCTTTTAGCCCTTTAGCCCTGCTAGGCTTTGGAGCAGAGGACAAGCCTGTTGGCAAAGCCCCTCCTGTCCTCTGGTTTCCAGTCTAAATCCCAGTCCCGCTGCCCTTTTCTGCTCTTTCTCTCTCTATGACACGTATAACTCCATCTTCTTACTTCCAGCTCCCTTTTCAAACTTCCTCCTTCTCATCCAGTCTCAGACTCTGCTCTTCTCCCGTCCTGTGCTTAACCAGTCCAAATTTCCCTTTCTTTCTCCCTATCCTGATCTCATGGCCACCCTCCTCTTGCCACTTACTTCAGTGGCTCATATTTAGTGAAGTGTTAGAAAACTGTCTATTAAAATAGAAAGCGTTCAGCATTCTTTGAATCCCGAGGCACAGCAAGTTTCACCGGTGCCGCACTGGTGTGAGATGCACAGTGGCAACTGGCGAGTCTCCGAGTTTCACCTCTGAGCTATTTCAGCACAGCCACTTGAAGTCATGTCTGATTGTGCTCCTCTCAGCTCTGCTCAAGAGGCCTGGAGAGGGACAATCAAAAACTGAATAATTTCAAGCTGACAGGTACTCCTGAAACATCATGGCCAGACTTCACAGCCCTTACCTACAAACAGGTATGGTAATACTTATGGTACATTATATGGTATATATTATACAGTGATGCATGTGTTTGCATGAAAAGGACCTCTAAAGCATAACCTTTTTAGGGCTGCAGAAGCTTTTTTGTTCCCCTCTGTGCAGGCTTAGCACACATTGGCACATGCATAAGAAAGAGTATAAGGAGAGTAGTAAGACAAATCAAGATTTATCAGCATCTTTGCTATCAGCTTTACATTTTAGGGGCATTGACTACTCCTCTGAAAGCCGAGACTTGGCACATAAAATGTCAGAGTGGAAACCACTGCTGTATAAAGGATGCAAATCAAAACACTACTCCAAATTTTTAGCCTGTGAAAGGAAATATTGATATTGCAGACACTGTAGAGAAATTTCAGTCTCAGACAACTCTTGTCATTCACCCCACAATTGTTAGCAGTAAGGACTTACCTACATCCCCTTAGAGGGGAAAGGTCTGTTGTATGTACAAGGTAATTAAGACTGACTTAATGAAGTGTGGGTATTACTCTTTCTTTTGTGAACTGGTGAATTCACCTTGGAAGAAATGTGCTTTCTCCACCAAGTAAGAGATCAAAATGTCCTGCTAGCTGTCATGGGAAATAAAATGAGATCCTGCGATATTAGTATGGATGCCACAGTTCTCTTCTAGAGGATGTAGAATGTTAATAATACTCATAGACATGCTAGCTGTATCATAAAACAAAACAACTAAACAGAGTCCTCCTCCCTTAGAAAAATATTCTTTAAAAATGGCTGCAGCCACTGTCAAGAATGATTTCTCAGTGAGTCATTCATCACCGTAAAAAATTAGTTTAGCTTACCAAGAAAATGTTTGTTTCCTGCTATAACAAGAATTCAGTATATCAGCAAGAAAATTGAATCATCTCACTTGGCTGCAATGAACAGCTGAGTTATACTGAAATCATAACCAAGTACAGCAATCAAGTATCTTGGCAAACTAGAAGTGTTGTTTAAGGTGAGCAGCTGAAACTGTTACCTCCTGAATGAAAAATGGATTTCATTTAACCAAACACAAGTGACCGCAACAAGAAATTGCCAAGTTGCTGTGTGGGTAATACACTGGGTAGTGATCTAGAAAAAACAGATCTACGAGGGACTTACAGGAACTGAACAGAAGCTCTGCTGTATTCTTCTTACCATTGCTTCTGTAATTGGATGATACCTAAACCAACAGGTTTTGTCCAATTCATGTTAAGGTCTTAGGGATCAAAGCTGACAAAAGAGCAAAAAAGCAATCCCCACAGAGAATGCAAGAGTATAAAGGCATATAGGAACATAGAGTGTCATCAATCTATTGCTGCTCTTTAAAGCTCTCATTCCTCACACTTGTAACCTAAGCACTGCAGGAAAAAAAAAAAAAAAAAAAAACCAAAAAAAAAAAAAAAAAAAAAGAAAAAAAAAAGAAAAAGAAAAAAGCCAAAAGGGAAAATATGCCTGATATACATTTCTCTTTCTGTGATGACCTTTTCTGGTAAGCTTGTCAATCAACAAAAGTAAAAGCGAGAAAAGGACTATGTGTGTGGACAATGGTGGCAGGGAGAGAGAGCAATTACCAAAATCAAATGATATCGGGGTGCAGCAGCAGGTGAAAGTGTCTGAAGCAAAACAGACAATGGTGACTTTTTCTTACAGCATTTGAGAGCTTTCCTAGGCCAGAGGAATGGTCTGAAAGGCATTATTAGAAGAGACAAGAATGGTTGCCTTCAAAAAAGAAACTTCATGTTACCTCCCCTCTTTCCAGAAGAGAGATGGTGCTCAGATGTGATCGTACTGTACACAGTATAAATGTTTGCTTAACGATGGGACAAACAGTAGGCAAGAGCAAGCCAGCGTGAGGGAAACTCAGGGGTTTGGCAGTAACAGCGTGTCTATGTGATGCTGTATGATGTTCCCCGGGTAGAGTCTTCTATTACACAGTTGGGTGCTTCCAGTTGCTTAACTAGCTCAACCACACGTAGCACATTGAAGCATGTCATCCTGTACTAACCCGAATAATGCAACTGCACGTTCAAGGAAAAAGAGGCAGTTGGATGCCAAAGGAGTGGTGAGGACCTACTCGGACATGGAAGAAATGGAGACCAAAGCTTGGCTTTTCAATCCATCTCTGCGGAACTGGATATTAAAAGCATTGCTTATTTCTGAACTGGCTGAAAAAACACCTTTAGCAACCCACCCTGCCCATCACTGCAGACCTTCCTTGAGGGGAGGGGGGCTTGGTGGCTTGGGCACAGCTCACTCTTCTCCCTCTGATGTTCACGCTTGGTGCTGGTACTCCTTGTACTTAGCCCTACGCAGTGCTCCAGCGTTGTGGGTTGTGAGCAATCTGACAGCCCACCCGGGGAACATCCCTGCTGGAAGGAAAAATCTGGAGGGACTGGAAGGAGAAATACAGAAGCAGAATTGGAGGCATAAGGATAAGAATAGATCACCACAGGCAAGACTGTTTGGAAGAGGGGATAAGGGTGGACTTGTAGAGGAATTAGTAGAGTAGGGTAAAGTTGGGGAATATGCAGGTGAGTCAGAGGAAAGGGCCGATTCTTGGTGTTTACATGAAGACTATCCCAAACGTCATTATTCCCCTGCTGTCACCCCTTGGGAGAGACCAAGAAATTCTCCATCCCCTGTACAGCAAGACTTGCAAAATCTCAGTTAACAGAAGTGTTCCAGACAGCAGTGACTAATCTCCCCACACCACCTCAAATCTGTCTCATAACCAAGTTCTTTTTGAAGAAAGTTCTCATCCCACCGTACAGAAAAGCTCACCCACATCTGTGACGCTTTCTCTGGAACAACAGAAACAGAAGCAAAGGATGGCAAACTGGACAGAGCCTAACCTAACTGTGCAATCAGTTGTTCTCTAAGCACAGGGGTAAATCTGAATCACTCACATAAAATATTAATCCCCTGCCCTTCGATATTAGCCAGTGACTATGGTCACAATGCTGAGACCGCTAATGCTGTTCTCAAGTAGATAGCTGTTAATCAAACCGAAATACATCACAGTCCAAGGAGTATAAAGAAACCTTATTTCATTCTGAAACATCAGTTTATTTTTTTCCCTAGCCTTCCCTTTCTGAGCAATGTAACTTCAGCTCAGCAGTGGTTCATCTCCAGAAATACACAGGCTATCGTGGAGTTGTATCTCTGGCTTCTCTCAGACAGCGATCAGGCCAGCGTAAGACATAACAGACTGGATGATGATGTTCTTTGGAGAAGGGATGGAGAAACATTCACCTTGGAACAGACACACATGCAGGTGAACAACTCATATCCAGTCTCTTTAATACCCCCAAAAGTAACACCACATGGCTTGCCACCTGGAGGACACCCGTTCCCATGCTAATTTCCACAACGATCATTTTTTCATCTTGAATATAAGGTGTGGCAGAGGAGGACAGGATAAAGAAGATGTTGGTCATTGCAGAAGACACTGAGATCTGTACTTTGTCACGTCTATCCTGGCCAGTGTGTTAGTGACTAGTAAAACAGGGGTACATGAAACACTTTCAGCTGGGCTCTCTGGGGAAATTAGATTGGAAAATGTGAAGGGTTTTTGTCATACCGCTCAATAGATAGTGCTGGTTGATCATTTGCTTGTCATATTATTTTATCATCTACTTCTGCATGTCCAAGTAGCAGGTGGGGCCAAAGGTTTTGTTTCCTGTTTTTTGAACTGATTTGAAGGGGTTTTTAAAAATAGATATGGATTTGTTGCCACCACTGTTACATTACATGTAGAGTAATGTAAATATCCCTGTGATAGTATCTAACAGCAGATACCTGAACTGACTTTGGACCACAGAAGCAGAACAAGGAGGACAACAGAGTTTGCACGTCCAACCAAGGCAGCTTGGATCCACAGGCTGTCTCACCATAAAAAAGTGGCGTATACCCTCTGCCATGCTATATCATGGGCACTCACTGGCTTCACCACGACCGCCTCAGGGATCTGTGTCTGACACAAAGGACACGGTCCATGTGTGCTGAGGACGTGTCTATGCTCTTCCCAGCTATAACAGGGCAAATGAAGTTGGAACGATGGTGAAAGTTAAGAAGGTTTAGAGTCAGTGTTGGCTGCTTACACAGGTCATTTAGTGCCAAGATTTGTGCTTTAAAATGTTGACCCTTGAGAAATCACGTAGGCATGAACACTGGCATCAGTGATATGCTCTCCAGGAACAATATCTCTGGGTGTACCTCCTACGGCTAGAATATCCAGTTATGCTATAAAAATAGTCACATTTCAGACAGTAATGAAAATAAATTAAGAATAAGGAATACTGAGCCCTGCTTTTATGGAGTCATTTTATGGAGACTATTTTAATAGTGCATGTACAAAACCTGAAATGCCAAGCCACTGCCAGGCAATTGGATTTGGCGGTCACTCAGCATAGGTATGACTGAAAATGCCCATCGTTACTGGCCTACAGGCAAATCTTCTTTGAGTTATGGACACAGAGCCATGTGCTTTTAGTTCTTAGTTCCGATATGTCCTACCATGGTATGCTTTACAGTAGCATTATATAAGACCAGATCTAAAGTGAGCTAACAGCATGTGACACTTCAGTTGACTTACCATAACCTGAAAAAAATGGCCTAAATTCTTGGGATTATTAAGTAATTGTGGAACTTGCAAGAAGCTGGAACACTTCACATTTTAATAGCTGGGTTCTTTGGTGGTGATATATTCCTTGGTGAGCAATGTCAATCAAATCCAAAATGCATTACATACTTGCTGGGGATTTAACTGGGACCCTGTGTTTGTCTCTATGCCCCATCTTAGCATATATATACCTGCAGTGGAGACAACCTTGCTTTTACTGAAAGGAGGGCAAATCTAAGGTTTTGCCTTCCTTCACTGGAGTTCTGCCAACAAGGTCTACAGAAATTAATGTGGGCAATTCTGTCTAGATGCTGTCAGTTTTTCCTTTGGAGAGCACAGGACTGGAAGGGACTTCATGGCTCGCCTCTTCCAGTTTCCTTCCCACTTTCAGCTACCCTCCTGTCTCATACAGTGTCAGGCTTTGCTCTGGGTGATCGTGGGAAGTGAATTCCACCCTGTGCTATAGAAAAGTGCGCAGCACTCAAGTTCTTGCAGAAGGTTGCCTTTCTCTCTGTGGACCATCATTGAAATGGGAGGAGGCCCATATTTTGCCAGCAGCTTCTGTGAATATTTGGCAGGACGGGAATGTTCAGTTTGAAAACTCTTGTTTCTTTTACACCCTCTTGAGGAGGCTTCCTGATGCGTGCTTCTGCTGTGCCAAAAATGGGGGTCATTGGGAGCAGCAGCTACTTACTCTCAGCTCCTCCTTCCTTCTTGGGAGCAGTCACTACAGAAATGTTATTTTTTTGTCTTTATTGGCTTTGTAGAGGATGGATTACACACAGCTTGGGTATGCAAACCTGGAGTTTGTGCATCAGAAGAGAGATTTTTTGCTAATTTTTTTTCTGAAACTACCAAGCAAGTCAACTGACAATGCCTAAAATGGATTTTGTCAGTCTTAAAATGCAGCCAAATTTGGGAGGAGGAGGTGTTACAAGGGTGGATTTGCCACAGGTTTGTCCCACATTATTTTTAAATCCCTTTTGCAAACCACTGGGAACTTGGAACCACTGTTAAGGGGTAGGTAAGGAGAAGGAGCAGAGACAGGAAAAGGCACTTGGTGCCTCAAAGGTAGGTTCTTCAGCTTCAGGCATTTAGAAATGTATATATAACCAGGAAAGATGCTTCCTCTCAGTTCACTGTGTCTAGTTGCTAGCAGTAAGAGGAATTCAATGTCTTGCATTTTTGCAATAGCTGCAAATATGTTAAATAATGCTATTAGATTATTTATGAGGCAGACGTGCTACAGAGAAGAGCAAGGTTCCTGCCTGACCTGGAAAAAATTACCATCTGACTCTAGATAGGTTTACAGGTTAGATCCTGAACATGATAGTCTTAGGAGTAGCACAGGAACTGAACGTCACCATGTGCCTCGGCACTCCTTGCCTAAATCCTATCTCTAGCTGTGGCAAACCTACAATGCTCAGAGGAAGGCTCTCTTCTTCTTCACCCTGCCGAGATGAGCACCAACTATGGGCAAGACTGGAATTTCTTTTCTGGCCCTTCCAAACTACCAGAGGACCCCTGAAACATGGCATTAAATGCAACAGGAACCTGGTGCAAACAAGTAGCCCAAACATCCTTCAAAATAGGAGCATAGTGGATGCTCACAGGCTCAGGTCACAAGCATTAAATTTCCAGGGGTCATGAGACTGTTATTTCTTTGTGTGTTTTCTAGTCTGTTTGCTCTCTTAACTTTAGAAAAGCTTAGCAATTTTCTGGAGCATGGCAGTGCCTTAATGGAATTTAACAAAGGAAAGGACAAGCTATCTCAGCCTCAGAATCTGCCAGGAGGACTGCACTGCCCCATGATCATCTGGCTCTCTATATGTCTTATATTTCTTTTCATTGATCTATACAGTCTTTTCTTTGCCTTGACTTTAGGCTTCCCTTTTCCCTCTGAATTTTCTTTGACTTCAGACATTTTTTCTTTTAAATTCTCTCTTGCTGTAAGCTTGCCATTCTCTTCCTCTTTGAAACTGGGTCTGGCTTTGAATTTCTATTTCTTTCTGGCTTTACTCAGGATTCCCTTGTGAGGGAACAGATCACAAATTCACGCTTGTAGACCATAGTTACTGCTCCCACTGTAGTCTTCCATGATAGGATAATGGTTGTGAACAGCAATCTTAAAGCTTCTGTCACAGCTCAGTGGAAAGTGCTAAATAAGGGACTAAACCTTCCAGCCACTCAGAAGGTTAAATTAGTGCAGTGGATGCAGATGCCAATGTTTTGAGCAGGGCAGATTAGCAAGTGTCTTTAACACTGTTGCACCGCAGTGACTAGCTCACCTTCAGGTTAAATTCCAGCCTCCTTCAAGTCATAAATCTCCCAGGACTCATCAATGGCTGCTTGTGTTTCATCCCCACTGTTTCATTCACTGACATCAGTTTGTCTGTTTTCCTAAAAGTAAAGGTCAGGGGAGCCAGGGACAGGCCATGCCATAGCTGTGACTCTTCAGAACTGGAAAAGCAATTAAGCTTGCCCTCATTTATAAATTGCATGAGGGACCCTTTTTCTGTGGGCTGCTTTATAACTGCAAGCTCTGCAAATCTTCACAACTGGCCTTAAAGTGTAGATTTTTCTCTCTCTCTTTTTTATAAGGTCTTGTGATGTTAATGAAAAGAATACTGCTGCTGCCAGTATTTCCATAACTAAACCCAGCTTCCAAACCCCTTATCTCCATCAGTAAATGTCTTATAAGTATGCCATGCAGTATCTCCAGAGTTATATATGTTCATGGCAGTTAATGGCTTCCTGCGTTGTGGGAGTTGCTTCCAGACTGCAGGAAAAACCCCACAGTCCGCAAATACTAATATTTTTAATGTATTTGGGTAATACTTTTACTTCTATAAAATCCTCAGAGGAAATGAAAGTCCACAAAGTTACATTAAAATATCATGAGGGATAAACTTAAACCCACAGAAGCTAGGAAATTGCGTGGTAAGTCATCTGAAAACCTAGTCTAACAATACACAGTTAGAGTGTTGAGATATTCCTAAATAACAGGACACACTACCTTTATAATTCTGCAGGAAGTCATCTGATCTTTTCATACTTACATGCTGATCGTAAGACAGTAGATATACCAATCATTATTCTTAACATTACAAATCACTGACCATCACTGTTTCCCATCCTTCACCTGTGTGAGACACATAATTCTGGAGCAAGGCTAAATTAAAAATGGGTACTATATATATTTTCATTCTAGAGATTGGGCCTATGTATTTCTTGAGTCATAGGAAGCAAGATATTAAATAGACAATTAAAGCATGGGGTTTTTTCTTATGTACTTCATTCTTACAGATACTTTATAACTCCCTGACTTCATTAATGTTTTTAAATAATAAATTTAACAGCTCGTGACAGTCTGATACTGAGCCATATTGGGTGAGTCTAAACAGCACTCTGAATATAGGCTCTGTAGGGTCAAGCTTGTGCCCCGTCCCAGACCTGTCTCATGCCTGTCCTGTGTCCCTGCAGACCTCTGCTCTGGGTGAATTCCTGCTCTACGCTGGAAGTACCAGTCTTTTGCCACCAAGCAGAATAGAAGCCAATAGCAAATAAACTCCCAATTTGGCACTCCTGATAAGTGCCTGTAGTTCAGTAGTCTGCATCTTGTTTATGGTACTGGGTTTATATGATCTCTTCCTGATTTGAGCAACCATAGTGCACAATTTCACTAATTTTCATATAAAGATTTAGACCTTGCTTAGCCTGGCTGTTCTATATTTACAAGCCATTAGACAATGTATAGAACTGGATTGAGAATGGACTAAAAGTTCAGGATGCACCTGCAGAGTGCTCATCTCACAGAGTTACAGAGTCACATCCCAGCTGGCTTCTCTCATGTGCCGGCACCATATAGCTCAGATTCTGTGCTACACACAGGGCTCTCAGCCAGTCACCCTCTTGTCCTGTGTTCAAGGACTATGCTGGGAATGATGTATACTAAAAAGAAAATTTCACTGTTGGAATAGCTGGATTTCAGGTGCCTAGCCTTAAATTCTACAAATGATGGTGGTGCGTGGAGATAGTTTGGTGCTCCAGAGGATGGATGACCCAGAACATCTGTCTCCTGGGCTGCCTAGAGTTTGGGACGTAAGCTTGGGGACTTTGGTACTTCACAGAAGGCTCCAGGAGCCCTTCTAGGTATCAGCTAAACCAATGTTAATGAGTTTAAAGACTAGCGGGGGGTTGAGCTCATCTCGCTGCTGACTTATTCAAGTAAGATCCTTTCCTTTGTTTACTATGTCTGCTTTTGTGCATTTAATCTACCCTTAATGCAGACATATACTGCCTAATTACAAACTGTTCTCAAGGACAGAGAATTTGTTGTTGGCCTGCAAATTTAGTTCACATGATATTTGGGAACTCATAAGATGATAACTTCCTGCAAATGGTATCTACAGATCAAAAAACAAACCCCCAAAAGCCAAAGTGAGGAAACTCAGAGCCAGGACTGCAAGGCTGTTCAAAGAACAGTGCTAACTAGGAATCAAACCCCCATTAGCTCAATGCTGGGAGAGAGCTTCTCTATACTTGAAGCGCTCAATTTGGATGTGGCAGCAAGGACATTTTCCCTACTACTTTATGAACTGGTTTACAGTTCTCCACATGCTTCCTACAGCAAATGATCTATGGGACATGTAAAGCTAAACAGTCATAATTGCTGTTTAAAGCCTGAAACGAGGGCAGATTAAATTGACGGGATGGGCATTAAGGTCAGATGAGAAGTCTAAGTTACTTGTGTCTCATGAATGCACCCATGGACAGAAGCCCAGAGAGATTTTGGCAGCTAATATGCAATCATTCAAGTCCTGCCATTAAGGGAGAAAGAAGGACTGGGTTAGTTTGTTTTGCATTTTAATTTTCCTTGCAGCGGAAAACCAAAAAAATCAAAGCAGCACATGGTTTCATACAGAATAATTGAAAACATCTGTAAGTAATTCTGCTTTACTAGTCCTTCCAAGGGCATGTATCTGGTTAATTTAGTATGGCAGCCTCAATTAAACAATCCCTGGTAGCATGTTGTGGCTAATTGCTTACTGTTTACCAGAGCCTTTTTTTTCCTTTGAAAAAGGATCCTTCCTTTCTCCAAAGCATGCCTGTTTTAGATTGAAGCTAGTGCTTTGAATCTGATTATTTAAATTTAAGATGCCCAAAGCAATAAAAAAAAGAAAGTCAAATAAATGAATTTACACTCCTTGCCATCTGTTTAGCAGGTGAGGGAGAACATATGCTATTTTCTTAGTTTATTAGAGAATTATAGTGTGTTAGTGATTTAAAGTGTGCTATAACAAAGTTAGTAATCATTATCAATAGCTCATAGAGTTTGTATGCAGGATAGCAAAAAGGAATTTTTCCACCTGGAGTGTTCACAATAGACTTTGGGTTCAGTATGCTTTATTACTTCAGGGAAAAGTCCCTATTTTTAACTTTTCCTTGTACTCCCCTGGAACAGACAGTTTATGTTGCACTGCTAATGTGTTTAGTTCAACAACAACAAATGTCTTGTATCCTTTTTTTTTCTTCCCAAAAACTTTGAAAGATTTATGGAAAATAAAAAAATAATTTGGGGGAAAATTATTATATGAAAGACAAAAATTGTACACTTGTTTTATTTTTAAGCACTCTTGGTCTATCAAGGTATTTTTGAGAACCGTAATGGTATCTAATAGGTCTACAGACTATCCTATAGCCCGTGGTATTTAGTGGCAGGATTTTAGACCTTTCCTGCAGATCCTGAAGTCTGAATCTGAAGTTTAATGCACCCACATTTTTTCAAAACTCCCAAGAGCTATTCCACATTTGTAGGGAAAACCCTACTTTTCAACCTAGCCAGCCCGTTGAGGACACCGAAAAGAAGAGGAGTTGCTTCAGTTTGGGCACTCTTTCACTACTTCACTGAAACACCTTAAAGGAAGCTTAAAGAAAGCTTGCATGGAAATCTAAAAAGCATTAATTTTCACAGGTTAGGGGACATGAGAAAACAGTAGCCTCATCTCACAGCATTCCCACTACCACAACCACGTTCCTGCTCTTTGCTCTGCCAGTCTCCTCCAGGCTACGCAGTGTCCACATCACATCTGCTTTCAACCCTCATGGCCAGCATTTCTTGAAAACCTGTTTTGTGCTGCTTTCCACAGCCATGCTTGAGCCCAGTCAGGTGTTACACAGTTCCCGAATAAAGCTTTCATAGATGGTCTGAGCACAACGAATGTTTAGAAACTTCTGATCTGGGGAGAATGGAAGCTGTGCCTGCTAGATGTGGACAGAGAGATGGTTCTCTGGTTCACAGCCCAAGGTAAAAATCCCTACAAATCCCATCAAACAAAAAGTTCTATTTACAGGGTTGTCAGTCCTTCTCATTTCAAATTTGATTATATTTAAAGAAACTTCAAGATCAATCACAGTTTGAAACAAATTTCCAATGTTTCATTCTGAAAATACCTGAACTCAAGAGGCAGACTTGCTGGATATTTTCCCTGGTTGTCACTGCTTAAAATGGTTTGAAGAACATCACATGGGTTTCCACATGGTTTCTTTCTACTTGAAAATGCATTTTTCAAGAAGAAAATTTTGCCTGTGAAATTTTGCTGATCCCTCACATATACAGAGAAGGCAAATGGCCTGAAAAGTCCCTCCAACAGTTTTAAATGATTCTGTGCATCACAATGAAGAACTTAACCAGTGTCAGACTGGTCACCACTGGATTACCTATAGGCGTAGGCAGTTGTTTAGAGCAACAGACCTCTGCGGCAGCAAATTGGCCATAGCGCTTGTCACTAGTCCACATTCTGCAGATGCCAGGAAGTGGGAAAGCCAGGAGTGTTGCTGTGGCATGGGAATACGTGACAGCAGATATCACTAGGGGCATAGCTATTCCCAGAGGCAGCAGACGCTGCTCCTGTTCTTCCAAAAGAATCAGTAAGGCTGATTTTCCAGGGTTTTCCCCCAATTCCACTTTCTTGGCAGGCTATTTCCTCAGTGGGATGTGACCCAGTGTCACTGGGCAGCAAAAATTATTTTTCTCACACTGCTGACAACTTCTGAACTGGTTATGCCTCACTCCTTTGAAATCACTGGAGGTTTATGTTCATCACATAAATAGGGCAGAGCAAAGACTGACCAGATCTAGTTTCTGACCCACAGCGCAGCATGCATATATGAAAAGTGCTGTGCCCTTTTCAACTGGCTTGCACTGGGCTCTGCTGATGTGTTGGGCTGGATCTGTGCTAGCTCTGCTGTCTCTGTAATGAAATTCATTGCACAGCAGGGCCAGACATGGCTGACTTCGCCGTTGTTCTCTAGTGAGGTGATCAAGAACTGTAGTGGGGAAACCTGCTCTTGTTTCTTGAGGAGAAAAAGAAAAAAAGGATTATGTATATACCATATTTGCAACTGACCTCAAAACCAAACAAGCAAACAAACTTATTTTCAGTATTCATATGGAAACCTTCACTTCGGTTAGTTCCAGACTGTAATGTGCTGGGACACTGAGGGACTAATAATTTTCTGCACCTTAGGTGCTAACTTCTCCCTGCTGTAGAGGACAGCACCAGGAGAGACCTGTGACCTTACCATCCAGACAGGCACCGCTGTCCAATTCTTCACTAAGGACCGCTATCATATTCCCAGGGGAGGGAAAAGTCTTTACATTAGACATTCAGTGCCTGGTTCATCCCAAAAGATGGTTTTATCTCAGCAGTTTTCTTCTGGTCCAGAGCTCAGACTTCAGCTGGGACAGTTTTGGATGAGTTTTGCCAAGAGCTGCTGAGAGACTCAAGTAAATACAGATGTTTGTGTAACACCGCACGGCAAGCCTTGTCCTTTTGTTCTTTATGTTCCTCACATTATAAGGGGTGTGAGTGTGCGGGGGCTAAATCAGATGAGGGTTTAGACATCTTAGGTAGGACCTAGGTGGAAACAAAGTGTCTGCACTCAGCATCATTACCTGGAAAACCCTCCGGCCTGATAGGGTTGCATGGCTGATCACTCTCTTTAGAACACGAAACCTGGGACGGTTTTCTTCCAAGCACAAAGCAGGTTCAAACCTCTGTTCACTCTCCTCAGGGAGGCAGGTGAAGCTGGGAACAGGGAGCTCTGCGTTGTGTGTATTTAAGGGGTCACTGCAAGAATGCAGTGATGCTGGCTGAACGTTAAGGCATCACTCAGTGCATTGCAGAAACTCTCCTTGCAGACGGTAGAGGGGCCCAAGTCACGTGGACAGACAAATAGCAGGTGAATGCCTCTACCATTCAGGCTCCCTCTTGTACAGAAAAAGCCACATTTCCAGCATAGGATATTCCAGGACCTGGGTCAGATGCGTGATATGACAACACACAGAGCTGCATGGGATCTCACTCTTACTGTCAAGTCACTTAAAGGTATCAGACCACACATGGCTATTCCAGCAACTTTAGGCAGCCCAAGCCCTTGCCGAAGACAGCCATTGCCTTCTCCAAGGTTGCTAAGAATTCTCTAAATGTAAGTCCTGTTAACTGTTGGGTAAGACGCATTCATGGTTTTTTCCCTATCTGTAACCTGACTTGTGTGATGGAAAGCAATTCGGAATGAAACACAAATAGCATTTAAGCAAGCCATATGACTCCAGAAGGGAGATGTCCACAAAGAACATTGAGATGCGCTTACAAAAGCATTCCTCACTACCTGACTGTGACCATGGAAACATGCTGATGCAAAGCCCTGTGATGTTGCAGCCTGCTCTTTCAAGCCATTCTTATTTGATCTACTTCTAGGAGAATCTGAAAGACTCTTCAGTTTATTTAAAACTCAAGGCCCCTCTCTAATCAATGTTAGCCATGTCACAGAAACTGAACCAACTCTGTCATTATTCTGAACAGAACCAAAGTTTCAAAGACCTAATACTCCTCCTAATGAAATCTAAGTAATAAAGTACCACATACTCCATACCATAGTGTTCCACCTCTGTGTTGTTCTAATGGATCAGCACCCTTTTTCTGCCCCCTGTAATCATCAATTCTTGCCAAAGAATCAAGATGCACTTTGTCACACGTTACAGGCTTTGAAATTAGCATTCAGTTAAGGTGTTTTAGAGGTAGAGAGTGAGCATGTTCTGACAGAGGCATATTCCAAAAATATTCTAACATTCTATTTCTCCTGTGAAGAATCAGACATGGTATAGGATGACATTTATTGCATGGCCACAATGAAAAGAATCTGTAAGAAATGTCAGCTTTATTAGCTCACCAGCTGTGCTTGCTGCCAAGCCAACCTCAGGTACCGTTTCAGTGGCTCTATCATTCACAAATTCCCTTTATTCCAGGAGAGAGTTCTCATTATCCTTCAAAGAATAAAAACATACTTGAGAAACACAATAGAGGAAAAGGGCAGTAAATGCTGAGCAATGTCTGAACTATAAGCATTTCTGCCAAAACAGAATAATCGACATATTTGATAAATCAAGAGACTAGTGATCCTTTACTTCTTGAGCTATAATAATAACAATTAAGAAAAAAAACACCCCACAGACATTTCTTGGACCCCAACGTTCCCATTTCCTGATGCATTTGTTCTCTTTCAAAACTGGATGATCGCACGAGTCACCCTGGCTTGCTGCCTTGCCACAGGTGCCCAGGTTTCCGCTGACTCTTCTTGCTATTTAATTTACGCTGCTGCCAAATTGCAAGGCAGTTGTGCGGCCAGGGGACCACAGCTCTGCCAAAGCAGTCGTTCCAGTGCTTTCAGCAATAGGAATGGGCCAACCCCTTTGGGTTTGCCAGCATTAAGACACCCGACAAAAAGGATGCCCTTTCCATCATAAACACCGCTCACTCTGTGTCAAGTCTGCTGTAGAGAGGTTAACAGTTTTTCAAAATTTCTGTTTTTTTTTCTTCTTATTTTCCCAAGTCTGGAGGTGCCCATTTCTTCCCACTGATTTTTGAGGGGGGCCCAGGGAGGTTAATTGGTTAAATTTAATTTCTGTAGTTGATGACACATGAATTCCTTCTAGCAAGACTCTACTGGCTGGGAGGAGAAGCAATGGTTTCTCCACTATATTATTTAAAAAGCCATAAAGCTGCCTTCCATTTTGCCAAGAGAATATACTGAAAACTTTCTATGCTATTTCACTCTGAATCTCATTGTGTTCCCTGGGAAGGATTCATATTTCACAATGAGTGTTGTCAGCCTGAATTAGTCTTGGAATGAAAAGAAAATATAGCAGAATGGAAGTATAAAGAAACCAGGAGAATGACATGGAAAAATGAAAGACAAAACTAGAAGATGTTAGAGCAGAACTGAAAAAGTCTTGTACTTTCAACACCAACATCTTTAGGGTCAAACTGTGATCATTTCTTTCTACTTAGCATTTCCCAGGCCTCATCTGGAATAGTGTGTCTACTTTTGGTCCCTCCAGTTCAAGAGACAGGTTAAAAAAATGTAAATGGTCCACCAAAAGGCCAGCAAGATGATTAAAGAGGTGGAGAAATAATCAGATGAAGAAAAATTAAACAAATTGGGATTGCTCAGGTGAGAGAAAAGAGGGCTTAGGGAGGACACAGTCAGAGTCATCCAAAATCTAAAAGGTCGTTACAGAGAAGACAGAGGTACTCTCACCACACAGATGCATGGTGACAGGACAGGGGCAACGGGAGCAAGTTGTTTCAGGGGAAATTCCATCTGGTCTTATGAAAATATTCTTCACCAAGAGAAACCCCAAACATTTGGATAGGTTGCCATGAGAAGGGGTGAAAATACTCAAGATCCGGCTTAGTCTAAGGCCCCGTTTTCAACAAAAGGTTGAATTGGAAGGTTTCCAGAGGTCCCTTCCAGCCTATATTCTTTTTCTTTTTTTTAAATAACGCTTTTTCATACATTAGAAAATAGAGTAAGATAGAAAAGAATCCTGCTCCTTGATTTCCAGGAAAACAAGACCAGTGCTTGTTGGCAGTAAAGGATTTTTAGGTTGTGTTGGTTTCCCAAGTATTCTTTTAACCAGCGTCTCCAGGTTTTCTCTAGCACTAGTCACCAAATCTGTTCTACTTCTTTACTATCTCTGCATCTCCTTTCTCTGCTTTCTATGTTATCAGCTGCAGTGCTGATGCTTCTTTAGATGTCTGCTAGCCCAGACAAAGCTACAGCTGTGGGAAATCAGGAAATCCCTAACAAATTACCTTAAGGCAGGTACAGATCAGCTCTATGGCATGTGCATGGCAGAACTGCTCTGCGCCCAAGGTGCAGCATACCAAAGCGAGTCCTGGTTAACCGAAGAAGGGTGCTGGAAACAATGCCCACATGTGGCTTCTCAGCTCAGCAAACGAGTCTAGGAAAAGGCCCATTTTATACCAGTTAAATTTCTGGTACCTGAACTTAGGTCACTCAAATTGTACCTTGTTCGGAGTGGGAAGTAAAACCAGACGCAGACGCTGTAAAAGTATTGGTTTTGTCTTGACCAAGACTTTACAGTGGATGCGAGCTAGGACTGGAGCCCAGCACCACTGGTCCTCGCTACTGTGACCTTCAGGACATAAGTAGTTTCTATCTGTCATGTAAAGAATATACCTATGTATCAATCCACTAGGACCACTGGTGTGTTTTAAATTAAAAAATATTGATTCTCCTACCCCCAGTATAAGCCCTTATGCCAAAATATTATTGCTGCTTCTGAGACAGAAGATAGAAACGGAAATCCACCTACTAAAAACACACATGCATAAATTACTTACCCTACTACGTGACTACCTACTACAAATATAACTTCCAATTTGAAACTGAGACATTTTGTTGCAGATGTATTTAATTTTGCAAGTCCCGGTTTCATGTTCATTCAAGACATGACAGGTGTACTCTATTTTATACATTATAAGAAGCTTGGGGCTGTACAATTTGTGCCAAAAAGAAGTAATTAAATATTTAATGTTTCCTGCCTGTGATGTAGTCCCTCTTTTCTTGCTTCAAATGTGCTACGTTTAGACAGAGGTGAGAAATATTTCTGAGCCATCAGTAAATATTCTGCAGCTGGTTTTGACGTGATATCGTATGCCTTCAAAGACAAGCTTTTTGCCAGAGTGCTCGCTCTGTTTGCTGGTTTATCGCTTTGGTGCAACTGAGACAGAGTTATTAGACAAATATTATTAGCACTCTTGGTACTCTGCCTGTTTCTTGTGATAAGTTTGGGGCGGGGGGGGGAGAAAGTGATCTGACGAATGTCAGTCAACAGCAGAAATGTGAGAGTTTTCTAACATAGATCAGATATTGATATAAAACCTAGGAGAGCAAGAAATGAGTCGGTTGTTTTGTGAAAAAGGGGAAAACCCCAGGGGAAGTTATCACTAGGATCCTAGTGACCCTGCTTACAGAACCAGGTGTGCATAGCCCATCCTCAAATCTGCCCTGTGAAGTTTTCATGTGGTTGTTAACAAAGCAAGAAATTGCTATTAAAATCATCAAAAAGCATGTAAAAGGGAGGAGGGTTTATTTCTACAGAGTGTCAGCAATCAGTGGAAGATAGAAATGAGAACCTTAAACATTTTAATAGTAAGTTTTCAAATATATTTCAAAATTCAGTTCAAAGTACATATCAAATTGGCAGTATTACAGCAGGTTTCTTTATGCTGTTTTTCTGTAATCAAGCCTTTGGTAAGGAGAACAGAAGGAAATGTAAGAAACACATGCCTGAATGATGAAAATTAGTGAGGATATAATCACACAACAGTAGCTATGTCTTCATTAGCAAGTGATTTGGCACAAGAGAACCGGATTATTATATAGAGGCAGGTGGCACCGCTGCCCTTACACCTTCATGTTACACGGCTCAGGGGATTCACTTGGGACTGGATTTTGTCTTGTCTCTGCATCGCACATCCCCAGAACATGTGGTTCAAAGCTGCCCACAGAAGTGGTTTTGGCCTGGACCCTTTTGTCCGCTTTAGGGCTTGGAGCACATAGAAGGACAGGTATTCAATCTTCCTCAGGAGGAAACTGCACAAGGTGCACCAGAACCGCTCTGGGGCCAAATCAGTGTGTGGCAAGTGCGGACGCTCAGGGAAATCGCTTCAACGGCGAGCTAACACCCCAAACCAAAGTGCTCGTATAGGCACAGCAACATGTGCTAATATGAGCCCAGCCTTGCCTCGGTACAGCATGCTAAACCTGGGGTGCAGCAACGTGATGGACTCTTCCCAAAGCCAAAGAAAATGGTCCGTGCTCACCTCTCCCCTGAAGACAGAGAGGAAAGAGACTTCTGTACAGCTCTGAGAGCTTCACAGCCATCTTCTCTTGGCCTTACGCGTGGTCACCACTTCTGCGGCGATAAGGTGAGACCGCACAAACAGGGCAGTAGGTATGGAGAGAAGAGAGGAGACAAGCCAACGAGAGGGTGGCTCTCCAAAGCGTCATTCCCAGGGAAGGAGGAAGTCCTGCTGATAAGCCTGTCTTTGCTGATTTTAGAGGTCGCTTTCCAGCCCTGGGAATCCTCCCAGGGGATTGCAGGGCCTGGGAGACTG
Organism: Elanus axillaris; assembly: GCA_026212715.1. Taxonomy (NCBI): domain Eukaryota; kingdom Metazoa; phylum Chordata; class Aves; order Accipitriformes; family Accipitridae; genus Elanus; species Elanus axillaris. Next base: position 10,890,005 of record JANZLQ010000065.1, on the reverse strand, counting down.
TTCCCGTCATCAGGAAGGAAGGGAGTAAAGAGTATTAAAGATACTGGAGATGCTTCGAGTTCCCCAGGATTTCCATCAGATCTGTGCCCTTCCTCTGCTGCTCTTTCGTCTCGAAAAGGTTCCTTTGCTCCTGCCACTGCCACATGGAAGTGCTTCTAGATACTGTTTCACCTTCTGGGTCTTCAAAGCTGCAGGCAGCTGAGAGACAACAGCTGAGGGGAAGTGAAAAAAGAAGTTGCTTCGCTAAAGCCCTTTCAGGAATATTTTAGACCGCTGGAGTCTGTGGCTGTGGGAAATGGCTTTCCAAGGCAGCAAGGCTTACCTGTCTCTCTCAGAAGGATAACATTTTGTCTCAAAAAAAAAACTGCTGGCAGCTCTTAAAAAACGTTAGAAAAAAGTTCTGCAAGAGAGATGCGGACAACAGCCCTGAGCAGAGAGAGGCAAACTGTCAGGAAGGTATTTTTTGGTGTAGGCACACCTGACTTCTGGAGTGGGGTTTTTTTCAGTTTGCAGCAAGATATATCTATGCCCAAAAGAACTACATGAACCAGAATTCTTGATTTGCGAGGAAATACTATGATTTTTTAGAGTGAAAAATCATTTTAGGTTAGGTGAAACATTTCTCTTACTACATGTATTAGCTGCTATTACTGTAACTATTATTACGGTTTTTGTAATCGTCACACAAAATCCAACACATTCTAAAATTCCACTGTGCCAATGGGTAGAACAAAAGACGGGCAGAAGGCCAGAGACAGGGAGATGGAGCGGTGCAAGGAAACAGCGAGGCGATACATCTTTGCATGACAGGCAGTGGGGCTGGTGGCTTGGTACCATGGCTTTACAAGCAGCTTAAGCCAGCAGAAACCAGTAGCGCTGCCAAAAGAGGCAGTCCTGCCCTGTCCTTTTCTCCAGCAGATTATTCTGGCTTCTGCATCCCCTGTGCCCCCTCCCTTCACCAGCTAGTCTAGCCCAACACGAGCATTGATGCAGAAAACAGCTAACCGAGCAAAATATAGTTATTTTTACCCATGTCAACTTCCTGACTCTTCACTGTGCTGCCACACAACTGTTTCTGCTGGCACACGTCAGGGGACCAGAAAAGGGCAAAAAGGAATGATCTGTATGGGCGGGAGGGAAGGGCAATTTTAGTGGCGGTGTTCTCTATCGCAGGCTCAAAGTGGTATTGAAATGTACAGCACAGCAAGTGTTGTAACATTTTTTACAAGCAGAAAAGGGAAGTTCGAGGGTGGATAATGAATTTGCTTGTAGGATGCTTTAAAGGAGCTCCACCCTGTGGAACACAGTGGACAGAGGGAAAAATCAAGAGTATTTATTAAAAAAATGTAGAAAGTGATGATATTCCCTGGTACCATGGTTTGACTAAAGGCAGGAATCTTCTTTAAAATAAATGACACATATTGGCCAAGCAGGGCCAAAAAAATGAAACAAAATTAGTTTAGGTGATAAAAAGGAATAAATGGAGGGATGGACCAAGAGGAGTGATACAGTTGAAACAACAGCTTTGGAAGCAAACCTTCACTGTGCTTAAAACAGAGCACTGAATCCCACCTTCCCTGAAAGCTGGAAGTGCTCCTCTTTTTCTCAGTACAGAGGAGAGCCAGGATAAAGTAATCTGCAGGCACCCTATGATGGAGTGATGGAGGCACACTCTGTGACTATTATTACTAGTTGAAGGAGATGTAGAAGTGTGTAATGAACTTTAGGTTCTGACAAAGTGACCTCCAGTAATCCTGTACGCAGTGTTTGTTTGGAAGCAGGACCATAATGCAACAAGCTGTTCCTAACTGTTAGCTTTTGAGATTTGATTAAAAATAGTTGGGGAATTGTTTGCCCACTTGTCCAAGTATCTGTATTTTCATTTGGGTGAGCGCATCTAATTATTTTCTCCCTCTCTGAGCTCCCCATGCCTTGAACACTAAAACCATCCCTGCTCCTGCAGGTCTTTACAGCCACTGCAGAGAAAGGTTTTCCTGAAACAAGGACGCAGGTCACTGACATACAAGGAAAGGGTTGCATTGCTGATAGAGAGCAGAAGAGGCTAATTATACTGCAATATACACCTCTTGGTACCTCCATGGCTTAGTCATTCATGCCCCGGGACCAATAAAGAGGCACTTGCACTTAACGCTAATCACTCCTGAAACAAAGATGTCCTATTGCCATTCTCTGATGTGCAAAGGCAGTTACACCCTAAACGTTTTGCAAGTTGCAACACTGAGATTTGGTATGCATTAAAGAGCATTGTTCAGAGAAAGTTGTTCTCTTGCATTACTAATTGAGTATCCGAGGCACAGATGGGAGAACTAGATACCTTGGAGTCAGCCAGGAGCAGAATCCAGTTCTTCTGGATCCTGTTCCTGTGCCTTATCTGGTAGATCATATTGCCTTTTAAGAGTTTAATCTGATATTCAATGTGCATTTAGCCATGGTTTAGGATACAACTAATTAATGTAAATTAAGACCAGTTGGGTATCTCCATTATATGCAACAGTGAGCTAATAATTCATAGGAGGTTAACTGGAAGACTGGACCACATCTCTCAAGACTATTCGTCTGGCCTCACTGGAAGCATTAAGACTGTAAATTGTGTAAAATATTCCTAGGTTCATTTGGTTTATTCTTTTATAATGACAGCTCTGGAATTAAAGACTCTGGGTTTATTTGCTTCTGGAAGTTTTTTTTTCCACTGGAAATCCTCTTTTCAGCTCCTCTGCGTGAAGCTCTGTGAGCAAGAATCATGCATGAAAAGAAAAGAATACAGGGGCTTTAGGTTAACATCGCTGTTTAGGCACGGGCCAATGATCAAACATCAGCTTGTGTGGCAGGAAGAGTGCTATATAATTTATAAATCCAATGCCTTGTCCAAATGACCAAAAGACCCTGAATAAATTTTAATCAAAAGTACTTGCAAACAGAAAAGCAAAATATCTGTAAAATTCTCTCCTGCGGAGATTGTTGCACAGGGAGCTGCTACCGCACGAGTTTGGTCTGCAACTCATTGGAGCCCATTGACTCGAGGGTGATTTTCAAAGGGACACAGTGAGCTTTTGTCAGCATGGTGCTCATCCGATTTAAGAAGAGTCTGGATGACTGGAGAGGCGTTATTCTGGAAATGCCTTGGGTTATTTATCCAGTCCCTGAAATAACGTTGTCACTGTATTGTAGCATAAATATTCTTTCTATTCACAAATAATTTTACCCATTGCTATCTTCCCTCACGCTTAAGCACCAGTATTTCTCACAGAAAATTGTAGGAAATATCCAAGTACTGTGATTACGAGTCAAAACGTATTTTTAGGCCAGAATGTCTTTGTCCTGTTTGGCTTGAACATCCTTGTTACAGTACATTTTATGAAAACACTAGTTTTGTATAAATTTGTTTATCTTTAGCATAATTGTCCCTGTTCCAGCATTCCCATGTGCTTTGCTGTTGCTGCCAACACCATTGCTTTTTCTTCCTGCTGAAGGCGCAGGCCTGACGGCAGGATGCTGCTCTGCAGAGGTACGTCCATGGCAGAAGAGGCTATGCTGAGGCTTCAGTTGGGAAAAAAAAACTGGTTACATTTATAATAGAGCACAGCTTGCCAAAAGACTCAGAAATCAACTTCTGGAGGTGAGAAATGGGCTGCTAATTTGCTCCTGAGGCTGCTGATGCAATTTCCACTAGCAGCAGCCAGAGTAATTTAGGCATAGAAATGAGTTAGGAGAAAGCATTCTAGAAAAATGTGGCATCGAAATTATTTCCTAATAATTTTCTTCCCAAAGACTTGAAAATAAAATAAGAGCCTGTGCTAGCACATCTGTTTTTGTCTGCCCAAACCAGTGTTTTGTCCCACTGTCTTCACAAACACCAGAAGCCTCAAACTTCGTCACTAACAGTATCAGAAATGTTTTCCACCACCGGGCTGTTAACAGTAGGTCTGTGGTTGGCAGGGCCTAGCTTACTTCAAGGTAGAAAACTACAATACTTTGCTTCCATGCAGATCATGCTGCAGGATAGCTAAGCTCCCGCTGCCACGCGGTAACCACCCACAAGCACGGATTTTCTTAGCACTGAAGGCAAAGACTGACGTTTCGCATCCAGACGTGAAACCGGGTCAAGTCGTTTGAGTCCTGAGAGGAGATATGAACGGCTGCCACTACCACAGTGCGTGCTGGACCTCAAAAGCACAACTGTTCTGCTGCGCACCACGTTGTCCGAAGCTGATCTTCCCCTTCCCGCGTGTGCGGCGGATCCCCTTCCGCTTGCCAAATGCTGCGCAGGCAAGGCCGGGCTGCCGCTCAGAAGTATTTCTCCACCATTGTATTTCTGACATCATTGCCTGCTTCCACACTGGGCCTCTCAGGCAGGGTGATATATCTGCTGGGTCTCTGTTTGTCTGTCCTGGTGAGGCTCGTCACACAGGAACAGGTCTCAGTAAGGAGGATATTCCTCAGGAATCTTGCCTGGAGTTTCTCCCTATGTGTCCCCAGGGGAGAAATTCAGAAATCCTGCTCCTGTCCTTGCCTGATTCCTTGTAATTCCAGCAAATGAGCTGGATTTTGTGCATGGGCTATGAAGCTGTGGCTTCACTTATTCAGCTGGGCCTTCTCTGATACCCAGCAAAGCTGTGCCGTAAAGGTGTACTACCATGGCATCCCAGGGCAAAGGCTTTCCGAAAGACTGCGTCTCCCATTTTGAGGGTAACCGCTATCAGGAATCATTCTTCTCACTGCTGCAACGTGGAGTGACAACTTGTTGCATTAGGCTCTCACCCTGAGGACAGATCTGGGTGTTGGCTTTAAAAAAATGTTCAAAGCACTTCATAACACATATTATTATGCCTTTTAGTAGGTAAATGGCTCTCTGTAGCTTCTGTGCTTTCAGCACATACAGACACAGTGGCACTGATTCCTCTCCCCCCTCCAAAGAAAAGTATATATAAAATACTTAGGGCTTGAGCCTTACATTAAAGAAATTAAGGTGCTTTGACTGCCTGTAGATTACAATGGCAAAATTTTCATGGTTCCTATTCATAAGACTCTTGGAATATAATTTGGGCAATTTCTCATGTTGGGAAAATCTCTCTCTGTTAAGAATTATGGCTCTCCAGCACTCTAAGACTAACATTTGCATATTGATAGGGAACAGAAAAAAAAGGTGCTTTTAAAATAGCTAGTTAGCTTCCCATTGAGCATGAGTTATTGTCACTATAACTTTTAGCATTTTGACCTTTTATTTTTCCTACATAGTGATTGCTGCTCCAGTTCATGAGCCAACAGAGGAATTTTGAACATAATTCGGCCAAAGGCTGGGTGTTTAGTTGTTAACCTCAGATGTTGTGCTGCCCCACAATAACCCCACAGATGTCCATATCTGTGACTTTCTGAACTGCTAATGTGATTTGAATTGATATATTTTATTGTCTTCTAACTTGACCTTTAGTTGTTTTGAGCAATACTGTGTAAGATAAATAACGTGGTCACAGAAGAACAATTTATTTTAGGTACAGATCATAGGATGATAGTGCTTTAAGTGTGAAATAAACAGAGGAAACTTAAACCACTTGCTATCTCAGGTTCAAATCCACCCCCACTTTTTTTTTGAGATGCAGGCAAGTGCCACCTCCCAGTGAAGTTAGTGAGACAGGTTAGTGCCTTGGCTCTGAAAAGTTTTTACTCTTGGTTGCTGGGCTACTCTGAAAAGTGAGATCTTTGTCCCCTTGCTAGTGAAAATGCCCTTGTATACAAGCTCATTGTGTTCACCAGTACGTTGCCCTAAGCTGAGAGTTGGGTGCAGGATGCACCTTGTTTGCTGTATAGGATGCTTCTCCTGGTGACTTTTATTGATCCTGTGAGAAAGAGGAACAGACTTTGACCTGAATGATGACAGAAGTACCAAATTAGGGCAAAGGAGGAAACACATTTATTTTACAGGGTAACTTGTAGCATATTTGTGGAACCTCTTCTACAGGGAGCACAGCAGGTCTCACTTGCCGGAACTGGGGAGCAGAACAGAGAGACGCAACATGGCAAGTGCTTGTTAGACCAACCGTCCCATGAGTTACAACACACGTGTTACCCCAAATACCAGCATTACAAAGCTGGCATTGTGAAAGTGTCTTGTGCTTAGCACCACTTTGTCTGATCCTAAGCAGCACCAGTAGCCAGCCCCACTGTGTCTCTGCTACTGTACAGCATCCGTTTCAGTGGTGTGGAGATGGCATCCTGCTATCTGCAATGCCACCTTACTCGACCAGCTCTCACTTTTCATCTAGCAAAGTGCCTGAGCAGAGCAAAGGTGTTGCATGTCTGATGTGTATGGGAATCTGTGGACCTTGGGAGAGTCGAAGACGAGGCAGCACAGGGATCATGAGTGACATGAAAGGGATCCCACTACTGGTGTCCTCTTGAAGAAGCCTTCCTTGTAGGATGAAGTAGTCCTCTTGGCATATGGGACCAGGACCTCTCATGCACAAGTATCATATAGTCTAAGGCATAGCTGACTACTCAGGAGACAGAGATCCTTGCCTCCTACCTCCATAACCCAAGTCCTGCTGATGTTTGTCCGACGTGTAGTGTCACCGCAAGAGTCGGGGTTATTGCAATAGTTCTTTGGCATCATCAGTGTCGTGAAAGATTCAGACAGCACAGCTTAATACTGCACACCAGTAGTATGGCTTAAGGACAAAAACGCTACACAGTCTAAAAAACCATGTTGCATCAAGCCAGCTTCTGTAGTGGTCAGTACTGAATCTTCAAGGTTTGTACAGGGCTTGCCCAGAATGCTTCCTTTCCCAAAGGGAAAGTCTTGAAGTGAGGACACTTGTTGACTTTGCATCAGAATCTGCAAAATTTTATGTATTTTCACTCTTTATTAAAAAATACACAAGAATATTCCAGAGAACATACAAGTATACAAAAAATCCTGCTGTAAAATTGATGGCTTGATCTGAAAGCCTCCTTATTATTCTTTCTATCTCAAGGCAAGATTTACTTCTTTTCAAGTTTGCCACACTTCACATCAAACCAAACAAAAAACATCCAGTCAAAATATAAAAAGAGGCAAGATCACACAACACTCTCAAACCCACTAATGTGATCTGCTTTTTATCTTTTGCCATGTGTTTTTTCCATACTCTCTAGGATAAGTTTATAGCAAGCCTTTAAACCCCGGATAAAGAATCCCAAGACAGAGGTCTTTTCCATCAGTGGGACTATACAATAAAATTAATACTGATCTACCACAACAAAGAGGCTACACTCAGAAATGAAAGCCTCAACCCACTAATGGCCACATCACTAACAATGACAGGACATAAATATATCAAATGAAGGCTTTAGAGATCCAGGATTGTCATCAACATTTGGGATCAAGTTGGTCTTTCTGGGGAAAAAAATACTTATTTTAGGTACTATGGACACTAGAAAGGCCTGTTTAAAAACAGATCTGTAAGATCTCACACACTTTTTTTCCCAAGCCAACCAACCCTTCAGATCATCAGCTACACATCAGTGACCGATTGGTGTCACTCAATAAATTTGGACTTAAAGCAGGAGTGGATTCCTCCCACCCATCCGCCCATCCCTCGTAAACACGATATTAGACAAGTGGTCACTGCTGCCTCTTCTAGACATAAAATCCACCAATCTATCTTCAAAATACCATCTTCAAAACTGTATATGCTTGCGTCCCTGACTACCTATTTGTTTGAAAACATTTTTCAATTCCCTACATTTTGAGAGTCTTGTAAAACTATGTTTTAAAAAGAACATTTATAATGTATGTGTTTTCTGTTTAGTCTCCATTTTCAGTCTCCTAGGAGTCACTAAGACCAGACTTTTCTTCTTGCTTTACATATGGTTGGCAGCAAATGAAGCAGTTTTCATTTTGATGAAAAATCTCTGTATATAACCTGTCACCCTGAGGAAGAGGCACATCCTGTTTAATAAGAATTTCCTCCAAACGATCCAAGAAAAGTCCATACAGAATCTGCATGTGACCAAAAGAAAAGAGTGGGGTAATGATTTGATTATATTATGCTGTAATGAGAATATGAAAAGCAAGAAATACAGTATGTGCGTAAGCTTAGAAGGCTTGTAGCCTTTGCTTCTCTATACTGCTTTACAGAGAAAACAGAGATACAGAAGAATTCATTATTTATTAAAGTAAAAATTGGAATGTAACAAATTTTGCTGGCACAAGATTTTTGTCCTTGATTTGGAGGGTGACATAAGATGCCACTTAACACTGATATGGAAAAGTCTCCCAACCTTTAAATTCAAGAAACTACTAAAGATTATCTAATTTGTTAAATTTTATGCCCATAGGCACTGTCAGACTTCCTTGCCACTTGTGGATGTGTTGGGGATGTTCAAGAAGTGATTAGATACATCCAGTTCATTAAATAAAAATCCAGTGAGACTGAGTTGTTACTAAATACAAAGATAGTGTTTCTGGTTCAAGAAGTCCCTGCATGGTAGATTTCTGCAGGCTGGGCAAGTCTTGTGGGTGATACCTCTACACACACTTATCCTGTTCTTACATTCTCACCCACGCATCCATGATGGGCCATTGCTGGGAACTGGCTACTGGGCTTTCATCCAGTACCATTTCACCTGACCTAACACAGTGCTCTCCATCCCTATGAAAGCATCAGTCCGATCAAATGCCTCAGTTCTCAAACTCAACCGAACAAACCAACCCGCCAGATTTGCCATTGTCTGAAGATAACAAGAGACTAAAATGTCACTACTGCTGAAAAAAAAAGCATTATTTTAAAAATACCCAGATCACAGCAGCTGGTGAACCATGCTACATAAAAAGGCAAATTAATTTACTCCCTTCAACCTCTCAAACTCCCAAGGGACCTGAAAGAAGAAGAAATTCCTTCCTTGCCTGCGAATCTGGGGAGCTGCATGTCCCTGGCCCCTGGCCCTCCCCTTTCTGTGTCCAGTCACAGATGCTTGTTGGGAGGAGAGAATCTTTCCCCATCATCGGAGGGGCTGCGTGTGAGGAAGGATGGAAATGTGTTCAGAGCCACAGGACCAAAATTCATCTTCTCCTCGCCCAGGCTGAAAAATTAACCCAGGAGGAACATCTGGTCGATCCTGCTAAATCATCTTTTCAAAACACAGCAAAGTTTCACACAGCAACTGGCAAATAGATAGGAAAATACAGAAAAGCAGAGCTGATGTCTACTATAAACATTCACAGAAGAGCAAAATTAAGAGTGGTGAGGTTAGCCCAGTGAGCATAAAATACTACTGAGTTTACCCCCTATTCTTTAAAACGCATTTTTAACTTCCGTCTAGGAAGACATCCGTTAATAATTTCTTGAAGTTGAGTGGAGCTGCTTGTCTGCAGGGCGTAGGGAGATTTACTTTGCTTTTTTGCTTATGTTTTTTCATACCAAGAGCTATGATTTCCGAGTTTTCTCCCAACTCAGCAAAAACGCAGTGACTTGCTGATTCTGTTCCATCTTAGTTCTCATCTGTAACAGGAGTGTGAGTCATCAGACAGTGCCCTTACAGACAGACTTTGGAGGCCTATTGGACTGATTTTTTTAAACACTTAGATTGCAGGGAAAGCATACCATGACCAAACTCTTTTTCTGGAGATAAACAGTGCTTGGGAAGAGATTTTTCTGTTCCTATAGTGATACAGTTAGACAGGGAGCTAGAACAAATCCTTCTGGTGTGCCCCTGATGGAGGTGGCAGGTTTGGAGAGGAGGAGAAGAGGTCTTCGTTAACCATGCAGGGACACACCACCACATAGCTCTTCTGTTCGGAGTTACCTTTCAGAAACAAGTGAAGAGCTGCAAGAAAAGGTTGGGTACGAGTGATCGGATAAATCATGGAAGAGAATCCTGATTTTTGTTCTGAAAGTTTATCAGAAAATACTAAAACCAGAGCTGAAATAAGGGTCGTACCTAATAAGAACACAAACTTTTGCATCCAGTAACGTTGCAGGATATAATACATTTTCTTAATTATCAGGCAAAAGATTCTTGTTTGTTCTCTGTTCTCTGAAAGTTTCTCAGCCATTTGAAATGTTTCTTCAATTCCCTTTTTCTGCTCGCAGAAACTAACCCTGTACATATTGCTCAAAAACACTCAGTGGGATGAGTACCACATTAACAGAAGACAAGCATTTTGCAGGGAATGACTCTCCGGTGCCCTTTGCTTTCTACACCCATTTCTCTATTTCCATGACCCATTTATCGAAAAACCTAGTCAGAAACAGAAGGATATGAAACAGTACATTTAGGTTCACCTATATGTAGCAAGATGGCCCTTGGGATTCTGATTCATGATTGAGTTCCTATGTGTAATGGCCTTGCAAATAATAAATACTCAGTGACCTGTCTGAGTCTACCAAGGGGAATCTTATTTTTATTTAGGCAGAGGATGTTTTCCAGTTAAAAACAATTATTCTAGGACAGGAAAAGTACTTTTCCCTCGAGAACGGTAAGGCTGCAGGATAATGTATGCCTCTCTTGAGACACTCCTTCTCACTGCCTGCTTCTGAGCGTACTTAGATGTAGGTGAAGAGTGAAAAAGAGGGACAGGAGCCTGATGTGTGACTAAACCCCAAATGTCTCCCAAGGAATTGAATTTCCGTGTCATTGCAACAGTGGTTCTGCAGTTAATTTGGTTCTTCCTATAACATTTAAGTAGAGTTGTTAGAGAAAGGTAAAGCCATTCCACAAAGGATTTTGGCACTTTGACATTTGGTTCTGATCTGCCAGGGAGTGAGAACCACAAGTGCCAACATCATCTCTGAAAGCAAGAGGAGCTCTGAACCCAGGGCAGACGGGTGGATCTCAGGAGCCTTTCGCTGCAAGACGGGGAGGAGTGGGAAGAGATGAACTTGACAAAAAAATCATACACATGTTTCTGACCTATGGGTTTAGAAACCCATCCCTGATCTATTCCAAACTCTGGTGAAGCTGAAAGTCTTCTGCAAAACATTTCAATTTATAGAGGCTGCTAAAGCTGACAAAGTGAGGCATCTTTCAGATCAGCAGAAGTGATGAGCTATTTGAAATACAAATAAAGATTTTGAGTCTAATTTTTTACAGCTATGTAATTAAGTTACTTTGCTTTTAGATCAACAAAAATTTGATTCTTTCTTTGAATAATCTGGTAAGATGCAAGTGGCTGCTTGGCTAAATTTTTGGTCACTGATTTTTCATCAGATATTGGTCTAGTTGTATTTCGCTTCCCACCCTCTCCCTGCACCCACAGGCTGTATCCCATTATGTCATGTCATGTTGGGTAACCTCCTACTTTAGCAACACATGCCATGATGTGACACCCCATAATTCACAGAGACAGGAACAAAGTACTCTAAACAGTAGAGTGATTGTGCTGCTGCAATATCTGGGACATCTGCAGAGTGCTGGATGATGGCACAGGTTTTTAACTTTCTGAATAAAAGTTGGATAGCTCAGCAGATATGGAGTGCTTAATGGGCTAAAATGCAAGGGTAATCAGAACCATAAAGAACCTGGTGCCTGGAGTCTCAGCAGCCCATGAAGCAGAAAGTAATCAGCTCAGCCTTCTCCAGTGAGTGTCACTGCAGCTTCTACATGTGGCTTCAAGGTGCCTGAGCGGATTCAAAGTGAAAGAGAAAAGTAGAGCAGAAATGCCATTCAACCCATAATATCCTGGTTCTTGGAGGAGTTGTTATTTGGAAATGCCTTGATGAGCAGCGTGTTGATGACTGAGCTGTTTGTGCTTCTAGGGGGGGTGGCATATGGAACGTGCTCGTTCTGTAAACTCATACTGGTGATTCTTCATTCTCTTTGTTGTGGTCAGGCTTCCAAAGAGGATATGATGCCCCTGTGCTGTCCGGAGTAATAACCCTAACCCAACATCTGCTCCATAAGACTTGCAACCTGAGATTTAGATAGCGTGCAGCAAATTAATAAAGGGACACTCATCGCAGTACAAACACAAACTAACAAGTTCGAGTAGTTTTAATAGTCAGTGGTCCCCCCCCAGCATAATCCCGCTGAAGACTGTTACCTTGTAGATGAGTTTCGTGTTTCCAGGACTCACCTTCATGCAGTACATGGAAAGCAGAGATATTTTTTCAGTTAGTGTAGACAGTCTAATTTGCCCCAGAAAGAACAAGAGCAGGGCCTTTGTGAGGAAGGAAATACTGGCTGTTGGTGTGCGTCGGTTATGGCAGGCTCCTTCCCTCTCATGTAAAAAAGCAGCAGATTTGCATTCAGAGAACTCAGCCACAACTTCTCCTCAGCCACCCACTCTAGGAAGAGCACAAGCTCAGAACAGGAGTGGAGCACTGCTGAGGTTTCAGAAAGGTGAACAAAAGCAATTAAAAATGAAGCAGAAAAGAAAATTGTAATGGCAGGGGTTACTGCACTGGCCTACATAAGTGACTGTCTGGCAGAAGATTACCTGCCAAACAGCGATTTAGTGAAGTCACAGGCTACGGGTTCGGTTCCTAGCGCCCATGCAGACTTTAGGTTCATTTGCCTCATTTCCCCATCTGAAAAATGCAGATAATTATGAAATTTCTGATTCTTTATCATTTATAGTTCTGAGGTTTTTTAGGAGGACTGAAATCTTGTCCAGTCGTTCCTATGCCAGGACAATCCAACCTCACTTAAGGTTCCACACTGAACCACAGAGCAGATTATTGCTGCTTTATACTAACAATAACGGTTGTGTTAGCATTAAGTAACACCAGGAAAGACCCTGGGAGTTGATTGTGCTTCCGCTGCTCTTTCCACTGTTCTGCCTCAAGCACAGACAGAACATTAGCCTCTTTGATCAGGTAGGTATGTAAAATCAGCATGCCAAAACCCTGTCAGGTTAATATGTATTTGTAAAATGTTATTTAATCATGCAGATGTTACATTCCATGCTCTAACTGTAGGTCTGTACCCAGCTATGTAGAGAAGTGGCCAGGTTGGGTGCAAATTATTGGCTGGAAAAGGAGCTACTGCATTTACTGTAACATTTATCACTTTATACAAGGTAATAGTGTTACTGAATTAAAAATATAACTGCTGTGCACCAAGGTTTTGCCCTGTGTCCTGGACAAGTGGTTATGGTCAAGTATAAAGGATTTTAATACTTGGCCATATGAGCAATCAGAGTCCAGAGAAGTTTATAGAAAGTATGTGGGGTTATAAATCTTGAGTCCATATGAGTCTAGCGGAATCCCATGTTCGTGGCTACGTTACAAGGCTCATCTTTCTCCTAGCCCGTCCACAGCCTTCTGGTTTTGCTATTTCCTTTGATTTGTTTCATTACGTATCAGTTTGGGATCTATATCAGAGACTTGGGTGCCATATACTCATTGCAATGCAGGGCTGCTTCTCTGGCATAAACTCGGGCTGAAATCCTTCAGATTAAAAATGAAACATTCACTGCTCCGGCATGCGTATTTCATTTAATTACTTGGATAAAATTTGACTCAAAACTTGTAAGCACAGAGAAATAAAGTACCACAACCAAACAAAGCATTTCAGATTTGGGGATGTTTGATTCTTTTGCCAAGTAATCAACATTTTCTGTGTTAGCCAACCACTCTACAGAATTTATCACTTAGTGGAAAATTCACTTTTCCTTTAAAAATTATTCTCAGCAAAACCCTTCAGTAAATCTGTAATATGGCAATGCATGTATTCTTTGCAAATGCATTTTTCTTTCTTATAAACTGTTAAGATCAGCAGTAGACTGCTACCTGGAATAATGGCCACACAGTGTCCTGAATACAGTAAAGTCTTAAAATTAAAATGCTTCAGAACTTAAAAGACAGCAGAAGAATGTGGACAAATATTACTGCTTTTCTGGTGCATTATGTTAGATACATTAAACAAATAAAGAAACAAAAATTCAAAGAAAACAATTTTAATTTCCTTGAAAATCCAATTAAAAAGAAGAAGGGTAAATAATTTAAACAGGTATTTTTAAAGTCCTGCTGTCACCAAGGATTTCAAAATACAGCAGAGAGTTTCAAAATATTATTCTTTAACATGAATATGTTCCCTTTCGTAAGGGTGTCCTTTGATGAGCTATAAAAGAGAACAATAATGGAAGATAAACTGAAGTTCCTTTTTTAAGAACCTAAATTAAAAAAAAAAAAACAAAACAGAAAAATAAAATCATCTGCCAACTTCAAAAGAATTTCAAAGCATGAAATTCCTTAAGCTTGAAACATAATTTAATGACTTATGTTAAGGATACAGCGTAGAGCTTTGAAATCTTGAGAAAACAGGAAAAAATGAGTTGTCTCTTTTTGTGACTAATGAAAATATGTCCACAAAGGGTTTCTAATTGTGATACCCCAGATGTTTTGGATGTATGAACATGTCACACCCAGAAATCTTTTTAACTTGCAGTTACTTTTTCCCTGTAGATTTACATGAAATAAAACATTGTTTAAGGCCAGCTTTCTCAACTGGAACATGTTCAGGTCAGAAGACTATTTAGAAATGAGGAAAAAAATCTCTTCCCCTCCCAAAAATGGGAGGAGGCACCCATGCTGCATAACCCGTTTGCTTCACCCAAAGTGCATCTGCACACTGGGTTTTGTTAGTTGTGATGGTTGCCATGAGCTGTGTATGTGTCGATATTTACTACCATTCACCTTGTAATTTCACTATAAACAGAAATCAGCTGGTGCCAGAAGAATCAGGGATCATATAGGCAGTGTCATCTAGTGCTTTCGTTCCACGTAAACTTACTCTCACTCCCCCTTTCCAAGTGAGGAGGGTACTAAAATGATTAGCTTAGACTAGTGCCTCACTTTCATTTGTGTAAGGCTGAATGAGGCCAATCCCCCCATGCTAGGATTCGACAAGAATTGAGCACATGTTATTGCCCAACCTGCAATGTGGCCGGATCTCTGGCCAGATCTTCATTCTTCACAGTTCCTTAAAAATGTACAGGTCAAAAGCTCTTCCTTGGTCTGTGATTTTCTGTATGCTTTCGTTTCCTGTTAGTTGCCAAAATTAGCAAAAAATTACTGATAACAGAAAATCCAATTCTGGCTCTCCAGGTTTTATTGCATGAGGCTAGGGTGAGTTACCAGTCCTCTTCTAGGAGTCCCAGTGGATGTTAGAAGGGGTCTGGTTTTGTTGGCCAACTTGTTGCAAGGCATGAATGTCAAAGGAGCTGAAATCTTGCTTGTAAGTATGAGCATCTTCTCACGGATGCCGAGGACAGACAGACTATTTTGGGAGGGATACTATGGGTCGTAGCCATTCCTCATCGACATTCGTGCTTGGTTGTCTGTACAGCACCCTGTATGCGTGCGTTTGGGTAACACTGTTTCTTTAAAAATAAGGGTAAAGCTTGAAATAGGAACTCTCTAGCTTAGCGTGTTTGCTGAACAAACACTGAAAGGCAGCAGGGAGGTAAATCATTGTTGCATGCTGAAGGGAAGCGTGGCATTACTTATGAATGACTGCATGCATGGCTGCCTGACTCAATGAATGAATCACCCAGAATAAGGCTCTGCACCTCGAGCGAGCACAGAAACTGCTCTGATTTTCATTTACAAAGCTTAATCATAAATATTGTATATTCTACAAGGCAAGGAAGGAAGCACAGTCAGACCTGGTTAATGTGTTTTATTTCCAGGGCCGGGTACGCTGGAGGGCGGCGCAGCTCACCCCTCTGAGATCACCTGTGGGCATACAGCCCTTTCGGTTCCAGCAGCACAAACATTTCAAGCCAGGCTGGGGTTGACTGACCTGACGGGTTGCATCACACACATATTCATTAAAAACAACAGTGCCATCGGGAAAAAATTATGCTATGAACTATCTCTTACACTATAGACTTTTAAAACCCAGGGATATTTTCTAATAACTTAAATATTTCCATGCTGGCTTCCACTATTAAATAAAACTAGGCAGAGCCTGCCTAACAGGCCAGCATTTACAAGGTATTTATAGCGTGGCAAATGCCTCATGTCAGACTATCTAAAACGTCGCCAATATTGACAGTTTCAGCCGATGTACCACATATTTGAGCTTTGGAAGATTTTGTAGGAAACAGATTTGAAATGATGAAATATTGTCTGCGTGGAGGGACAGAGTCTGTGCTATGACTAGTTTAACTCCATAAATGAAAGTTCCATATTGTAGAATCAAAATGTTCACAAATTTATTTCGATTTTGAAAAAGAATGAACAGAACAGCACCATATTTTGAGCTCTTTAGCCTCTGCTTGAAATAAATACAGTTTTGCTACTTTTTGTAACTAGCAAAGTTTACTGTACCATGATGACCAGAAGTCACTCTATTTCTCCAGCAAAAATAAACCTTCATTAATAACAAGTGATGCTGGAAATCCACTCAAATGCTTTTAATATTTTAAGTGCTCCAAAATACTTCAGGACTTTGAGTCTGATTCCAAGCTTTATGACTAGAAATTGATCTGTACTGATGAGCTATGATGTACAGACAAAGGGTGTCATTTTATTTCAAGATACCCACTTAAAAAACCCAAACATAAAGAGCAAATTTTTAAAAAAAGACTGCAAAAATATCTCTGCTGGGTAAGCCAGATGATTTTTAACTAAAAGACACTGTGGTTCTTCAGGCTCTGAGCCTAGGCAGATTTAGATATAATACAGCTGTGTTTTGTGAATTATCACACACAAAATGTATCCTGAAATTAAATGATAGGACAGAGTGGAGCGTATAACATAAATTGCAGCAAGGACATCATGCAGACGGTGGCAAACAAATCTAGAGTAAAATTTTAAGGCTAGTATCAAAAGTTACATTTACAGAAACAACGCAGCTAACATGAAGCGAGTTTTCTGCTTGTTTTTTTCGAAAAGTGTTTAAGATGGAAGTAGGCTGCTCCAAATGAAATGAACAGAGCTTAAGGTGAGGTGAAAAAAATGTATGGGCAGCAAGAAAAGTAGGCAGTTAGGATTTGTATCCTACTGTGCAAATACTTAACCTGCTCTGAATAAACTGCCATTGAAGAGCTTTGTAGCGGGATCAGCAGTAGTTCATATGCAGCTGTACGTGTCAAGCCCAGGGACATTTAAATGCATGTGGACAAGCTTTGCAGGAGATCACTGCTAAGACCATGAGCGGTGTTGTCACGCACCAGTGATGCTCAGATGGACACCAACTTGGTCACAGCCTTGCAGATATTTGCAAAAAATCTCCAGTGCTGCTGGGAACATGCCCCAGGCAGGTCAGAAGGAGCATTCACGGCAAAGAAGTCCCTTTCCTTTAGCGTCAGCTCTGCAGTAACTGACCCTGCCTACCACCAGGAGAGCTGCTTTCTGTCGACCAGCTAGGGCCTGTGCTCCAGAGGTAAGATATTCACACACTAAGATACCATTTTCTGCACGATCCTGGCTACACGTGGGACAGAGAAATCAATAACTAAAACCACAGCTGCTCACCACATGATTTGCTATGACCACAGCCATGACCATGGCTCCTCACTGCTCCTCTGGGCACACAGCTGTTAACATCTGGCATGGATTTTGAGTATCTCATTGGTAATGCAGATTGGCATTTCCCAGGACATGACATCTAACATTTGCTTCTTGTAATTAGGCGGGACTGCTCTTGCAGAACATGGGGGCTGCAAGCCACATGCTGCTTATTTCAGAGACCAAAAGGCCAGGGAAGCACTCACAGATGGGAGTTGACGGTGGCTTCCCCACGTGCCTTTGCGGATGCCTTGCATTGAAGACACTGGGCTCAGAAGCTCTTGCTAATTAGTTTCTCCTGCATTTGGGGAACCACGGTGCCAACAGCCCCGGTACGGTGTCACTGCCAGTCACACCGTGCAACCCCACCATAGCGGCCACGGTGCAACCGTCCAAGACTCAGACGCAGCTTACAAGCTGTAGAGATCCCCGCTACTTCTGTGTGCTCTCTTCTTCTCTGTTAGCTCTAGACCTGGAAATCTCACTCTGTTCCAACCCTCCCTACTACAGCTGATTGTCCCACCAGCTGCACGCTCCACCTCCCTCTAGGCACGAGGCTAGAGGCCCACGCAGGATTTCCAAATCCCCTGCAGCTCATGAACACAAAACTACCATAAATGACCTATGGAGGTGCAGATGTAAAAAGGAATGCCTTACCCAGACGCAGTATCTGGTGTAGGTGCCTGAAGATAACCTTTGTAAAAGGGTACCCCAACACATGAACCCCTCCTCCCTGCAAACCTGCAGGCTCTGCTACAGCTGGAGGGTTGTCCGCCCTTGCAAAAACCTCCTGTCGGGGCAAGGTCCGACCTGCCAGCAGCTCCTGCTTCCAACGCTTTCCTTGCTCACGCACAGCTTTCAGGCCTCTGCTGACCTGTGTCTCCTCTGATGGCGAGATGCGTTTCCTCCTCCTCCGGTTTGCCTGGCACCCCGGCGTCTGGCAGCGGGGTGCGGAGCGCAGTGCCGGTGCCCTCCCCGTCTTGCTGAGCTGGGGGGGCCGGAGGAAGAGAGCCGAGGTAGGGAACTGAGACTGACTCCCCTGAAATGCATCAGAAAGATTGGTTATGATAATTTAACCTGCAGCGTTACTCGGATCTCAAGCTACTCACACTCTCCTCTTCTTCCCTGGGGTTAGAAGCCCCTACAAAATGCAAATAAGAGATGCAGATCTGGAGCCTGTACACCTCCAGGTTTCTGCTTGCCTGTTAAGGTCTAGGATTTAGGTTTGATCCAGTTCAAAAGCTGGGGGAGCACTAGGAAACGCAGGTCTGCACCAGGAGACACATCCTCCCTTCTTTCCCCCCCAAACCAGCGCAGCAGAGCAAAAGGCAGCTTCTGCACAGATGCTCCCAATTGTAAGTGTTGAGATGTTTCTGGCTTCGCCTATTTTAGAAACCAAGTTTCCAGGTCAGGTCTTGAATGGATTTTGAATGTATGTTCTTGCATTTGCTGTCTTCCTCTGGCAGATCATATAGTGCAATACTGAATGCCTAAAAATAGTAATACAGGAATCAGTTTTTATACGTTCCTTTCTGTTTCATTCCCTCAGTTCAATTTCTTGGATCTGTTTTACTGTGATTGTACCTAAGCAGAGAGTCCTTTCAGTGAGGAAGTCAGTTCTTTTAAAAAATGTTCACTTTTAAATAACTGAGTGGGGTGAGTCCTGTAGTAGGAAAAGTGAGGAATCACAAACACTGACTCCAGTAATACATTGCTTCTATTAGTAGCAATTTCTTTATGACCTTAAGACTTCCGTAGCAGCATAAATATTTTAAATGGTTGAAGCAATTCGAATAATCTTAGTTAGCTCAGGCATTAAAAATGCAGCAGTGAAGGAAGGGAAGCTTGCTGACAGCATTCAGGCTTGGAATTATAGTCGCAGTCATGACCGTGTCACTGCGTGGTCATAAGTTTCCAGATGGATTTACAACACAGCAGTCACCTAGTAGCCAAAATGCAGAGAACTGAAGTTGGGACCTCCAGAACCAAAATCATAAGCCACAGTTTGGATTGTAGTGCTGTAAATACTCGGAGTAAATCTTGCCCCTGTGGGCCAAGCGCTTCATGCACGGGGTTGCAGTAATAGCATGCAGATATTCCTCAAAGAACGAGTTGCAGTAATGTTATAAATCATGCAGATTTAATGTTTATTATGGTGGTAGCCACTGCTTGGTAAGCACTCCAAGTCAAAATAGGGGGTGGAGAAATTTGGGCTACATCTGTAATGCTAAATAAAGTAGTGCTGCTCTGGTGGAGCTCCTGGCAGGCAAGGAGGCAAATAATTGCAAAATAATTTCAAAGCAAAATAATTGCTTTGTTTGGGGGCTTTTCAGTTGAAAAAAAAAATACGTGGGGGCTGGCCTGCAGGCTATCAGAGTAGTGTTTTCATAACGTGAAACTGGAGCTATATGTTGCATGTGTGCGTAGGAGACAGAAAGAGTTGAGACTTTCATGTACCAAACGTTAAAATCCAAAAATAAATATGGCCCTGCTGAAGATCATGCAAGCTTTCTTCCTGATTGCTTTGCTTTCTGGTTTGATATATTTCTTGTCTATCTTATTTGAATTTGAGGGTAAGAGCACCTGGCAGCTGTGGTTATTATTGCGAATTGAGTAACAAACAGTGCTAAGGGTGATGAGTTTCTTTGCAGGTTGTGTGTGGAAAAGACACTTCAGATCTAGATCTAATGTGGATCTGCTACACGAGCCAGACCTTGCTGGTCTAGCTAGTCTCATGTCTTGGCCCAGGCACTGGCCTGGACATGGCCCCTCAGAGGAAAGTGAAAACACATGTTTTGAAGAACATGTATGCCACGTCTTTGTGATGTGTATGCCATGACTTCATGAGAAATGTCATTTCTTAACTGTTGTGGTGATTGTCACGGTCCTTGGACCCACGTCATGTTCAATATTTACTGAACGAAACTCATTCATTTAAGCACTATGGGTATGGTATTCCACAAACATCTTCTTGCACAAGCAATATTGGCAGATCAGAAAACACTTTCATTATAGAAAAGTACATTTTACTCTACACATGCTAGTGTGTTTCTTTCTGATCTTTTCTTGTCCCACAGAGAAAAGACGCTTGAGCAATGAAGAAGGTGCTGTAGCTCAGTCACACTGCAGACTGACTCCAATGTTATTACTTTCTTATTTACTCTAGTTTTCTAAATATTTAGAAGATTATTTTAGTAATTGATCCATCCTTTGCTTCAAGCTATTGCTATGTAAACTTCTGCCAGGGTCACCTTGAAACATTTTGTTTTCAACAGGAAGAACCCCCATTGTCTTTACTGTGTCTCATATCTTAGTTTAATTAAATCTAATTGTCTTTTCTTTTGGCTAATGTTACCATATTTCCAATGTAAGAACATTACTGCCTAGATTATTTCAGTTATATTCCAGTCAATGTCATTGCTAGACTCAGGGCTGCCCAGAATAGAGGCTAAGACATAGGCTGTTCCTTTTCTTCTTTCACACACAGTATGGTCTGAACTTTATGTAGGACTGTTCACATGAATAAATAGTTGGCAAGGTGAATCAGGGTTGAAAAATCTGGCCCTAAAGCTTAACCAAGAGACATATCAGATCAGTTCTCTAAAGATAAATGAACAATGTTATCATTTTATTAAGACAAATACTACTTTGGTCTATAGAATAAACAAGCTCCCTCTCAGTCCCGTCATGTGATATTCATGCTGGAATTCACTTGAACAAGAGTGCATTCATTTCATAATAAATAACTGGTGGTTATACAACACCTTTGACCACAAAGCATTCTAAAGGCTGAGTTGTGTTCCTTCCACAGTTACAAAAAAAACTAAATCCAGAAAAAAGTGAGACATAAGTTTAATAATGTGAGTGAACTGCAAACAGATGACAGATATTTCACAAGCAAAAGGCCAGCTTAATCAAAGAAGTTATTTTTTGCCCATTATTTGCTTGAAGCAAACATACAGTCTCAGTACATTGGCAGGGAAACTGAGTCACAACACATTAACTGACCAACAGTCACAGAAACTGTTGTTGGAGCTGGCTTTAAAACTCAGGAGCTCCTGTCCTCCAGTTCTTTGTTCACATCTTCCTTTCCTGTGTAGGCTGCATGAAAACAAACAATAGTTTTAATTGACTACTTTTTTTGTTGGGTTTTTTTGTTTGTTTTGTTTGTTTGTTTGTTTGTTTTTTACCAGGGAGGAAAAAAAAAAGGGGAGGAGGAATGCATTTATCAGGGTTTGAAAATGCTGAAATTCACTTCAGCATCTTGAAAAGGGCTTAGGTCTCAGGGAACTCTTGACCTGAATCTGTTTCTAGGAATCTGCAGAACAAGTTTGTTCTTCTGGTTATTAAATTTATTGTTTGGATGACTGTAAGCATATTAATGGAAAACATAAGTAAATCATGAAAGTCTTATGGTAGTTACCATGAATAGTCATTCATCTGAAACTTCATTTGGGAAGTATGTTCATCATTCATTACTTCAACATTGCCGTTGCACAACCAGATAATACAAACAAACCCATATAGCCTAAATGACATGTTGCTTACCACTAATAGTACACAGTGAATAATGCCGAAGTGCTCTCGTGGCAGCCTATCTGCAGAGCAGGATGTCTCCATCTAAATCATGCGGTAAACCCCCAGAATAGCAGACAGAGAGGGAGTGTTCCCGAATGACTGGCAAACAGGAAAAAAACAACGAACAGTCATTGAAGGAGTGATTTGTGATACATTATGTGGCATCACTTGCTCTTTCAACTGTGTGGTTTTTTCTAGATGTCAGCAAACACCCCACATTCCTCATAAAATAATTACATTTTTTAAACATGAAAGTCATCAGGCTAATACAGGTCTAACAGCTCCATAGCAGTCTATGGGTATGGTCGGATCCAACAAAATTTTAAAAGAGTTTGGATTTAGCATGTTTGAAGCTGAATCTTTCAAGGTGCATTTAAAGTTCTCTGGAAAGCCATAGACACCATTACAATCTATGTATTTCTGGGCTGTGTTCTATATATGCGTACTTATGAAGGCTAGAGCTTGGATGATAATGCATTCAGCTCACTAACCCTAAGCTCAGTATGCATTCTCTATACAGGTGGCTTTTTCCTATATCTGCTCAGGCTTATCTTACCTCAGCCATGCTTGCCACCACTTTAGTCCTCTTACAGTCATTTACACCATTGCAAAGAGTGATTGAAATATCATCTCATCATATCCTAACAGTTCTGTATATTATCTCTGCTCCAAAAATGAGGGCTCATAGGCCTAATCTCAGTGACGTGTTCTGCATGTAAAGCATGCATGGGTCTTTGGAACTTGAAGTGCAGAGGCATTTACAATTCTAGCAGATTCAGTCTGTGCCTTAACATATCTCATCCAAAATTCTACCTTCTAATTGAAGAGAGTTCTAAAAATGCATTTTCCTTTTTTTCGGAGCCAATATTTGACAACTGTCTATTTTTTGCCTTTGTCAACAGTGTAATTCCCATATTGGTTTGCAAATCTATAGTAGCAGCATTTCCGGAGAAAAAACCATACTGCTTTATTTCACACTATCTAAAACCGAAGGGAGCTGTGATGGTGCTAGTGCGGGTGGTTATTTCAGGAATATCTGCAGAGGCAAACTGCTCAGCTGAACATGTACATTCCTTTCTACAACACAGATTTTTGCTGTAATGCTCCAAGATTCGTTCCTTCCTCTCTTTACCTTCTCATCTGCACCTTGCACCTTTGGAACTTCCTTGCCCTTTAAACAATTAGCAGGAAGAGCTTTCTCCTTAACTGGAGCTTTTTGTAGAAGTCCCTATCACTGATAGTTTCCTATGAGAAGGTCCTAGAAGTGGCCTTTCCTCAGAACACACTGCTCTCACTGGGATTCATGATATTTTGGAGTCAGTTTTAACATAGCGGCTGCACAAGACCCAGCCACCCGAGTAAGTGGTACTGGTGACTGGTGAGCTTGTCTGCTGAACTAAGCCTGCTCTGCCAGACTGCCACTGCTCTAGTGTCCATCCCAGGAAAAAATCAGACTGTTTGATTTCTCTTTTAGCTCTGGAGACTTTCTACATCTTGCGTCTCATTAAACCAGCCTCACTTTTTCTTTTCTAAAAATGGAGCTTGTTCTGTACTCTTAAGGCTTGATCCAGTGCTTTTTAGTCGATGGAAAACTTGTCATTTATTGCAGCGGCCTTTGATTTTTTCTCCATTTTCCTTCAACTCCTGTACTAATGGAGCTGGTCAATTTTAGCCCTTTTTTATTTTTATGCCTGTCACCTCACCCATAACAAATCTTCATTCCTCCCATTGGAAAAAAGCCAGCCTAGATCCTTGACTAGCCATTCAAAATCGATGCCAAATTTTACCTTACAAGCCTTACATAGAGCATGTGGACTTTGGGACGTCGAATTTGGGGGAGGAGGTGTGACAGTGCTTAAAAACAGGTGGTTTTGTGTTTCACAAAGGCATATGCTCTTACTCACCTCGAGGAGAAAGGGAAGGCAGCAGAGAAGGAGGGGAAGTTTGGCCCATATGGGACAGTAAGGGGAAGTGGGAGAACTGAAGTAAATGTAATCAGTAGCATTGTATGGCAGTTCATAACCTGAATCCAAGAAACACAGCAAGCATTCAGTTACTTCATTTGGCTGAGAGTCAGTGAAAGGGATGTTACTTAGAGTTTTGAAGAATTTGGCAACAGAACAACTACATGTGAATGATGTTGCAAGGGAGGATGTAGTACTGAGACAAAGATTTCATACAGATAATATTTGGCTCCAGACTTGCAAGATTTGGATATCTCCAATATAAACACAAGACACTAACAGGAAAGTTCAAACACACCCAATGAATTTTTATTACCTTATAAACATCAAGAAAAACCATCTAGCCAGCTATGCTGCCTATCTGCTCCTAGGTACATGAGAAGTTGGAAATCAAAATCTGAATTTTTGCCTCTTGAAAAATTCCACTTTAAAGTACTTCTTCTCTGAAAATCTAGTATTTACACTATTTTTCTCCAGTTTGCAGCTGCTGCAGATCATTTCCCCCATCCCTGCGCAGTGCTGCAACTCGTTGCCCGCTGACCCTGGTCTCCCGCTGAGCCGTGACGAAGCTGTCCCCCGTGCCCTGGCTCCAGCAGCACGAGTGGACACGTGCCCTCGCCGGGGCCCCGCACTTTTCGTGAAATCAGTCTGCTGCAGTATTAACCTCCAGAAGCTGGGATTTTGGTGGTAGAGTCCCCAGGGCACCCCATGCCTTCTACCTCCTCAATAAAGCACAGGGCAAATGCCAGACAAATATACCCTATCTATGCAGCTGTAATGACATTCATCCTGCTGTTTAAGGAAAATATGGTCAGGCTTCAACTCCACTTTGGCTAAGTCAATTTTCTCACACCTCAGCTCCCCAGCTGGAAAATGAGGCCTACTCTCTTCCTCTGACACATTGACAGCTCTGTCAATTTGTGTTATAAATGCTTGATTTTTTTATGCTACCAGCAGGCAACGTGGTGGTGCCCTGCTCCACGCAAGTGAGGGCAGTGGGAACCTCCTCAAAAGCAAAGAATAAGTGTCAATAATAATGTAGATCACATTTTCAAAGCAAAACACCATAATAACCACAGCAAAGACACAAACACATTTGCAGAGTCTACCAAAACCAAGTATTGCATGTTTGGGTGTTTGCAAGTGGATGAAGGCAGGGGATAAAAAACCCAACATGCTACCAGTAAGAAATCTTGAAACTTAGGTATTGAGAAAGTATTTTCAGCAGCTGTCTGTAATGATCCTGATGTGTTCGGTTACGGTAAATGTGGTGGAGTGTTCATATGTGTCAGACCAGCAATGACATCATGGTGAGATATGATACAGTGGCTGCCACTGTTGCCGCAGGCTCTTCTTGTCTGAGCCTTACTTTGCCTCCAACAACTCCTACTCTTTTTCCTTCAGCCTCCCACAGGTGGAGAAAGAAGAGGGGAATAACTTCTTAAAGTGTTCTGTAAATGACGATTGCCTCTTGTTAGAGAGGGGAGCCTTGAAAAAGACAACTAGGACATAATGTTATCCATGTTCTGCACACTAAAAAAGAAAAAAAGAATTAAAATGTCAGAATAGTCTAAAGACTAGTTTGCAAAACAGAGGGATATGATGCAGAAAAATCCATTACGAGTACCAGCACTCCATCCCTACATAGTCACATGGCAGATAGATACACTTTTTGCTGCTACATGAGCAGGCACCCCCCTAGCAATGCCATACTTGGGTAATTTATTAATGGTATTCTAAATTACACACTGGCATTTCTGGAGATGTTTTGCTCATGGTTCCCTGTGTGCTGGGTGAGGTGAAAGCAGGTGTAGCACAGAGAGATTGGCCACATGGGGTGGGTGCTCTGGAGTCTGCTTTCATTTAGGAACAAAAGGCAGGCTAGTGTCAGGAGGGAGGAAATATATATTGCTGCTGTGCCAAATACCTAATGCATAACATTAACACTGGCAAAAGAGGAAAGGAAATTTAAATGTGGGGAGGGGAGGCATCTCTAGGGAAAAGGCACATTAAAAAGAATAAGAGGAACCCAAGACAAGTCTGTTCTTGATTTGAAGGTCCATAGCAGAGCAGCCTGCTGAGAGGAACTGAAAAGAGTCTCTTTTGTAACAACGGGGGCTTTGAGTGTTGCACAACCCACTGAGAAGCGTCCTGGGACATCCACGAGACTTCTGTGGATAAATATAGAGGAGGAGGAGGCGGCTGTTGAGCACTGTCTCACGGCTCACAGGCAGAACACAACGGGAGCTTTTGGTGCTCAGGCTACTAAACTGGTGAAAATAACGGCATTTTCTGAAGTCTGGGAACTGGTGCTATGACAGCGCTGGGGCAAGGGACTAAGTCTCTCCCTGCTCCTGGGTTTTACCCTGGCAACATCTGCTCTTCCTCCCATTGCTTCACAGGCCTGGGAAACAGAAGGGACTTGGGGCTGGATCTGCAGGTGCAATTCCTGTCTAGGGATCTTGCTTGCTCTGGGAACTTCTGTCTGCTGTGAAGACAGAAGTGAAACTTTCCCTCATTTCACTGGGCACATTTATTTTAGTCCCAAAGTTATCCTGTTCCCGTGCGCTTTATCCTCTTCTTTTATTCCTGTAAGTTATTTGCATTAGGAAAAATAAAATAAAATAGGGAAGAAGAAAAGCCAGCAAATCTGAAATGAAAAATCCATATCCATACACACACACACACACACACGCGCACACAATTTCCTCTGTCTTTTTCTTTGTAACAAAATGGCTGCCCAAGTTTTCAGAAGCCTGATACAGCACAAATTTGACTGAAGACCTACTTTCAACATAAGCTGAGCAGCAAGGGCTTAACACCGAGTAGAACAGGAGCTACAACCACCTAACACTTCTGAAAGTCAGGCCCAGAACCCACAAAGCCCTGTAAAATCCCCCATTACTTTCAGGACAATAAAACCAGTGACTATCAGGCTTTGGACTTTTCCAGAGTTTTCCTCTGCCTGAGTAGCAGTCAAAATGTGGGACAAGTAAAAAATGCACCATCGCAGAGTTCAAAATACTTGTTTTTGCCAGTTGTTACATGAAGGCATCGGTCTGACCTTAGCAATGAATTGTAATTGCTTTGTCCCTTAGTGGCTGGCTGTCTTGAATGAGGGTAGCAATATTAACAGTATTGGTCGTAATTGGACCTTCTCCTTCAGCTTAGGGGATAGAATTACAAGGCCAAGTTCTGCCCTCATTTAATTTGATAAAGCCTGACTGAAGATGTTGGGTGGTACTGTGGTGTAACTGGGAAATCAGTGTCACTGGTGCCAGGCAGTACCGATTCCACAGATCGTCACCTACGACAGGCTTATTTTTGTAGCTTCATAAGCTACAAACGTGTTGCAAGGGTTCCTGCTAGGGGTTACCTCCTGCATTCCCAAGGGGTTTCCAAGGATCACAGCCCAGGAGGAATTTTGAGATGACTTTATTGAATGATTTTCCTAATTGTTCCAGTGGAGATACAGGCGTTGCTGTCTGCGCAGGGAGCTGGCATTACAGCCCCTTACAATTAGGGCTATCTCGATAGGGAAGTACTGGTTTTCTATCCTAAGGCTTGAGAAGGTGCATCTGTTATTCTCAGCAGATAAAAACTGTATACAAGCTAACACTAGTATACTCACTAGAATCTTGTAACTGGTGCAAATGAATATTCTACTGTGGATTTACTGGAATACTGTAACTTGAGACTTGGGAGGGGTGGCAGCAAGTTATTTATGCTGGTTCGTGACAATGAGGAATTGTTGGTGTCAGTGGGAGCAGAGCAAAATTCAGAAATTGTGAAAGTTGTTGGGCAGAGCACAACCCTGGAGTGTTCAGCCCACAAAGCTCATTGATTAGATTTGGTTCATGTAGAAACAGAACAAATTACTGCATGATGATACTTTCTATTTTGAGAAGAAAAGATGGCTCTCTAACCTTTCAGACTATGTCTAATTGGCCTCAGGGCTGATTCCTGTCCTGAGACAAAGTCACACGGACTGGCTCATGTCCTGCCCCTTCTATAGCAGATTTGTCTTGAAGAAAATGAGCCACAGAGAGCAAACAATAAAACAGTGTGGACAGTCAGAGCTCCAGTGTTCAAGCTTCCTCCCTGGCTCTCTGTTACTTAGCACTGAAGACATATCCTCAAAGTCCACGGCAGACCTCTTTTCTATGATTCTATGAAAGTGATCATTTGTTATAATGAGTTGCCGAAAGAAACTGGACAAGTTCATGGAGTAAATCTCTTTCCATGAATATGTGGTAAGGAGGGGTCAAGCATTTTGTTATTTAAGGGAACTCCACTGAGAGAAAAATAAGTCCCAATTTTTGGTTAACAAGATTTTAAGGTCTTCCAGCTCCTCTATTCTGCTGGCTCAGTCCAAGCCCATGCCACCTATGAATGAAAATTTTAAGATAGTCCATGTGCAGTAGTGGCATTGTCTTTAGTCTGGACTGGTGCCCATAGCATAGAGTCCAGAAGCAAATCACAGAAAATCACAACTACAGCTTTGCTCGCATGGGAAGGTTCCAAAGCCTAAATGGATTTGTAGCCCAAGGAGCCCAAAGTGTTTATAGAAGAACGATAACCGAGCAACTTATAAAGCTGATGTCTGCGTATCTCCCTAGTGCGTATCACAAGAGCTGTGCTCTGTATCTGAGGACAAGTGTGAAGCCAAGTAGTCAAATTGAAAATTGTCACTCACATTCTTCGGAATATTGGCATGAAGCAGAGTGGAGACATATTAACACTGTGCACATTTCTTTTGCACAGACAGACTTTTCTCTACGAATTACAAGCAATGTGTAATGACTGAGCCACGGAGGGAGGAAACAGTCTAGTTGCATAAACGCTGGAGGCTTCTCTAGATTAAGCACTTGGAACACTGGGATCGTTTAAAAGAAATAAAGGAAATGGAAGAGCTCCCCTATATTTATACCAGATCTATCCTAGTGAAAAGAGAAGGAAAGAAAATTAAAAACTGCTCATTAAAAAGAAATTATTTTCTGTAGCATTTTTCTCCTGCTCCAGAGGAAAAAAATCAAGTAGGTTGCTTCTTGACTTTTGGAAGGCTTGTCGGAGAGCATATTACTTGCCATAAGACTAAGTTTTTTTAATTTCTGTACAAAGGCATAAATGCACTTTTATGAAATGGAGCATTCAATCCTTCCTCATGCTAAACCCCTTTCAGTTTGGTATAAATGATCTTCTTGATTATATGATGTACTGAAATCTTAACACCAGGCAGCTGTCTGAAGTAATTAGGTAGTACTTTATCACTTTGTCAATTGTCTCCTTACCCACAGACAACCTTACTGTTTAAACTCCCTGTCTAAAGGGGACATGCTGCTCCTGAGATCCTTGTACCTTTTCTTCCAGAGCAGTGCTACTTTGCTCTTCAAAATGGTTCCTCGCCTAACCTGGAAAAAACAACTACATTGATGATCAGTTATTACTCATTGACTATTAACTCATGAGCAATTACTCATGAGAGGACTCATTGGACTTAATCATGTCTTATAATTAGATGAACTGAATACACACACTTGCAGTTTCTGAGAGAAGCAGCGTAAGAACAGCTTCACGTTTGCAACGCAGTGTCTGGGACACCACAGACTCTCCATGTGGAGCACCAAGTCAAGCTCCTAGTGCCAGACCATACTTGCTTTGGGTCCCCAGTGACAGCGGGGTATTTTGGTGAATATTTGTGAGTCTGTCACAAAATCAGTCCTTGCCTTCCTCACTGGGAAGTTTTTCTCCTCATTGCTGTGAGATGAAGACAGAAAGGGGTGAAAGATGTGGTAAAGCTTTTTCAGCTCCACACATGCATAAAGGTATGACCTGAAAAGTTAAATTTGCCAGTTATTTTGAGGGTTGGTGGATCTTAGTCAGCAAATGACTTGAGAGATCGGGACTGGAATTAATTTTGAAAGCCATGTCAAAGGACAAAATGAAGACTCTCTGTACAGGAAGATCTTTTAAAACATGTGGCTGTTATTCATTTCACCTCTGAATATTTTTTATCTCCTGTGAGACCAAAATGTTTTGTATGTATTTGGCAATTAAAGTGATGGGGTTGTGAAATAGCAGTGATAATGTACTTTGAGAAAGTCAGTAGAGTAACTTTTCATGAGCAAAGGAGGAAAGAAAAAGAAGGCAGATCTGATAAGATTGCAGCACATACCAGTGACAACCAGAGCTGCTCTGTATCAAGATGAGAGAGAAATAGCTGCACTGATAAAAAGGAAATATTTGGTCACTGTCAGCTTCCCCAGAGCATCTACTAGCACAACAGACCTAATGAGTAAATCCACATTGGCGGTATGAGTCATTTCTCTCAGCTGCATGAACAGAGCTTAAAGACTACGCGCGAGGCACCCCAGCCTCTCCTGTTTCAAAGCAGCGGAGACTATTTCAGAGAAGCTGAATGGAATAATTATCTGATTGGGAAATAATACTCAAGGGACTGATGTCTTGTGGGGTAAATTATAAAGCGACACCAGATAACCCATGGAGAGAGGCTGTTTGAGTAAGAGCAATGCAGCCTTTGGAAAAGGAGCTGGGAGATCAGCCGGCCTCTGTTCAGGCTACGGCTCAGCTACTGAAATGTCTTGTGCAATTGCAACTGTCGTTGTGGCTGCAAGACTTTTTCTGGAGCAGATATGAGAAAGAACCCTGAATTGTAATGCCAAGGGGTGGCTGGCCTGGTCACGGAGAAAATAGCAGGCCTCCAACTAAATACAGATTTTACAGAAGCAGATACTTAAATTGAGCAGAGAAGTAGCCATATAGAATTAAGGAATCTATTGGATGATTTACCTTGGCGTTAGCAAGGTAAAGACCATCTATTTCTTTTTCCCACTCATTTTATTTGTTTCAGAGCTAATGTCTGACAGCATGGTTGAATCTACTGGCAACACTGAGAGCAGTTGCAGGATCGTATCTTAACACCTGGCAGAAAGATAGAAATGCTGAAAAAGCACTGGAATTGGAACTGGTTTAGTGTGACTTCATGGTAGCCTGGGCTTGGTCTGTCCATGCTTGGAAATGACACTGAAGCTGCTATTTATTTGTTTATGTGATTGTTTGAGTAAATGCAGTATTTTGAGCAGTTTGTAGGAGATCTGGAAAACCTGAGTATTAATCCATACAGGAGATGACTCAGAAAAGACTGAGTTACTCTGAGAAGGCTGCATGCAGGTGAAAGCAGAGAACTTGAGATTGTTCATGTTTTGGGGGGGCATTGGCTGAACTGTGTTATACCTAATACAGGGTACTTAAAGTAAATGGATCTTGCACTTAAGGTCTGAGTCACTTTTTTCATATCTTACAGAGTACTAACTTTATAGAAACTGGTTCATGTACCAGGTGCAACCCACAACAAACTGATCTGATCTTTTTGAGTTTTGCAACCATCTTTAAACTTTTACATATTTTAACAATACCCCAGTCCTACTCCTCATCAGTATGAAACTAATTAAAAATAGAAGGGTCCTGGAGACAAGATACATGCTTAATTCTGCCTACTAATAGGAAATGCTATGATATGAGCTACAGAGCAGTGTTTTGGAGATCAGACTTAAAAATGAAAACTGTCTTTTGCAAGCTCAGTTCATGGTGTGAACTTTTGTTTTTTCCTTCTTCCCCTCAGAAGTGTACTTGAATCCATCCAGGCCAGACTTTTATCCAGGCCTGGGGAGTTCCATTAACTTTACCAAAGCACAGATTCAGCTTGGCATGAGCTTTACCAAAATATTGTTACGGAGATTTATATGGAAAGTACAGGCTTTGCTTTAATAACCCCTAAGACAAGAACCATAGTCTTTTCTCTAACAGCTTCTTTACTACTGTATAAACTCATTCAGAAACTTAAATTACTTTGAGTGACAATGATTAAAGAACATTTTACAAAAGCCCCATGTGGCACACACTAGCCTTCTATAAAATAATGCAAAAATAATTAGCAGGAAGCAACTGAATACTTCAGAGAATTGTAGGAAATAGATCAGTAAAGTTATGAGGCTAAATTCATCCCCGGTGTAATTCCACTGACTTCATTCTGTACGTAGATTTGGAATAAGCACCTCCGCGCTGTGCACGTGCTGGGAAGTGTCACTTTTGGGCTGACCTGTTATGCCATGCCCCACTCCTGAGCTCTGTGCTGAGCTAGATCCTGCTGTCGGCTGCCAGGTTTATTCAGCAGCGGTGGGGGTGTGCGTGCCTTCCCCAGGAACAAAGAGATGTTACTGTCCTGTTGTCAGAAAATGGAGGAAGTTTTACCAGAGTGTTATGCAGCCTCTTTGGGTTTCTAGGAGCCTTTACTAAGCAATAGAAAAGTGTGTGTATGTCTGTATGTGCATATGAAGGTATATATAGACACCAGCTGTGAAAGTACGTCCTCCCATTGATTGATTTATCGATTCCAGTGGTGCTACTCAACTGTATGTATCTGCTTTAGCTAGTCAAATGCACTGAATGAAAAGAAAGCGTTTCCTGGGGAAAAAAAAATAAATGAGTTGTTTTTAAAATAAATATCTAAAATTTTAAGTTAATAATTTGTTTAATCTGCCTTGAGGAAAGACTAGCAATTTGCCTTTTTGCATCATCCTGTTAGGGCATGTTAGGACTGGCGTTGCTAAGCACAGCACGGAGTTTGCGATCAAGTTCTGAAATACTCCATTGCAAAACAGCCACAGGAAATGTGTCTGTTGAGAGCCTGAGAGGGGGTGAGGGAAATGATGGGTTATGGGAAAAGCACAAATTTATAGAAAAGCAGTAAATCATCATCTTTTTCTGACTGCATTTCAGCCCAAATCTTTTTCTCATTCACTGAAACAAGCTTTTCTCTTAGTCGCCATGCCTGGCAGTGAGCAGCAGTGAGCAGTAAGCCTGAATGGCAGGGGCTGATGTAGAAGAGATGAGCTGTGAGTCCTTCTGCCCTCTTTCCTACTTGACCTTCCACCATTCAATCTTTCTGATTTCTATTGGGGTTATTAATGTCAGTTCCTAATTGCTACTGATAATTGAATAAGGAAAAAAAACCTCCAACCCATTGGTTATGTTGACGCTTTTAACCACCTACTCTGAGACTCCCATCCCTGGCTTCTGGCTTCCAGCCCTTTTTCCATCCTCCGCAGCCCCCGACGCTGCTGTGCCGCTGCTCTCCCAGCCAGCCTGCCAGTGTCCGCCCTGGCCTCGCCTGCACCATGGCCCAGCCCCAACAACCATAAGGATGCCTCGCTTAAGTATGAATACACATATCGAGTGAACATGTGCATTATGTCCTAAAATGCATCCTGACTAGCATATTCATTATGCATATCAACATTACTCAAAACATCTCCATGTTTGTTTATGGATTTACTTGCAAATCATTATGGTAATGCTTTACTTTCCCCCCCCCACACACACATATTTTGAACATGGTGTATACTGTGGATGTAAGAGTACTTTCCTGCAGCTAGGTAGTTGTGCTCCAAGATTACAAGCACCTTCACGTGACACACAGACCTTTCTTTTAATTTGCCCCTATATGACTCTTCTTTCTTCCCTTCCCTACAGAAAAAAACCACGCAAATTTCCCTCCTACTCCCTACAAATAGAACCAATTTATCTAGCTGAGAAAAGACTTGAAAACAAAAGGGCATGTGTGTCCCATGTGAAGATCTGTGTATGTACGTCTGAGCAGGAAAAAAGATATCTTTCACAAGCAACTATAACTATGTCTCTGACATTTGATAAGGGAGCGAGAGATCTGTTTGTGTGCAGAATTCTAAAGCCATTTAATGATCAAAGAGCAATCCTGATTTTATCTTCCAGTACTTCCTCAGTGGTGATAAGATTAATTCTTTTAATGTTACGTTCAACTGCTCTAACCATAAATAGATGTATAAAAACACAAACATGCAAGACTTGGGAAGCAACAAGGAGAATTATTTTGTTGACCAGAGTCAGAAAACATTTAAAATAAGGGGTTTTTTTTCCTTTAATTTTGAATCATCATTAAATTTTTTAATAAAAATGTATAAAACTGCAAAACTATTGTTTACATACAAACCAAGAGCTGTTTGCTTGTTTTTCTTCTTCTTTTCATATCTTCCTTCTCCTCCATCAATAGAATGCCATGCTGATTTCAAGATTTTCTGACATCTATTCTCTATCCTACTGCTAATTCTGTCTGCCTTCTGCTTGATAGATGGGATGTTGGATGCGGGCCCTTCCCTGCAGGAACTCAGTTGGCACTTGCAAAGACGGCTGTCCCCAGCAGACGTCAATTCTGGAATGTGGCAGGGGATCCCCTTCCAGAAGTCAAGTGTGATGCCGGAAATGTTAGTAGCTATTAATACTGTCTGTATTTTTATGATGAAAAATTGGCAAGTGCAATGCTTTAAGACCCATTCCTACCCAAAGTGTTATTGTGGATGCTGGCATGAGACCAAGTGGGTGACTCGAGTGTAGTAAAACTAACCTTGTTCTCTCTTTTTTCCCCCTTCGATGAGTATAGTCATCAGAATAATTGAGGTGCTGCTGTAACTCAAAGAAAAAAATGTGTTCTGAAAGCCTGATGAGATAGTAAGACATGAAACTCAAGTCTGACATATTAAAACCTTGAGGAAAATTAACTTTGTTCATAGTGTGTGTGGTATAAAATAGCAAACTTTTATTCTGTCTCATACAGGCAAAAGCTAAAACCAGTAACCTTTGTGACCTTTGTGACCTTCCTATAGGGTTACACAGTTGGATTATTTTAAAAGTAGTGTTAGGCGTCTTTTTTGAAATAAATACAAATTTTGCATGTATAATAATACGGTTGCATAAGTGAGAAAGAATTTACAAATGCATTGGTATGCATAGCATAAGATCTGAAAATCTGAAAATTGGTATGCTAGTCTGCTTTTCAGCAGAGCTATTTCAGCAGCTGCATGAAGTGCCTGTTCTAGAAAGCACGACATTTAACTTACACTCTAATGATTCTTACATTCCTGCCATTTTTGTCCCCACAGTAGCACATCAAAGAAGCTGGTGGCATTTTGGATGCCAGGGTGAATGCAATATTTACTAACTAGAGCTATTCCTAGAGACATGAAGCCAGGGGGTAGGGAATTATGGGTCTGTCCTATACTTGGATGGGAGACCACGAGGAAATCTGGATATAGGATGACCATTTACCCAGAGGAATTAGGCAGAAACACTGCACCTAATTCTGTTGTCATTGCTGAGCTGAGAGAATAGGAAAGAGGTGGAAGTAACACCTAAAGATTACAAGGGGGTTCGGGGTTCTTTATTAAAAGATGTGATAACTCTAAGTCCTGGTTTTACAGAGTTAGATAAAAAGGAGGAGGGGAAAGGATATTGGGGTAACTGAAATACATTATGATTAAGTTACGTTTGGAAGCAGAAGAACAGTCAGAGCTGAGATTATAGTCAAAATCTTCACATGCCTGAATGAACAACAATTTCATTAGCCTGTGCTGCCACTTCATCAAGTACATCAAATACACTTCATCAACTAACTCCCTGTTAGTAGCTGTAGCGTGGGGGCTGATAATGGCAATACCATTCTGTAATCCTCCTTGTTCTTTATTTTAAAACCAGAGGAACAAGGAGGCAGAGCTGTATCGGAAACCATTCAGTTCATCCAGCTCTTAAAATTATAGTCAGCTCCAGAACAAGCTATTTCCTTGGTTTTGCTGCATGCTTTTCTGGAGTCCAACCCCGCAGTGCCCACTGCTGCCAGCCCTTGCTGCTCCTTTTCCTAAGAGCCACGCCGACCGGCCTCACAGGGCAGAGGGCTTCTCTGTCCTTTCCTGCCCTTTCTCCTCTCTCCTCTCTTAGGCACAGGCTCAGTCGTCTCCACTCCTGGGCAAGGAACAGGCACCAGAGGGGCAAAAAGAGAGCAACAGGCTACTCCACATGAACTCCCTGTGCAACACTCTGGCTAACGTCCGATGTATAAATGAGTTGTCATGATTTAACCTTTTCATACACCCTTGGTGAGAACAGGTGCAGATCTGATGGTGACAGTTTAAAAATGAGTTAACAACATTGGAAGAGCGTGCAGGAACCGTTCAGAGGAAGGAAGGTTGAGTTGCAGTGAGTATGAAAAAGGACAAATCAGTTTACCAGAATAGCAGATTAAGAGATGTCTGTTACTGGCTATTAGAACCAGCATGGAAAAATTGGTTGCTAAAAGATTATTTAATCTACTGGACAAAAACATAACAAGAACTGATGTTTTGAAGCTCAAGCTGAACAAATTCAAATAAAAAAGAGAGCGCATCTTTCTTAAGAATGAGTATGATGTCAACCTTCGAAAGAGGCTTCCAGGAGAAGCAATAAGTTATCTACTCTGGATGTCTTTCTGGAAGGTTAAGTTTTAATCAAGCCCAAATCATTGGCCTTGATATAGGCAAAATATAATGGCCTGTGATACACGCAGACCCTGAAGTTCTGGGTAACAGTGAAATACATGAATAAAGACATTGTATGAGTCTGTGATTATGTGATGAATTCATGGGACCAACAAGTGAATAACTGAGACAGGAACTTGGCTGTGTAACCTGCTGGTTGGAACCTCTAGCCAGCTTTGGGAGATGGACCTGGCCCAGTTCCTTTCTGTGTCTTTTACATTAGAAAGTCCTGGAAACAAAGAAACCAGGTGTAGGTTGTGGCTGCTAGACCTCACAAACGGGTTCCTTTTTACACACTTTCCTACTATTTCCCCAAGCTGCACAGGGCTCTTCAGCCTAAAGGGAGAGAGACGTCATCCATGCCCTCAGAGCAGTACACAGCATAGTAGTCTAAATACACTCTTAAGGTACAGAGGCTATGAGTCTGACTCCTGGGTTTAGACAAAGCTTCACATCAAGTCTCCGGTTCTCTGAATGACTGTACTGACCAATAAGTAATCATGTGTAAGTGGATATTGCCATCAGCAGTTGGTTTTGTTAATGAAGTGGTGGGTTCCAGTTTGAGATTAAAGTACCTGCCTCTATGGTCCCATTACAGTCAGGTTAGATCTAATCAGTGAGTCTCACTGGAGCTGGGGGAGAGACTCAGCTAACCAGCCATTAGGGCTGCAATTCAGTTGCCCACACAAAGCCATCTGGGATCCTCAGAGCACCTGAAATGTCTGCAGAGGGCTGGCAGAAATGCCCTACTACTTATGGGAGAACCTGCTCTTCTGAAGTGCCAGCTAGAGGCCACTCTAGGACATCTAGGGAGGATGTCCCACAGCAACCAAAAAATATCACTAGACATCTACCTCTGGGCACTCAGTCCATCCCTGGGTGTCAAAGTTTGGTTAGCTAAATCACTCTCCTGCCTCTATTGCCTAGATGACTAGATGTCTGCTGAGTATGGGGGAGTTTTGACACCTCGCACACAAGTAGGTACCCACAATTAGGGTCTTAATCTTAATTAGTCTTAATCTGAAGCTGAATGCTACTCAAACTGTAGCTCTGGTGCTCTCTGTTGCAGTCACCAGCTTAAGTCCGTGCAGAGCCTACCTCCTCCAATGTTAAGACCATCATCTATGATGGGGAGAAATCCATTTCTATCATTAATGAAGAAGAGAGATTTTTTAAAAGCCTGTAAGGTGAAGCAAAGTTTCTTAATCTCTGTCCTGTTCTCTAAGAATGGTTAACATTATCTTTAATAAAATCTACCTTTGAATGTCTGTAACAGACACGGAGTCCTTGTCAGCACATTATACTAAGGTGAGGGAATAGGATTGAAAGTTTATAACAAAAGTTTTCACTTCAGTCAAGGAAAGATCACTGAGGCAGATAAACTGGGTAATGAACCATTACTGACACTAACTTCCTCACAACAATAAAAACAGAAGAGTCTGGGTCTTCCACTGTGGACAGTTTTATTTGATATAATACCTACTACAGAGTGACTGATGGGGCGAATAAAGAAAGCAATTATCACAGAGCCAACTGGGAAGAGAGCTAGCACTAAGCAAGAAAAAAAACCAATGGCCATCATTTTAAGCCAGAAAATTCACATTTCTTACGTCCCACTATCTTACCCCTTTCTCTTCTGCCTGCACTGGCACAGCTGATCCTGCTCAGCTAAAATGTTTTGTACAAGACATATCCCAGCCCTATTTGTTCTACCAGCATCCTTCAGCCGTCTCTAAAAGCCCCACTAAAGCACAACATTGTTTAAAATGTGTGGGTGTTTAGAGGACAAATACCTCCCAGGCAGGATCCATTTTTGCTCCTGCGATGTGGCTGTGAGAAAGGTATAGCGGAGTACCACAGCAGAGAGCCGGACAACGTGCTCTTTATTTCTAGAACAATGAAGCCTTTTTCTGAGTTGAACAAACACTTCACCCAGCAATACTATCCTTGGCAGTACTACACTGTTCCCAGCTTCCATGGCCTAAGTAGGTAGATTAAGTTTCTCACCTGATTAATCACCCCAGTGGCCCTTGCCCAGCCCAGGTGTCTCTGCAGGATAAACCATCACAACTTGCAGCAGTTACTGATGTTCTTTGCCGCTGCAAACTTTTTGAGAGTTTTGGTAAAATCCTTTTTTGCTGGTGCTCCCTTCCCAGTCCCTGCTAAACCACTCTTTTTAGTCTATTTCTTCTCCAGATCAGTCTCACTGCTGCCGATCTCAGTTGTTCCCAGCGTCCAAGCCAAGCTTGTCATGTTGCGGAACCATCTCCTCTGGTTTTCTTTTGTTTCTTGTTCCCCTCCCAGTGGCTTACCAACTAGTCTAGAATTACCTTGCCCATTACCCTGTCTTGGTTTTGGATTGACAACTGCTGTCTCAAGTGATACTTAAGTTGCTACAAATCGGTTTTGACCCTCTGGGCTTCATGCTTTCCGCATTCAGTGAGTGGCGATGGTCTCTTGGATATTTTCTGCAGACATGGCTCAGCCTGGTGGGAACTCTGCTGGCCCCAGGCCAGTGACACCAGGGCAGTGGGCTTTTCCTGTGCTGCATAAAGGGGAGCTAGCTGTGCTTTTAAAGTGGAACCGGAAGAGAAAATGTTATTTAAGATTCATAAAACAGTGAGGGAAGGTATAACCATTAGAACTTGAAGCAGCAAACAGCCTGTTGAAAAAGGGGGCTTGAGCAGAGGAACACATTTTCAGTAATCTGCAGGGAGAGGCTGTGCAAAGCTTTCTGCGTGTTTTGATTCTCAAGTGTTTTAGCAAATTGTCCCTGGAGAGGCAGCATGTACCATATGGGTAACCTTAAACTCTGCTTTTAAACTGAAAGTCATTTGCATTCCAAAAGTTTAGCCCCAGATTTGCACACCATGCCTCAGAGCTGTAAAGCATGAGGGGTGCCAGGTACAAATGGCCCCTCTCTCAACATCCCTCCTTCCTACCACGGTAGAGGAAAGCTTTAAGGACTTCTGGTCCCTTGGGCATCTTTGGTCTCGAGTGGAGCCCATTTGTTCTCCCTCCTCCCAGCGATGGAGGCCACATCAGGCCTCCTGCCCTCATGCCACAGAGGCAGCTCTAGAGAAGGGATGTCCCAGGGAGGGCTGCAGAGAGAAGCTGCTTTTCTATTTCCCGGCTAGGGCTAACTGGCAGAGGTCAAAGCGGTACCATTAATCAGCCTGTCATGTGATGGATGGTGATATCTACTCCTTTCAGTGATTACTTTTGCATCTCCCTCCTTATATCAAATCAAAAGCCCCAAAAACATACTGTCAGCCAGTAATTTATTGAGAGCTGCAAGCTAATTCACCCTCTTAATAAAGCACACTGGTTGACACGATGAAGATGAGGCCGTGGTAAACATCTGAAGTCTCCTGACAGATGAATGGACGGGACTGGTCTCGCTGGACGTCTGTCAGCATCTCTCTTCCTGAGCCTCGCCTGCCCCTCGTCACCGGGCTGCTTCCCTCTCCCGAGGGATTTCCTTCCAGTGCAGCCTCTTTGCTGCAGGAGCAAACCCTCCATTTCCAGCCTGCTGCTCCGGCCTTTCTCACTGCCGTGGCAGGGTGGGCAGTGGTACTTCTGTCGGTATGGAAGGGCTGTCGGGAGCCTCCCCAAGCTCTTAGGAAACACAGAAACTGCAAGCGCCGGCGTGCTGCTTCAACATCTTCTCTTTCTCCTGTGGGATGGGGAAAAAGGGGAAAAAAGGCTGGTTATGACGTACAGCTGCAGTTTGAAAGGAACAAGTGTGGGATCCCCCATTTTTTTCATGGCATATGACATTTATTTCATGACTCCCCTCTTTGGCTAAAGAAGTCCGTTGTGAAAACAAACATTAAGGCTTTGAGAACGCCTACCCCCAGCTGCATCGGGGTGCTTGGCGGCACCCTCGTAACACACTGCACTGGATCTAGGAAGAAATGGCTGCTGTGGGAAGTCTTATCTGAGGCGTAGCGTTTCTTAGCGTGACTATAAAGAGGAACTTGTGCGAACCGGACGCCTTGGGCTCTCTCCCCACCATCCTGCAACTTGCTGAAGAGGCTCTGTGAAAGTGATCCTTATCTGCAGCCTGGCAACTGTATATAGGTCTTTGTACAGCCCCACAACCCACTGGCTTGTAGATACTGTAGGAGTCCTTTCCTCTGAGTAAGATATTTACCAGTCCTGAAAACGTGTTTTCCCTAATGCTGCTTTGAATCATTTTATTGCATGACAACATTAAAGGGGAAAATAGTATGTTTGCTTAAAAAAATGCAGATTTTCAAGAATGGAGCAATACTTCGGAAAGACCATCCATTAGCAGTACTCTTTCTTGCCGGTTCACATTTTATCTTAAAACTGTCATTACAACTGGCAAGAGAATATGAGTGAGGAGGTCACTGGTAGATAGCTAATATCAAAGTTAGCTAGCTTATCTACCTTGAAATGTATCTTGTAGCTATACTAAAATATTGTACAATAAATGGGGTTTAGTAACCAAACCAGGCTCCTCCCCATCAAATTTCTCTGGCAGAAGAGCAGAAATAGTTGCAAGCTGCTCTGCCAAAATGCTAATTACTCCCTAGGGAATCAGCCAGTTATGCACAAACATGTGGCGGTTTATGTCTTCTGCATAATGCATATAACTTAACTAATGCAATTTTTTTTTCTTGCACAGAAGATCTGTATATATCTGAGTTAATATTATGTCAGCTGGACTTCCAAAAGTTGCAGAAGAAGGAAACAAATGAACGTTCATTACAGGAATGCACAGAAGTCAGCCATGGATTTCAGATTACAAAAAATTCTCATGCCTTCTCTGTATAGCAGCCACATATATCTTTCTGTCTTTTAACAACTTTCAGGTTCTCAGGGGACTGCAATGTAAGTCCATCACGGGCTCACTACCAGCTCGGAAAACCGGCAGAATGGATGATGAAGTGAAGAGGTGCTCCTCTTTCACTCATCCCTAAAGGTAATTTGAGGGAATGGGAGTTTCTGTGTGGGAGAATATGTGATGCAAGAACAATCTAAAAATATTTCTTTTTGCTTCCATAGCAACTCCCATGCCAGCATCTCTTTGAATTCGTTAATTCATTCTTTCAGCTCTCTTTGTGGGCTTTGTCCAGTTTGCAGAGGTGCAAAGTGATGTTTACAGCTCGTGTTTACAGACGTGTGTCTGCAGCCTCTTCTGGCAGAAGAGTCCATCCCTTTCTCTGCTGGCAGCAGCGCTTGCTAAGGGAAAGGGTGATGGCCCTAACCCCACGCGCGGAGCCAAAGGACAGCAATTACCCTCTGCAAACTGCTCTCTCTGCGCTCTGCCTTACGCTCCTGCTGACCCAAAAACATCAGAAGGAAGGCCCTGGCAGCCCTCGTCTCACGGTACAGTGCTGTAGAAGCAGTCTTGTTCACATGTGATCTCTCTTCTGTGACATAACGGCGCAATTCTGAAATTTGTACTTGCAAATACTTGTTTCAGTAAAAGACCTTTGCTTAGCTCTGTGAGGAAAGGAGACAGAAAAGGGGTGCAAGGCTGCCTGAACTGATTTTTTTTTGGTCCTGAAGGAAAATTGTTGGAGCTATTTACATGGCTCTGCTGAACATTTCCAGGTCAGCTGGATTTGAGGGAGAGATGGAAATGAAGTGCCGTAGAAGCCTGCCTTCTGCCTTGTGGCTGTGAAGAACACTCTTTAGACCCAAGAGCTCTGCTTTTCAGCGGGGTTTGCAACACGACGACTCGGCAGCATGGTCCAGTGGGTAGGGCAGGGATCTGGGAGTCTGCTCCTCCTCACGTCACTGGTTCCTTGCAGTCGTGTCTTTCGGCCTCGTGTCTGGTGGCAGCAAGGATACAGTACATCTCCTTTACAAGCTATAAGCAGAGCCTTGAGTGAAGTGCTGTAACAAGAAAGGTTTTATTGCTTTCTAGATTTTTTTTTTGAAAAAATGTATTATTTTTGAGAATGTGTGGGTGTTCCTGGTAATCCAGCGATAGTTAATAATGATCTCTCACCCCTCTGAGGACCCCTGTAAAACTTCTGTGTTTACAGGCGAACAGTTTTAAGCAATGTTGGGTCAGCAGTTGGTCACATTAGCACCTTTCATGCTTCTCTGGGATACGGAGGGTGAAAACAGCCGCAGCATGCCCACCCTTCCACAGGCTGTGGTGAACAAGCACCTTAGGCTTGAGACAGATTTGGGTGAGGAGCAGTTATCCCACTATATATGATATATAGGATAACTACGATGATAACTACGAGGTGAAAACCAGCCTGCTGGCAGTGGTGATGGTGGGAAGGTGCTGCCAGCGAAAGGTCCACCGAAGCCCATGCGAGTAGCTCTGAGACGAGGGCCCCAGTGGGCTCTATGGCTTGAAGCCCAGACCCAGCACTCTTCCTTTCGAATCCCAGACTTCTGACAGCCTTCTGGAGTGCTCTGAGCTTTTCTTTGAGTCTTGTCCAAAATCTTCCAGTTCCCCGGTTCAGCAACTTCTCTTAGACCCCAGACTTTTATGTCCTCCTTTGTCAAAGGAACAGAGATCAAGCTGATGTGGCCAAATGGCTGCTGGACAGTCCTTTCTGTTCCCCTTTTTTTAGTCTTTTGTCACCCTTGGACTAGATTAAAAAAACTCATTTTGATCCTCTTATACTTTTGACTTCAGCCTTCAGCCAAGAAATTCATTAAAATGAAAAGCCAGCATAGATATATGTCAACACCATTTCAAACTGTAATGTCATAAAATAAAATAACAGCAAACCACTCCGGAAGATGCCATTTTAACTAATTCAAAACAGCTGCTCTGCCATCTAGTGTCATTGAATAATGTATGCTAAAACCTAGCTTCCACCCCAACTGCTGAAACACCTCAGCCCTGTACTTTTCTTTCTAGTAGGTCTTTAAGGTCTGGCACATGCCTCTACCAGAGGGTGACAGAGAGAGGGGTGTAAGTCGGGAGCGGTCTCCATTCAGAAGCTCTCCCATGGCAATAAGGTGAATATAAGCTGTCCCTTACCTAAAAGGACTGTTCCTTACTTGGAAATGTGAGCTGTAAAGCTAGGCACGTCTGAAGAACTGCTGACCTTCTCCCAGTGATTCATTAGCTTTATGGAGGCCACATAACAAATTCTTTATTTTAGGCAGGAACACAACAAACCTGTCAGGAAAATTCAATCTTTTCAAGTCTACCAGATGTTCATTTTGCCCCAGGTATTTTCTGCTTCATAGCATGAGGTCAGCTCCAGAAGTGAAAGATCACCTAAATTAGGCCATAGAGGTCTGAATGCCAGTGGTCTTTGCTGGATGAAGGGAACAGACTGGAATTTGTTTGTTTGTTTGTTTTTAATTCTCCCTTTGTATGCTTTCTTTCCCCCCACCCCCACC
>JANZLQ010000065.1:10832770-10846156 GCA_026212715.1 Elanus axillaris | reverse complement strand
ACCCCAAATGAACTTACATTCATC
The DNA here is from genome assembly GCA_026212715.1 of Elanus axillaris. Taxonomy (NCBI): domain Eukaryota; kingdom Metazoa; phylum Chordata; class Aves; order Accipitriformes; family Accipitridae; genus Elanus; species Elanus axillaris. The sequence goes on along the minus strand of JANZLQ010000065.1, from coordinate 10,846,132 downwards.
AAGCTCAGGGAACTGTTTGGGTTTTAAACAAGTTAGTCATAAATAATAAGTGATAAATATCTTCGTCTATTTTAATGCCATATGTAGGTAATTAGAAATAATTTAGAAATCCTTTTTTTTTTTTTCAGGGTCAAACACAGTTCTAACCAGGGGAATCAAATACTTGGAAATTAGGAGTTATTCATATATTCTGCCTGTTTCTTACCAAACCAAATCTCCTTACTTAGAGGTTGTCCTGATAAATCTTTAGAAATTGACCTTGTTTGCCAGAGTAACTCCAAATTTGGATCAGTGGTCACAACTTCAATTGATAACAGATGTTTGGCTCCAGTTAAAGGATTTAAATCTTAAGTATGACTTTACACATCTTCTTCTGAAATGTCACAGCTCTTTGTACTCATAAGTAGAAGCCATGCCAGAGCAAACCAATACTGTCAATAGCAGAGCTGAAAGAAAACACACAAAGCACAAGACACTGCATTCCAGAAACAGTACAAATGTGGTTTGGAAAAGCTCAAATCTGAGGCTACTAAAACCATGTTATAAATACTGCAGCGCAGTAATGGTCTGCTTAACTTGGGAGCTGATGAGAAATGCTGCCTTAAATCTTCTTCTTTCTCAAGCAAGCGCCTGAGATTGCCACTTTATGGGGACATAAGTGCAATGAGGCAGATCTCAGCTACTGTTACTGAGGTTTTTAATTCCTCCCCCAAATAGACGTTGATCCTAAAATAAGGAGGAAAAATGGAGAAGGGGTCTTTTAGGACTGTAGACACTGTTTTTATCCTACCATAACATCTCTAAAAGAAACATTCTTACAGCCTGTCTTGCTGGCAGGACCTCTAAATCCACATTTGTTCCCAAAGCGCCCTAGTCTGAAGTGCTGTAGAGGACTCTGGAGCCTCCTGAGGTGGCTCTGCTGAACATACAGAACCTTACCGCATCGGTGGTGACTGAAGAGATCCATGTTTTCCCTTTCCCACCAAAGCTGACCAAAGGACAACTGGGTTTTCAGGTGTTAAATGACAGCCAGAGACCAGCAAGCTTGGTACATGGGTGTTGTTTACTCTGATGTGCTCTAGTTCTCAAAATAAATAAATGATCCTCCTCTCACCAAAATTAAGTCACGTTTTGTTTTTATCACAATAGTCCCAGCTGTTACAAATAGCTGGCACTAATAATCTGTGGTTTAGACTGATTAGCATCCTATATCCCTTCATTTCTAAAATGGAATTTTAATCAGATTGTAATTCCTTGAAACCTCCACGTCAGTGAGTACTTCCCTAACCATTAATCAATTGAATTTTGCCCTCTATTAAGCTGCTTAAATCCACTTCGCATTACTGATTGATAACTTCCATCGCCTCAAGCACGTCGCTGACATACTGTGGGTTTTTTTTTTTTAACATCAGGGCCATGACACTATTCTAAAACTAAGAAAAAGAGCAGACGTTTGCATTGCTGCTGTTGTGGCTTTTCAGCTTTCCCATTTTAAATCCCTGTTTTCTTCAGGGATTTGAAAGTGGGTCATAAATTCATTCCAAAGTGAAATCACTTTCATTGGTCTAATCATGCAAGTACTCAATGTCTCTTCTGGGAGGCCAGTTCTCAGTGTGGAAGTAGCTTAGCTCCTTCTGCTCAAGCCCCCTGCATTCATATTTTCTGGCCTTTATGCTCATTTTTTGTCCTTTTGTTTGGCTGGTTGCTTTTGGTGCTACTGTGCTGAAGCACAAATTTATTTTTAATAAGGAAGTTGATAAGTTGTGACTCTCCAGTGCAGAAGAATAATAACAGTTGCTTCAGCTAAGAAGGAAAATGAAGTTATTTGACTTGAGATCAGATGCTTCCTATATTAATACATTGCAAACCGGTTTACTGGAAATGTGAGGAAGCTACATTAGCACCTCAGGTTGTGAACAGCTTTAATGATTTGTCAGGACAACAACACAGGACCTGAGGGAACAATTCTGCCATCCTTGCCCAAGCCAAGGGGGTTTAAGTCTCTGGGACTGGGTTATATATCCACTGGCAATAAATAAAGAAACACAAAACATGCTTCTCAGAGTGGAGGGTTTTTTGGGTTAACTAAGAGTTCACGATGGAGGGCCTGATTCAGGTATGTCCTTTCTTAGATGCCATTTCTTAGATATTTGTTTCCCCTGAAACAAAGTGGGTTTTTGCATGCTAATTTACAGCAGTACACGTGTTGTGCTTCAGTTTTAACTTGGTAACATGTTCCAGCTGTGATACACCCATGCATTTAAGTAATTATCGGAAAGGCAGAGCCACGGACAGTAACATCTACAGCCTGGAATTTGGCCACCACAAGACACCAGAGGAAGAGAAATCCTCAGAGCCCCAAGGTAGTCCAGAAATCACCTTGAAAGAGTAACCTGAGTTCCCTTCAGGTCTTGCTACTGACATAAAAAAGAAAAAAACAAACCCCACAACCCAAGCATTTCCGTTATGATTACTACTGCTAAACCTAATTAAATCTCAGTATGTGCCAGACATAGCAGACCTGATTAAAATCTCCTGTTCTGGTGTTAAAAGATAATCCAAGGCCTTTAAGCTTTTATTCAGATGCCTATGATTTCGCTAGAGCACCTGCTGTACAGCATATGCTAATTAGAATTTTTGAATTAAAATGGTCTACATTGCCTGTTTATGGGAGGAAAGAAGGAAGGAAGGACATTTTAGCACTAGTTGACTGCCAATGGCAGCTCCTGAAGAGTGGAGTTCCACTGCTGTCTGCAAGAGCTTAGGATATTTCTTTCTTAATCACCTCTGCTGGAGATTAATTTCACCTTTGTTTCACTTCTACCTTGCTGAAGCTGTGTTCCTTACCTAGCTATGTGCTGTTCAGGCTGCTGGAAGACTGCCGTTTGTGGCTAAAGGTATATTTTGATTCCAGCTGAGAGCAGGTTGTGTTGCTGCAGTGGAGTTCTTCCAAGTTCAGAGCAAATTTTTCTTAAGAAGTCTCTTTTTTTTTTTTTTGAGGCATTCCTCTTTGCACCAGAGCAGACTCAGAGCAACTGTGATGACCTTGGTGGTATCATGGGCTGTGGTTTTGACAGGAGAATGAGCAGCACGAGGCACTGTGTAGTAGGAAGTGACTGTATCCTGAGTTAATCAAAGTCTGCAATATAACACATAAGCCAGATTTGATTATAGTTCATTATCTCAAAGGCTTTAATGTTGGGAAGGAGAAGGGCAGCTTGCTTGCTTTTATTTTGAAGCAGTTCTATAATTTGTGCTAGGTTCCTAGCTTAGTTATTAGAAAAATACACGTACTTTGGTACTTTGTTCTTTGCTAGAACAGATGAATTTTCTCCGTGTTTGTCTATAAAGATTTACCTAATGCAGTCCTTTAATGACCGGCACGTGTCCTCAGTTGTTTCAGGGGAAGTCCTTTCCACTTCTGTTGACATTGCAGCCTCCTGTGAACCACTGAGTGAGGAGGTGGAGAATCAGGGGTCCCATTTATAGCTTTCTAAGTCAATAGAAATAATCCCAGGGGAATTTTGAAAGAGATCTTTAATTACTTAACACTGACCCTGGAAAATAATCTCCTATCAAAGCTAGCTGTTCAGCAGTACAGCTAGTCACCTGATACTTTGTTATGTTTTCTAAAGAAGCGACAAAACAAAATATGGATGTATTTTTTATGGTCAAGAATATTTTTAAAGACATTAACTTGAGTTCTGACTTAGAAGTTTGCTATTTCAGATGGCCAGTTTTTCATAACAGAAAATACCTACATTTGGGTGGTGGAGTTCCTTCAGAAATGCAACATGATTTTTCTTTAGGCACTGTTAATACTTTAGGTTTACACGGTGTTAGAAAAATACAGAAAAGCATTTTTCTTGCATTTTGCATTATACTATCTGAAATATATTCCAATGGCTACAAGAAGCGTCAGTGCAAACTACAAAATTTTGCAAAGGAAAATCAAGTTGTACTAAATCTTGACCATAACTCAGTAATCCTCAGCTGAAAGAGTACCACAAAAGAGTGAGTTTTCCTCCTGCTCTCACATCAATCAGTAATGCATAAGTATTTGCATATGTGAAAAGCTCATACAGCTGACAGCGTAAAAACAAAGCAAGGCTACAGTATTTTCATTGTTGCCACCATCCCAGGGTTCATTTTAAAAAAAAGTATATTTTCCTGTTTTTTTATTTGATTCATAGATTTTGAACCTTTGTCATTTGCATCTCCAGAATTTTTCTGCAACTGTGCAAGACAAACAACATAAAAAGAGAAGTGGTACAAATTTTGTGTAGCTATTAATTAAAGCAGGTTTTAATTTCCTTTCTGGCTTCATGTTGTAAAATCATTGTTACAACTGAATCCCTTCTTCAGAGGCTCAAAAAACCTCCAGAAAGATTTATGGGATAACCTTTCTTTCAATCACTACTTTTTGCTTATGTGTTTTCCTTTCTCTCTGTCCATTGCATATTTGCCTTTCGTTCTGTTGCTTCCTTTTCTGTGTTTGCCATTCTCCATCCTTCCTATTTTCTCGGTGTTTGCCTTTCTCATGCATGCTTTTAAGGTACCTTTGCTTTTCTTAAACCTTTCTGTGTGCTCATATTCTCTGAAGGCGCAGGGTTATGTTTGGCAATCAGTAACTCGGTGACTGACTCACCGATCACACTGAATTAATGCCGCATCTCTGCTATCCTCCCATCACCTTTCTCAGCCTGCTTCTTTCTGACACTCCGAGGATTTGTTGAACTACTGTGTCAGTGTAGGAAAATAGCATAAGTTTACTCTGAGATAGTTTCTTTGCCCGCTGTAGTCTAGTTTGCTCCTTCTTGGACTTGCATGGTTCGTTGCCTTGCCAGAAGCTGTAAAGTCCTCCCTGCTTTGTCTGCAAATGAGCCCATACATTCTTGGTGAAGCCCTGTCCTTTTTACTCCACTACAGCGAGCCGAAGAGAATGTGTTGATCATGACTCTGCTTCAGGGTGGTCGTGGTGTGCTAATGGCACAGGACTGGCACGGACTATTCCCTTAATACGTGGTATGTGACCCCATACTTTTACGGTGATCCAGCATCTCAGCCTTGTTACTACGACTTTCCTTACCATTTTGTGCAGCTCAATACCTCCTGCAGGTGTTTACAAAGCTAAGATTTTTACCAATGCATTTTTTGATTTTGCATAAGCTCTTCTCGGGATAAAACTTGGACATTCAGGTGATACCAGTAGGAAAGACGTGATGTCATGCTATCACGCCTGGGAGGCTGTGGCATAGGGTAAAACAAGCTGAACAGCCTTGTCCAATTCCCATTGATACGTCATTCACCAGTACTGCCTCTAACACCTGCAGGAAGTGAATGGACATGTAACTGAGCTCTCATCTTGAACCAGAGGATGAAAATAGACATGTCATAAGTGCACATCTTCACACTTCGAAAAAATAAGGGGTGCGATCTCTCCTTGGAAAGAGTGTTAATTTCTTTTTCTCCATTTCTAAAGCAGAAGTTCAAGTCTAAAAAGGAACAACACAAAATATTTATGACTCTGGAAATTCTTTCATAAAAGGAAGATTCCGTTTAAAGCCTTTCCATATAAAAAAACAGAATTATTTTAGGAAGGTAATGGATACATGGTGATGGAATAAAAATTGAAGGTCATTGATTGAATGACCTCAAGTCGGTTAGCGTTTCTCTTCACAGGAGTATAAGAACAGCAACATTAAAGGTAAAAAGTTTACAACTGGTATAGAGATACAGCAGAAAAAAATTAACCTGTGAAACTTCACTCCACTGGGAATTTTAAACAAGAATAAGTTGAGAATGGCCAGAATAACCTTAGGTACCCTAGCTTAAAAAAAACCAACAGCTTTCAGGAAACATGGTCAATACAAATTTTGAGATAAATTAAAAACATCCTCCTGCTGTCAGAATCATGAGAGACATGCCTAAATGTTTGGTGTTGCATATCTGTGGGTTTTGCACTCACCCCTGAGACCTTCAGCGCTGATTACTGTTGGATATGCTGTCAGACTTGATGTACCACATCTGAAACAACTGGGTAATTGCTGTGTTGGTGGGACAGTGTGGAAAAACTCTGAGCTTACCTGGGCCAGAGCAGATGCTGCTGCAACACTGATGGGGCTGGACTAGGGGAAAGGCGGTGTGAGACGGTCACCGGGGACTTTGGGCTAGAGGACCCGCGCAGCTCCGAACGGCACTAAGGGGCGGGAGAAGAGTGGGACATAGCGTGCCGTCAGGTCCTTGCTCCCAAGTAGGTCTGCATCCATCTGTGGTTGAACATAGAGTTCATGGGGAACTGTCAGCTCGACTTCTTTCACAAGTGCTAATTTCATCCCACATCATTAACTTTTTCTTTTAAAATCCTGTTCTTTGCACTGACATTAACACTCATTAGTTGGTGGAACATAAAAGGCTCTTTTAGAAAGTGGCTCATACAAAAATATTCTCTAATAAAGAAGAACGTGTCTAGACTTAGTACTGCAGATAATTCTTGCTAGGATAAAAGTAATTTCTATGTTAAAGGAAAAGTATTTTTAATAGAACTGTCTTTAAAAAAAGGAATGTTTTCTTCAGTAATGTTTTGTGATGGCTGAACTTTGCACACTTCTTCGTGCAGCCCCAGATAAAACCCCACACCACTCACTTGCATTCCTATTAAGCTGCTGTCCTGACAAGAGTCCTTACTGTTGCCACCACATATTCTTCTAAAGAAAAGCCAGTGGGAGAGCAGTACATAAACTATGACAAGTCAGCACAAGCTGCAGTCTGTAAGAGTGGAGGTCTTTTACATATGAACAGACAATAAGAGGATTTGAAAGGATGTCAAGTGTGAGACTTTGGCACGAGGATGTAATGCATCATCATTTCCAATCTTGCAAACCTTAGTGGTTGTGAAAATTAAGAACCGCTGTTAACAGCTAATTATTGCCACACATGAAGTTCCTGCTTCGGCTTCAGGCCTAAAGAGGGTCTTATGAGCATGAAATGTTGCTCATTTTTTCCACTTCTGACAGTTGCTCTATAAAAGACATTACCTCTCCTTGCAAACCTTGCCTTTTTCGTAACGGCCAGGGAAGCCTTACTGCAGCTGCACTGCTGGCACAGGCTCCTGCCCAGACTCATTCTTCAGGCACCAGCTCGGTGCAGGAGTGTCCAGGATCCCAGACTTGATGCCACACATGCCCTCTTCTAAATTGCCCTCAGTCACTTCTAGAAAATAATTTGGGAAGCCGCCAGTTTCCAAAAGATGCCAGGGATCCAGGACAACAGCGCAAGAGGGACCTCCCGGGATGTCTGTGGAATTCACGCGGCAGCTGAACGGACCGTGGCTCACTACTTCTCAGGACCCACAACACGAGCAGGTCCGCAGCCCTGCTTACTTGGGCTAGCTAATCTTGAACAGAATGGCGATGTAATTTCAGGTTCCAGGTTTTCACCCTGTGTTTGCAGGCATGAGTAAATGCTTCCAAAGGAATCCTTGAATAGGCAAATTTGACTGTTGAGTGCTGTAATCAATTTATGGTGCAAGTACAGCTTCCCTTCTCTCCATCCCTAGCCAGTCTTCCTGGCTCCTGGAAGTCCCAGACAAATGGTCAGTGTTTGCATGGGAAATCCAGGTTTCTGCTGCTTGGCCAGGCGATTTGTGAAGTTCACATGCAATGGATCCTGGAAAACCCCGGTGTATCATACGCTGCACAGTCCGCACTCATGGTTTCCCTGTACAACACAAAGAATGGAAGTAATGGTCCAGTGAGCATGGAGTTTTGTTGGAGAAGCTCAGAAGGATCAGCTGAGGTCTACCTACCCAGGAGCTACGGGGGTTGGATAGGCAAGGAAGAGAGCGGAAAATGCAGTATCCAGCACAGCAGAAAAGAAAGAAGACCAGGAGTGTGAGTGAGGGCGGTACTACTGTGCAAGGCAGGAAACAAAAAAAAAAAAACAAACCCCCAAAAAGTCCCACAAAGGAGGTAGATAACCAAGTGTTTCTATAGAGAGAGGGTGTAATTCTGGAGCGCTTGGCCGAGTACCACCTCCCCAACCTGCCAGTGCTGGACAAAGAACGTTTAAAGCAGGCCTGGGGTTTGGAGACTTTCCATCTGCAGACTGATGTGCGTGGCTGTGCACGGGAGGGCTGGGACGAGAGCGAAGAGGTGGGCACTTGTAAGGCTGGAGTAATGATTTTTAAAACCTTGTCAAATCCAGTATTTTAAGACTCTTCCTCCAAATGCCTTGTTACCTCCAAAATATCACCAAGGAAAGTTTCCCTCTAATGAGGGAGAGAGCTGCAGCAAGTCTCTCTGCTCACAGAAGGGGCTCGCTGATGCAGACAGGCGGCAATGATCAATGAGCAAAGCAGCGTCTAGCATGTCACGAATGGAACAAAAAGGTTGGGGATATCTGAATGAGGGAGCTCAGCCGTCACCATCAGCCTTGCCTCTGGGTCTCATCCTGAAAATTGCAGGGAAGCTGCTCTTCCTCCCTCGAGGTTTGCATAGGCCATTTACTGCATCAAGGATTCCTTCTGACATTTCTAATGGAAACAGCTAGAAGAAAGAGGGAAATCAGATAGCAGAGCGTCTCTGCGCGCTGCGCTGTTGCCAAGCAGATTATGTGCTGTAATCTGTAAGCACTGAACTGTGTTTGAATTATGAGGAACCTCTCCCTTGCTTTTGTTTTAGCCCCCTGGGAGAGGCGATGTTTCCGGACTGCTAATGTCACAGCATGACCTGTTAATAACCTGCGAGAGCCTTCCACCACTCCACCGCCTCCTGCTCCCCCAGGACCCGGCAGCTGCCGTCACATGGATCGAATGCCTGCCTTGTATGCGGTTCATTGAGAAAAATTCAAGCATGTGGCCTGAGGTTCCCCTGATGACTGTCTGGGGATGATGATTCCTACCATCTGTTCTGGCTGCCTGCGGCTCCCGGAAACACCGAGGTGTATGTTGCTTCTGGCCATACGTGGGATTCCTAATGAAACCTCAGCTGCCGTCCAACTGTCTGCGAATATCAGATGGGTTTGAATTATCTTTCCGCCAAGAGGGGAGGGAGAAGCACTTTGTTTAACTCTTTAATCTGATCCACTACACAGCACGTGCATAATCACAGGGTACAAAGCCGCTGAATTATTCGCATCTGCATCACGGTGGCAGCTGTAGCGTTTGCACGTGTGCCGGGTCTGTCCGATTCGAGATGCCCAGGCTGGTTGTTTCCAGGCTAAATATACAGCCTCAAGTCAAATTCGTCTCACTGTAGCTCACTTGGAAGCCCTATAATTATACCAGAGATTTATTTGATCCCTTTGCTTCTGATTTGTGTTAAAGGCATGTTTCAGCCATATAAATTGTATATCGGTATATGACAAAAGGCTGCTTATCAAGTGGTTTAAATGCAGCCGAAGAATTTGCAAGCAGTTTCAAAGCTATTTATTGAGACGAAGAAAGTCCCAGTAAATTGATATTAATTTTGGTATATGAAAGAGACTTGCATGCAAAAAACCTGGATAACAAATAAATAGAAATTGCTTGTCTTTCAGGATTTGACATCCTGCCTGTTATTTTCCCTGTAAGCCATCATCTAGAAACCTTTTCTTGCCTTTTGCTGAATATCAGATGTTGAGAGGCACTGCATCACGCTAGAGGACCAGGTCTCAGTAGAAAGGATTTGACATTCTTGTTAGAATTACGTAGATTTCATCCATTGATATTCACAGTTTTCTCCATTGTTATTTCTACTGTTTTCTTTGAATGAATAGATACTCTCAGTAAGAAATCCACTGAATTTTATGTGGTCGGAAAAACTGTTTACAAAGTCAGTGCTGGAGCAAAGTTATCAGAGAGTCACCGAATGGGTCAAGAGCAACTGCTCACATTTCTTGCAGTCATTGTTCAGGCAGGGCAATGCAGAATATAAGACCCATAAGTGACCTCAAGGCAAAAAAGAAAAGGAAAAGGAACTAGCTACCCAGCAGTAGGCAGCAGTGATAGATAGCCTCAGGTTGTTAAATGGTAAGGGGAGAGTATCAGTACATGGTACTGGATGTTTTGCATTTTCAGATTCAAGTTAAACACCTCTGTAGCATGATCTCATCCACCTATTTTTAGAGGTTATTTACTAATATTGTGGATGCTAATCAAAGAATGCAAAAAACACTTCTTAGCAGTGGCTTGCTGAGGGCCATTTGATTATTTTTGCTTTCGGAGCTTATTTTGTTATGCTATGAGACATAACTGCAATCTGCAAATGCATTCAGCAGCTAGTGCATAGGCAGGGGGGTGGGAGGCAGGGTTCCCACTGTTGCTGGCATTCCTTTCTCTTGCCAACTGACTCATGCAGAGATGTGCACACACCTCTTACATATGCATACTGTCAGAAATCAATATCGGGGTAGAAGGCTTGAAAGCAGATATTACCAGAAAATTCAATAAAGCTTAGAAAAATATTTCTCAGCCTAATTTTCTACTTTATTGATCGTTTTTTTTTAAAAGGACACTCAAAGGCACAGGAACTATATATGGAAGCATTTCACACATTTATCTTCTCCAACCTGGAATGACCCAGTAACTACCTCTACCTTCATCTTTAAAGCAGTTTTCCTTTTAGCAACAAATCCAAGACTACTGGCTTTTAGCAAACACAATCTAGTTAAGCAGGGCAAGCAAATACAGAACAGGTGGTTTGTCTATAATGTAAAACTTCTCCAGGGACATTTCTCTTTTTGTAGTCTGGATATAGGGAAATTTAATTGTACTACCAGTGGCTAGCTGGCCAAAAAAAAAAAAGAAAAAAGCAAAAACCAAAAAACACCCCCAAAATCATCAGAAAAAAACTACCCTAATTTTTAAAATAGTTAGGTTTTGGCTTAGAGCTTTTTAAGGAAAATCTGGTATTTCTTTCTTCTCTCTGCGTAGATCTCTGCATCACTTGAGATTTGACAGATGGAGACAGCTTGTAACAATGTACTTGAAGCTCTGAAAGACTAAAATGAGTAATCAAAACCATTCCAAAAATGACTTTTTTCATGAATCTGACTAAAAATATATGTCACAGAGAATTTCTTTCCCCTCCTTTTGACTCCTCTTTTTGTTTGAAGTAAGGTGGGTATTTATACTTAACTGTATCTCATTATGTGTGATTTCCCTTCTCTGTTAGTCACATCACGTCTTGGCTTGCAGTCACAAGTGACGTAAGATGTTGCAAAATGTCACTAATAAATATGTTAAGAGGCAGTGAACTAGAAATAAAACATGGAGATCCCAAAGTGAATCTCATCATCAAGTTCTTCTGCCATAGTCCACTTTTGATGAAATTTAGATTATGATGAAACATCTGAAAGAATTATTCTGAAATGGAAAAATATACCCTGCAATTTCCAGGCCTCAAATGATGACTGTAATCATGCTCGAAGGGACAGAACACAAATGCTTCCCTCCTTCCGTCACTTGAAATATTTCCTTTAGGCTTAGAGGGCTATTAGAGGGATTTGAGTATACATACCTGTGGGAACATTTGGCCTGAAGGGATTCCTTCTTGGTTGCTATTGAGAGTTGACTGATGCACTGAACTCCCAGTCATCTGTGCCACAAACCCTAATGGGATTAGAGGGAATGCTGAGGAGAGTATCACAGATGATGGAGACAGAAATGGCTGCCAGAGCAATTTTGTTGCTAGCACAACAGAAGAAAGTCTGTGTTTCCAAATACATCCATATACCTTCCCTGCCCCAGGTTACCAACATCCAGCCTGAGGTACCACGCGGGTCTGGCTTACACAGGTGCTGAGCACTTACCTTGTGGGTCCTAGTGTTGATAGTTTGCAGTTCTGAAAATGAAGCGTACGATTTCTCAGCACAGGCATCCATTTATGGATGCATGCATTAAGAGTAGCTGGATGGCTAGTCTTCAGTATACCTGGTCTGGATTTGCGTGTGATTATAAGTGGAGTGTTAGCCATCTATAGAGGAAGGAAATTTCAGTGCTGAGGGGCTCTTTTGAAAAAAGCCCTGGAAGTTACCTGGGTTACCCATATAATCCAGACCACAAAGAGAATCCTAAACTTTTAGAGCCCCCCTAAGCAGTCTTGTCATACAGAGAGGAGGATTAAATTTTACACAGAGAAAATGAACAGCAGTAACTTTTCTAATAAAGGAAACATATCAGATGGAGGAGTACTTTCCTACAGAAAACATGCAGGTGCCATCACTCAAGATGTTCATAAAACTGACTGAAACACTTGAAATGTACAGGTAAAATTAAGTCTATGCTGAATTAAGGTTCTAATGTGACTCTCCATCTCTAACAACGATGATGACGTTCCCTTGCAGTGGCAAACACGGAGTGAGCGAAGAATAGTTAGTGCTAAGTCAGGGAGTCATTTGCCAAATAAGTGTCCCATCTTCAATTAGAGCAACCTTCTGACTGCTCTAGCTTGTCCTGCCTGTCTGCTGTTTCAAGGAATTGATACAGCAGCCGGCAGCCAGCACGGTTTCTTATGACAGCAAATGCATACACAAATAGGAGAAGGCAGAAGCTGCTGGGCTTCCTAGAAGGAAATTTTAAATAACCTCACAAGATCTTAGGTAAATCATTTGGACTGGCCAGCAAACAGATAAAACCCAGACATTTGCAAGTGCAAAACCTGTGAGCCTTACAAAGGTAAAATGACCACATAAAATGGTAGTCATTGAAGAGGCTGCAGTTGCCATGCTAGAGACTTTTTTGTGTTTTGCTCTGGGCATGCCACTGGATTTCAGTTCCGGAAGGTAACATTATTTAGGTGTAATAACAGCTATGGCTGTAAGTAAACTCCTTAATGTTCTGGGTAAATCTGGATCTAATTTTGAAATATTTATAATGAACTAAAAAAAACCAAAGCATTTCACAAATACATTATTAAGTGTTTGGCTTTGACTGAGTTTTTGCATAATGTTAAACTGAATGTGTAACTTCAGTGGGTTTTGCTCTCTGAAGCAAGCAAGCAAGTATTGAAAGGGCCAGTAGATAATGACACAAACCTGTCGTTTTGTCAGTTCTTTCAGTTAAATCAGATCCCAAAGCCACATCATACACAGCTGTGTACGAGTGAAAATTTCAGCAAAGGCAAGTCAAAGTCTGGTTCTGGAGAACTGGTGTGATTGCTTGGTAGCCTTGATCCCTGATAGGCAACTGATACAGACCAGTCTTCCATCATCTTCTTTTAATCCACTGTTCAGGCCAAATTCTGATATGCTTGTAAGACTTAAGTCCTCAAATCGCTACGAGGTGGTCGCGGCTTAACCCCAGCCGGCAGCTCAGCCCCACGCAGCCGCTCGCTCCCTCCCCCCACAGCGGGACGGGGGAGAGAATCGGAAGGGTGAAAGTGG
>JANZLQ010000065.1:10781955-10832615 GCA_026212715.1 Elanus axillaris | reverse complement strand
AGCAGCACTGCTGCCAGCACAAAGCCAAACACGGCCCCGCGCCCGCTACCGCCCAGGAAATTATCTCTGCCCCAGACAAAACCGGCACAGAGGTCAGTGGCATTACTGTAGGAGTAAGAGACTTTTCATTAAGGTAGTCAAGTGTGTGAGACTCTGGCCCTTTGCTAGTGTGCTGTTCTCCTTTTTTGCTTGCGTGTTTTTGTTGTCCTTATATTGTGTACTCTAGGCGACAGGCAGGGATTCTCATCCTGTGTGTTCATGCATAGTGTTTCGCAGGCAAACTGCTGCACTAAAAAAAAACATACTGTCAATAACAAGAAGGATAATAAATGACATAATATCAGGAAGGACTGTAAGAATACCCTTAGTATGAAAATTTTTGTGGTAGAGACTGGTTTTGCTAGCAACTAAGAACAGAGTATTGTTTTGCACCTTATGTGCCTTTTATGTTTCTAGGAACACACAACAAATTATTTCAGAAAGTTTCACAGCTGAGGAGAAAGGAATGACGTCAGAAAAAGCTGGATCACTTTCTCCCACCAGGTTCTCCTCAGAGACACTTGCCCATTAAGGGAAAGCACAGTTTCCATTTCAGTGGATGCAGCTCTTATTTATTCTGGGTAAAGTTGATAGGGTGAGTCACTGCTCTGCTAATGAAAGCCTGGTGTTTTGCCTTTAAAAAGTACATTCTGGATTCATTCAAGCAAAACAGATTTTACTTATTGCCTTTGTTCTGCGATTTTAAGGGTAAGATTAGAGGACAATGCTAATAGGTAGAATTCAAGAGACATGTTTGTCCCTGCATAAGCATAAAATGAAAGCACACAATTAAAAACCCAGTGAACTAGAAAGGAAGGTGTACAGCGAGTAACAGCAGGTGTACGGATCTGCATGTCTCGAACAAGGCGTAATGTGATCGCAATCTCAGCCTTCCTGTGGACCGTGAATAAGAACGCGAAACAAAGGAAGAAAACGAGGCCACATCCTCCCTTAGTGTAAAATGTCATAGCTTTGCTGAAGTAAATGGAACTCTGCTTAATCACCTTAGGTAAGGGTTTAATCTTCTCAGCGTTCTCCCCAGCTGGACCCTCCCCAGGCTGCCACGTAGGCGTCACTCCACCCCACCTGCATGATCTTCAGCTTTCCCTCGCTTAGGTAGACAACAGCATTGCTCCTGCCTGTAACCTGGATCTGGGGATGTGCCTTCCTGGGAGGAAAGCTCTGCTGCTTTGCACTCCCACCAGCACTGACATCGGCCCTGGGGCTCGGGCGTACCTTGCCCTGAGCCTCTGCGCAGCGGAGAGGCAGAGTCCGTGGTCTCGCTTCTCAGGGGCGTGCGTGTATGTACAGACATTTTACATGAGATTAAGCAATATCTTAGGTTTTATTTTACTAACGTGGAAAACATGCAGATCTGGTTGTTGGGGGGAAGGTGCTAAATCCCAGAGACATTTTTTTCTTCTGTTTGCTGTTTGCAGAATTTTGTTTGGGTTTTGAGTCTCTGGATCCAAGTTCCTTATCTTTCCACCAAGTCATGGAGCATCTCTCCCTCTCTGCTGCCTTGTGTCCTGTTTGTCCATTTCTGATAGCCAAATTGAACACAGTCCTCCAGCTGCTGTGAAAGTGTGCTCCTCGCTCCCCCCCCAGCTGCATACTGAGTAACTCTGTGACGTTTCTTGATCTGTGCCACCTCTGTGCTCTTAAATAATGCAATTACCTAGGATTTTCTACCTTCACATTCAGCTGTAAAGAAAGCCCTATATTTTTCCAGCTTTAGCTAAGTGATTGCTCAGTGCATTTTCACCTGAAAAGATGGCCTTTTAAGTTTGACTGCAGATTGCAGCTTTTGTCACTAAATGCATCTAAAGAAATTATATTCTATAATACTGGTACTTCCATATTAATAATTTAATAATTTCTGTATTTTTCATGAACTTTATCTAGTTGCCACCCCACAATCACAGGTTGATTGCTTTGTTAAGTCCTGGGGGTGTTGTTATTGTTTAATGAGTTTAAAGAAAATTTTTTAAGGTAGGTACAGATCATATTTTTCTGAAAGTTATAAAGCAAAGGACAGCCTGAAATCAGACTCGGAACCTGAACCTACTGACTGCTTTGGAGAACTTGTTTCCTAAATACTTTAAATCTCAGGCTGCAGCAAAATGATGGAGACAGTTCTTGCTATAGTCTTTTGAAGAGAGGGAATTAATGGACATCTTATTTCTAATTTCATTATAATAAAATGGAGATGAGATACCTGCCAAAGCCAAACCTCCTAAAGAGAAATCCTGGCCCACTAAAGACAACAACATGATTTCCAGTGCTTTGAATGGTGCTAACATACCATATCACTAGTTCAGTGGGGTAAGTGATGCAAAACAGGCTCTTTTTAATATATGCTGGTCTTCTGGGTCAAGTGGCAAAATATAAAAGATAAGGACAGGTGGCTTCAACACTTGATATAAAGCTTGGATGTCCATTATCGTTTGAGGCAGGGAAGGAGTATCATGTGTCTGTGAGAACAGGCAGAGGAAGGGTAAGTAATAATCTGAAATGCAGACTTAAACCCAGTGCAACTGGAATAGTACTTGAGAGGAATGATCCACCAGGCTGTTGTGACATTTTGTTAGTTGTAAAGTAAAATAAGGGCTGCACTGCAATAAAATGGGATTTTTTAACTCCAGAAGGGTTAAGTTTTAATATTCTTGAGTGTCTTAAGAGCACTTTTCTGTTCTCCATTAGCTGAAGAAGAGGAAGAAAGTTTTACCTTGTTCTAAGTGTCCAAGGCGCTCTGCTGTCAGAGTGCACTGCAGCATGCCTGGAGGGATCTTTTGGCTTTTACCTGAGTTCTGCTTTTATAAGCAAACATACAATAGCATTCCTCAGGTTCGGAGGGATGTGCTCTCATTTGCTGCAGTACAAAATACAAAATAAAATAAAATCTACAGAAGAAAATCTGCTGTTAGCTGGTTAGTCCCCCTGGGCATGTTTGCTTGTTGTATCCACAGTCAGTTTACTTGAGATGGAGAAGCAGAGACCAGACTTGCCCTTGTTCCACATAAAAGCTCCCGCACAGTTTGGCAACTGCACTTTGCAGAGTCATTTCCTGTGAGTCAGTAAAAGCTCTCAAAGAGAAGGAATAGTTTTGCTAAATTGCATAAGTAATACCTGCTTTTATGATTTCCAGTCTTAGAGGAGTCATTTTTCTCTATCCAAATTTCCACAGTATTCTAATAAAAGACACTGGATGCTGTTTGCCCCTATTCTCCCTAGATTTCCACAGCTTTTCTTGTTCAACAGAGTTTTTCAGGAAAGTTTTGTTATGTCCCTCTCCCTGCACACACCGTTCCAGTGCCAGGTGGGTAAACCTGAGGTTCAGCTCCATGCCCTTGTTCACGCTGTCTCCTTGCGCGAGCGTAACGCAGGGAAGCAGCGCTGGAGAAACAGCACAACAAATGCAACCGATTAGAAGAAACAACGATGATGGCTTCTGAGTTAAATTGCACTGAAATATTCATTGTTAATTGTGTATTCTTTCAATGTTCCAGCCCCGGAGTTTGAAATCGCCTTTTAGCGGCACGGGAAGTACCAGGCAAGAAATGTCTGTTCCAGCCACCCAACAGCACCAGCTAATGTGCTCAGATCCATTTTCAGGGGTGAGGAAGCAGGTTGTTTGCTCTATTCATTCTGTGCCAGGGTTGCCAGGATGTTGAACAAGGTTGTATTTACACAAGGAGTTCTTTGCTGATACGAGAATACTGGTGTACTCTACCGGCAAAAGGCTTCTCATGCAGTCGCAGGCTACAATAGCAGAACTGTGGAAAGCCACCCCTCACAAGTAAGACAACGAGGGGCTTAAACCAGCTCTTTTTTTCTGGCTTAGCCCTTTTTGAATTATAGAGTCCTGATAGTGCAGCTACGTTGGGGCAGAGGCGTAAGGAGCTGAAAGCCATAAAATACTCCTTCCATATTACTGTGCACAGCGTGTACTTTTCTGAGTAAATGCATGTGTGAAGAAAAGAGGTGGAAAAGTGGGAACAGAGAGAGTGATAAAAGTTGTCCTCTAGGAGTTCCTGGAGATCTGATATTCACTTCGTGTAGACAACTGCCAACCTATATTTTGCACTGAGATGGAATTGCATCATGCCATGGAATAACCTAGGAGGGAAAGATCAGGAAGGAAAAGTGAAACATTGATACCCCAAATATTAATATAAGCATAAGAACAAATGGGTACAAATTAGACACAAACAAATTTCGTCTGGAAAACAGAAGAAAATTCCTCACTCTTAGAGGACTAACATCATGTAATGGCTTCCCAGCAGAGAAATGGTAGGGGCAAGAAATGGCAACTATTGAGGGACTGGCAGTAGGACACTCACTGGTCACCAATGCACTTGATGACCTAGGAGGACTCTTTCAGCCTTATGTTCCAAAAAAACACTTTAGGAGTTACAACAGAAGATAGTAAAAATTCATAGACAACAGTACTGTTTCCCAGATGCCAAATAGAAAGGAGTCTCAGCTCCAAAAACTGTCTAGGTGAACAAGGCTACTCTGCATTGCTACTCCTGGCTACAGCTATTTGAGCCCCTGATGATGCATAAGACCGATGCAAGAAGTGAGCTTGAAATTAAGTGGATAAAGTTATTTTTTTAAGGGGCAGCCTGTGGCAGTTTGCAGAAGGCTGTAGAGGGAGCAGTATCCAACCGCTCTCCTCTGTCCACATCAAGTCCCTTTGTGGGGTACATCCACTGGTGGACTTCTCAGGAAGAAGAAATGAAGGCAACTGTAAGAAATATAGATATAGAGGTTCTTCCTTGTCCCCACTGGAGTGGCTGTAGTTCTTGTATCCCAAGCAACAGTTCTTCCTGAGCTGGATGTAAGCTCCAGTTACTAATGAAGAAGGAGGCATCTGCGGGCATAGGGCCATGACCCAGATGTCATCAGGTAAGCCAGGAGAAAAATGCTCCTCTCTGCCTGTCATTGCTAGTTCTCAGAACCAGTTTTCTCCAATTCCCGATTGCCTTCCTGGTATTGCTCGGTGTTGTGGAAACTGCGGGTGAACAGTTTGAGCCTGTCCTGCAAGACTGTTGTTCTTTGTTTTATGGTCATAGATCCTTTTAGAACACTGCTGCCTTTTATAGGGAAAATTACACACATGCTACCAGTGGTGTGAATCATGTTAATTATGTGCCAATTCAAACGCCAAAATCGTACCTTATGTAGTGGAAATGCCACCATCTGGTGGTTGCATCACTGCCCAAAGGCATACCAGCGGGGGTGGTATTAGGGATTGAGCCGCCTCTGCTCGGTGAGGAAATCCTGGGTTAGATTTAGAGATTAAGGCTCCTTGGAAATCATTTCTCCTGGACAGCGTTCCACTTTACAGATGTGCCAGATAAGCCCAGCAATGCAGAGTAGGAAACACCAGAATGAATGTCGGGTTTTTTACGATGTGGTTTTATTACTGAGAAGCTTGTGATCTTCAAACACTTCTAATGCGAGCTTTGGTTTTGGTTGCTTTTTTTGGAAGGGATTGGTAGGACAGAGCCACAAGGTGACTTCTCTAAGAAACACATACAGAAGCCATCTGCACACTTCTTGAACATGCAGCCTCTCCCTCCTCCTGTTTAAATGCTTCCTACGGGATTGTGAAAGGGAAGGTCTGACACCAGCAGAAGCTGATTGTCTCCCTACAAGACCCTCTCTAGAGAATCTTACTTTCTCTTCTCTTTTTTTTCTTGCTGTCAATGTCACTTTGTTCCAGAGAGGCTTTTGTTAGGGTGTAGTTCTATATACACCCTTCTGAGGTAGCTCAGTGGGTTTTGTTATGATTGTCACTGTGTTCTAGGCTGTGTAAAAATATTCTTGAAGTTAAAAAAAATAAAATAAAAATATTATTTTGCTCCTGCATATCAGGAGGGCAGCAGAGGAGCAGAGATGATCTCAGTAAAGACACTTCAGATTTACCCTAGGACAGAAGAGAGCACAGTAAGTCTTTATGCTTAGCTGAAGAAAGAAATGAGTGATAAACTTCGCACAAGCCAGAGGCTTTCATGCCTTTTGACTGAAGAATTTTGAGTTTACCTCATTTTTGGAAACCAGATTTGTGGTTAGGTTGCTGATATGTTTTGTGCTGTAGTTAAGGCCTGAAGTTCACAGCAAAATGGTTTTGTGCTCTACAGCAAATCCCTGCTCTGTGTGGCACAACAGAGCTGCAGAGTGGGGTATTCTGCATAACTTGTGGAAAATTTAAATGAAGCTTTGATGCAATATAGCAATATGTTATGAGCAGCAGCTTGTCTAAGTGACCTGCAGAAAGCCAAGCTTTTTTTTTTCTTCTTCCAACCACTTTTTATTAATTTCAATTACATTTATAGCTCGTGAATACAGGGGCTGCGTCTCTTCACAGATTTGTATGGTACCTGTTCCAAGGGACCTCAGTCTCTGATGGGATCTCTTGGCAGTATTACCATGTAAAACAGGTGCTCTTATCATGCACAAATTGCTGTGACAGCTACAGCAGCCAGTTCTTGGCTCTTCTCTTTCCCAAGTACTTCTCCGATGGAGATAGGGGAATGCGGGTAGGTAATACATCCATGTGCATTAAATCCCATGAAGCAAAAGAGCTAAGGTAGGCGGATGGCAGGCTCTAGAACTTCAGGGGAGCACTGGAGACACCATGGGGTGCACACAGGATGC
Organism: Elanus axillaris; assembly: GCA_026212715.1. Classification (NCBI taxonomy): domain Eukaryota; kingdom Metazoa; phylum Chordata; class Aves; order Accipitriformes; family Accipitridae; genus Elanus; species Elanus axillaris. The sequence continues at coordinate 10,825,910 of JANZLQ010000065.1, read as the reverse complement.
TCCATCCATTTATATTACACATCCAGTCAACAAACTTGGCCACCCAGGTATAAATAAGAATTGAAAATCATGCAAATTAAAAGGGAGAGCATTTAATACATAATTTGCTATTGAAATCCTCCAGCTTTTACTCAGGCTATGTGAAACACAGTTGTTAATGCATGTCAGATTTTTTCAACTGGCCACTCTCAGCTGCTTCCAGCCCCTCCGATCTCCCTGTTCCCAAGTCAGCTGTGTTTGTTATAGCCAGTGAGAAAGGCTGGAGCTATGTGACTGAAATACTGCAAACAGCTTTGCAATTGATTTTTCCTCTCCATTGTTAGGAAACATCAGACTGCTGAAAAGATCACACTGGGAGTTGTAACCTTCTTCCCCACTGGCTCTTTGTGAGTTGTTGATTAAATGCACAAGCCTGTGCTTTTGCAATGTCTTAAAACAAGGAATGACATGAAAATATTTTGTCAAAGGATAACCTTCTCATTCCAGGCATTTTTAACCTGGCACTGGTATTGATTTCAGCTGCAAGAGGTTCTCAGAGTCCCTGAGCTTCCCGTTGGCAGTATTCATTGCCCGCTGATGCCAACGGCAAGCCCGTACCCTGCCCCGTGGTGCCTGGTTCCTCCCAGCAAAGCCAGCGTGCAGTGACACCCGCTAGCAAAGCAATGGAGAAAAGAGACCCAGAAAACAGGTATCTTAACTTGCTATGTGCAAGGCCATCTGTCAGCTACCTGGCAGCTAAACGTTTACTGGCTAGCAGGTGTGCCTTGGTGAAGACTTAATTGTCTAACACTATTATTAGTTACTAGTTACTGAGTGCCAGCAATCTGTTCCCTACCATACAGTAGGAGACACAGCTTTCTTGTCTTCAAACAGCTCTCATGAAACTGTAATGAGGGAAGATAAGTAATAAACAATCATAAACTACATGGTTCGGGTTAACTCTTACAGAAATAGATTTCCTCCCCTGCTTTCCCACTGGGTTTTTGTCCTTCAGTAGATTCCTTTAAAAATGCACCAAAACCAGGGAAAAAAAATGGATTTATGCAGGTGTTTATAATGTGCCATCCTGTTTAATTTGCTCCTACGCAGTGCCTGGGATTACTGTATTGTCTAAATATGCATAAGGAGGGATTTCGAGCATGGGGATTTCAAACTCTCTTGTTACCTAATCCTCCTCTCAGACAGCTACATCATCCAATTAACACCGGTTCTGTCAAGACTTTCAGACTCCTCCGAGAACAAAATATTGCTCCAGGGCCATGGGGACATACTCTGGAGCAAGACAATCTATGTCCTCTAAACACAGGAGGTGAACTCCCCTGCTTCCTCCCCACACCTGAAGCTTCTGGGAAAAAACAACCACAATAAAGAATTTCTGAAGGAATTTTAAAATGCATGACAGGCTTGATACCGCATTACTTCTATGTGTCAGATTAATCTTAATAGAAGTATGTTATTAAATAATTCAGTAATGACATGAATTTCAGATTCTGTTTGACTGAAGACTATATGAAAGAGAATATATAGCGTAAACAGATAGAAAAACACTTTTATACAGACTAAGTAACTTCGTCACTGCTTTTGCAAAGTAAGTTCAGTGCCTAGACTACCTAATTGCAGCAGTAAGCAACAGTAAATTAAAAAAACTATGTGCTGGGAACCTTCACTCACCTGCTAGCTGTATCCCTGGGGCCTACGTGTTTATATCAATTAACTTAATGCCTGAATGAGGTGATAAAAATAGGTAAGCTGCATGTGGCCCAAAGTCCTTTGGAAAATGGGACTTACGCCCTTCATACAGTCTTGAAAATGACAATCCAGTCTGAATATTCTGAGCGGTAATGGGAGGGCTGACCTGAAGTGGGTCACTGAAACAAAACTGCTGTCAGGTCTCTCCAACAGTTACGGCTGCATTTTTTAATTTTCCACCAGGCTGAAGCTGGGTACCTCACTGATATCGAGTACAGTGTGTCACATAGGGTACCCCCTGCTTTGCTCACTGCCTGCTTACCCACACAAGCGTGTACCTGCCATGGACAAGAATGCAAAGACCCGTAGGAAGAGGCTAGTCTGGAGCAATATTAGGAATGTGTAGTTGTGGTACACGGCACCAAGTCCATAAAAACAGTGGGGGTGGAAATGAGAAGAAGTACATTCTGTTCTGTGTTCAAAAATAATTTTAAATAATCAAAATTCACATGAAACAGGTCAGGTAATTTTACTAGCAATTAATCTTCAGAGGCGTTTATATGTACTTGTCCATATTATTTTCTCCTCAGAATTTTAAAAATTTCTGATAAGTGCCTGTCCTCACAAGAATTGCTTTGCATAAAAACAGATGGTAGAAATAAAAATGATTATAGTAGTTATTCTCCTAGACTTTGCTCTGATTTCTGTGAGTGCCGTTCCTATGAATTTACTTCCATTGCATAGATTTTAAACAAGCGGTATATGTGTGTCACATCTTGGATTTTCATTAGAATATGCTCTCACTGAACAGCATGGTTCCTAATTTCTCATATTCCACTCACATACAAAGCACACATTGTCAAAGAGAATTGGACGACATATTTATGGACCTGGTGTATATGGGTCATGTTTCTTCAAGCCCTCCCAAGGCCAAAAGAGATGGAAGCTGGCCTGAACCTCCGAGTCAGAGATCTGCTTCATGCATAAATGTAAGAAATACAGTTGTTATACCTGATTCCTTCACCGTCTTCTCCGATGGCAATCTGGCAGGAGAGAGCTGAGATGGTGGGCAGCCTAAGGTCCTATTTGTAGGCTAGAGTGAGAACTAGAATAATAAATTGTCCTTGGGGCTGGACAATATGTTACTTCCAGGTATTCAGTGTGTACGTGGGGGGACAAGACCTCGCCGTCCCTCCCACACGACCGCGCGTGGCCCCGGACCAGGCCGCACACTCAGCAGTTTGCTGCGCAGACTGTAGGTGCAAAATGGGGTTTTACCGAAGTTTGGCAGACAGCTTGGTATGAACTTGAAGAATAGGCTTTAATTTGAAAAGTAATTCTCCAAGATGATTCACGAAACAGCTGGCAAAGAGGAGGCTTCAAGGTGTCCCAACAGCAGCCATCCACAATGCCCGAGGAGGCTGCTGAGCAGACATAGCCAGGCTCTTCCCAGTGCTTCAGGGCCGTGAATGAAAATGCTCTTAGCATTTGGCCATTAAGTTTACAACCCAAGCCATCCAACAGCCAGCTTTAGAGGCCATCTGGGTGGAAAGAATCCTTTAGATGGAGGCATGTAATATTTTTTATTGGTTCTCTGGGGCCAAGGGCTGAGTTAAAGTGTTCAGCTGGGCAGGTGATGATTGACTCAAGTAAGTGCCCACCTCCTTTAAGTGTCCTAAGTGTGACCGTGACGTGTTTCATTCACACGCTCTTGGTATCGATTTAAGCAATCCAGGCAAAGTGGAACACCTACAATGAGAAATACTTGGAATTATCAGCCATCAAATGTAGCCAAGTGATTATAGCTGGAGATGCTGGAGGGAGGTGAATTCCCCTCTGGCAGAAGAAGGAAATGAATTTGGATTTACTGCTTTCTGGCAGGCTACTCAGCAGTTCAACCAGTGAAGAGGAATCCCACCAGCTCTCTGTAGCTTCTCTAAGATGTATTCCATTTCTCTCACTACTTCAACCCCATGTGTTTTGCTGGTTTTTGGACACTTTGCAGAAGTAAATTTGCCTTTTCCTTTCAGTTGTTACCATGCAGGCCCAGTCTTCAGTCTGTTGCTTCTCCTCTGTTGCCTTTCCCCTCTTGTACCTCCAGTAGGAGCCACATGCTTCCAAAAAGGTTGGTTCTCACATAGACCTGTGACTAAACCTGGGAGCATGGAGTTGCTGTTCTATTGCCAGAGATAGATAACAACCTGGGCTTGTTTTGTCACGTTTTTCTTTCATTCCAAGATAATTATTTCTCATTGCTTCTCACCCATCCACAGGAGACTATAAAACTGTCATTGTCAATCAATGACTAAATCTGCCAACAAATCATCACTAATATACCTGGCCAGCAGATGACTCCCACCTCAGTTATGCATTTCTGGCATGCTTACAGCTATACCTTACCTACTGCTTAGGCACTATGTGTTCTTAGGTCAGCCAAACCACTGCCTGTCAACTTTAAAAGATTCACTGAGGCTCAGCAAACTTAAGGATCCACCTGGTGGCAACCTTAGATGCTCTTATTCTTGCTTTTCCCAGATGATTCACACTTCCTGAGCCTCAGTCATTTTGAAGAGATCTTGCAGAAAAGTACCAAGGCGGCATACAAACTGGCCTGCTTCAGAGTGGAGATAATAAAAAAAGATCAAATGATGAAAAAATATCAAATTTGTTTCTATTTAACACAGTTGAAACTGGACCCGCTTTCTTTTTGAAATTTCTTGCTGAACTTCTAAAATGCTGGACATAGATTTTTCTTTTTATTCATAACAAAACATTAAGCACTCTTATTGAGAACATTCTTTACACAGTTATAGGAAAAAATATCATTCCACTAAAGAGTTATTTTTATTATTTACTTTGATTATTTTATTTATTTATTAGTATCTGAAGATGGTTTTAATCCCCAATTTCAGTTGTCAAAACAAGTGACACCAAACCATGAATATCAGATAAGCCCTTTTAGACTGACCCTGCTGTGGGTAGTTTGAACCTGTGAAACTGCCTATCCATTTAGTCTTCAAATCTGAAACTGAAAGAACCTGCAACATGATTTTTTTTTTTAAACAGATTTATTTCTGTTAAATTACCCTTATTTATTTGCATTCTTTGCAAATATGAATAGACAATTAAATAGGTAATTACTTGAAAAAAATGACTTGTCTAAGTGAAATGAAAATAGCAGTATAAAACTGGGCAAAAGTGCCTAGGTAAAGCATGCTACTATTTTATTCTGTTATTTGCCCACTTTTCAGTTTTATTCATGGGCTTATCTAGACTGTCCCTGTCACTTTGGACATCAAGCTCACTGAAAGCCTTATCACTGCATGAATGCAACGCGTGGTATAAGATTAATTAACTTGTCTCATGAACTAGTGCTACTACAAACACAGTGCTGTATAGTTATTACTGCTTTGCCCAGACTAATTTGCGAAGGAACAAGGTTGCCAGCGTAATGGTAGATAAGTGACCCTGTTTGTTATTATTTCTTTTGTATTATCTCCACTGCAAAAAGATAAAGGTTATTGGGATTATATCAAGGGACAAGCAATCAGTATTTCTGCTCCTGTAGGGTTCTTTCTGGAAGTTTGTACATGCATGTTCCTCAAAATACCTTGCAGTTTTGTGGCCACACTCACTGCTGTTGATAATGCGTGGGGTTAGGGCTCTCGGGCCGTGGTGTGACATCCAGCTGCTCCAACTTGATAGTCAGCTGCCGGGCGCAGAGTTTCGGAGCAAGCACGGCAAGCCCAGCCTAGCAAAGGTGTTGTGCGTGCCCGTAGAGTGCAGACTGCAGATATGTGCTTGTGCTCCTGGGCTGGGAAAACTGGCGCTTCCAGCAGCTTAATTGCAGTCTTTGCTGGTGTTATATTTGTGCAAATAAGAAGCATTTGGGGAATATCATTTGGGTTTCCACCTAGGGAAACTTCTGCGCTTGTCTTCTAGACAAGTGAATGTCTTCTAGAGAACATACATTTCTTCTCGTTGGGTTTCTATTTCCCCATGGTTTTTGGAGGGAAAGGAAGGTGGAAGAAGGATGGGTTGGTTCTATTCATTACTCAGAGACAGGGGGAATGGCAGAGCTCATTAATTCTTTTCCTGTGGCCTGAGATCATTCTATTCACAGTTCTTTTACCAGGAAATATCCATCTGTCTTAACACTCTGATAGATACTCCAGCAGGTTAAAGTCGAATGATGGATTGAGTATGATCTCTGTCTCTCTGACGGAGGTTGTTTTCCTTGACGACAGGAAGACTTAACTTCTTCACAAGCAGCTCCTGAACTGCTGGAATGTTTCACCCCTCAACAAAATGATAAACCAATGCCAATTCCTGCTGACTGTATGAAACCAGACCCCAAACTACCATAGTTTAGGAGCTGTTAGGAGGCAATCGCTTTCAGAGGCACCGTGGAGAGAAGACTAAATAATAATACATGCTGCAGCTGGCCATTTTTCACTTACTGCCATGTGTAAATCAGAGCCCATAGATGCTGAAGTTTATCTATGGGAGTCTACAATCTTATTATTTCTCTCCCTTTCCTCCTGGGTCTATTTTTTTGTTTATGTTATATGTCCTTCATTTTTCTTTTCCTGTTACCTTTAAAACGGCTTCCCCTCCCTTCCCTCTTAATTTTCTGTCCTAAGTGGAACTCTGCATGATAACCCGAGGGTAATACTACAACCAGGAGAAACAGGTGATTAGGTGATGTTGCCGCTTGATCGTTATCAGCTTTTCTTTGACTTTTCTCAGGAATGCTGTTGCTGTGCTGGAAGATGTTAATGGCTGCCATAAAGGTTGTCTTTGATCTGCAGAAAATTCCAGGCCTCATTAATCCCCTGGTTATGGTGGGCACCCTCCATTCAGTCTAAACAAGAAGCAGCAGCTGAGCTCCCGTCCAAAGTAAAATTGCTGAAAACAGTAGAAGCCACCACCCAGGCAGTTATCCTACAAAGAAAAGCTGAAGCATGAGCTAATTTGTGGAGAACAAAGAACTTTCCTGGGAAATTATTATATATTCACTGGCTGAGACATCAACTGATAGGAGCTATGTGTTTAAAAGTAATCAGAAAGCTGGGAAAAAACAAATAGGCAGTGTGGGTGGCCCAGGGAGAAAGCCAAGAGAAAAAGCTTCTGTTGAGCAGAGTACCTACTGAAAAAGGAGAGCTGGATTTCTGAGCAAGGAAATAACCTTCTGCTGTTTGTTCCCATCACACTCAGGGAAACAGGACTTTGTGTACATTCTTTGCAAATACACAGGATTTCATCAGAGAAACATCATCTGGCCCAAATCAACAGTTTCTTCTACTGAAAAAAACACGTCAAGATCGTAACTGGTGGCTAAATATTTGGGCATGACAAGACTTGATTGAAAATGGGAGATATTTTATAAAGTTTGCTTGTTTGCTGAGATTGTAGACTTCTTCAACCTTGAGAAGCCCAGTTGTGTATGTGACCGGCTCGGTGAAGCTCAGGGAACTGGGGCATCCTGCAGCTCACACTGTCTTTCTTTTTTCACCATAACCAACTGAAGCATAAATCTGGCAGACGAGTGTTCCTCATGATTGTGCAGGCGAATAACCAAATTCTAGTAGGTTTAGTGAATTTCTCCTGGGGTCTCACATTCCTTACAAAGATAGTTCCCACTTCTATTGCCCTATATGGTTATGTAAGCTTAGAAGACCGTAAATCTGCAAGGAGCTCAGCCCAAGGCTAGGTAGAGGTGTTTCAGGATGCTGAGCTGGTTTGGTCACTGTCAGAACCCTTTTGAATGCATATAATTGTTCTAAAGAAGCTTTTTCTGTCAGTGGGAGGTGGGTCACTGATGTTGTTTTGTCAAGCCACAGTTTAATGACAGAGCTTTAAAAAGCTTGTTTCTTACTCTGATGCCTCTACCAACATGAGGTGTTTTCCTAAATTGTGTGATAATTCCATGACCTACAGGGATTTTCAAGTCTAGAATTGTAAATGAAACTTCCCAGGAATTTATTTCAAAGGCAATCAAAATTTGTGACTCAAATTTAATAAACTATTGATATTATTTTACTATATCATAAATGGCTTTGGGGCTGACTTTTTTGTACAGACATCTTTATTGTCTGGAGATTCATACATTTATTTTTGCATTTATTAGTTTGGCCTTAGACTGATTAGTTTATGAAAGAATATCTGAAGTCCCCGTTACCTAATATAATCAGAGCTTCCTTTCCTTTGGGACTAGTTACATGTATTTAACCTCCTAAGCCTGAAAAAAAAAAAAAAATCAAACCAGTGTAAAGATCCACTGTTGCCCCATTCATGCTGGACTTCGACCCATTTCTGTCAGAAAGAGAAATGGCTAATACAGGCCAGAGATCTTGAAATGCATCTGGATCCAGCAATGCAGTCAGACTTGAATCTTTTTGGATTTAAATTAAATATCTTGAAACTTATTTGTATTTAGCAGTTAGCTATGAGACAGCCTTTGGAAAACTTTGCTGCTATGAGGTCAGAATGGGAATTATGTCTTTTTGCTTGTAATATATGAAACATACATTCAGAAAAAAACATGTTAATTATCAATTGTTACCTCTCTTTGATTTGGAAGGAATGTATCGGATCTCTTTTGAATTCCTACTCAAAAGAAAGCATATTAAAATACAGAATCACAAGGGCCGTCTTTAATTTTTCCACTTTTTATAGTCTTGGCAGGAGACTTAAGGTCTGAAAGGAAAAGGTATCTGTACTACATCTCTCCTTTCCCTTCCACCCCACTGTGTGCCAGTGAGCACGTATGCTGTCTAGTTTGGGGAGTTTGCTCCACTGCAGCCTTCTCAATACCCATTCTGCAGAGGAAAATCCTATCTGTCTGGCACTATCTTAACCTTTCAGAAGTGCAAAGTTTGCTTTGGAAATTCTTAACAAACCGCATTTTACTTTAGCTAATTTTATTGCTACAGTTTGCTTGTAAAATGGAAATCAGAAAAAAGGACATATACAGTATACCAATGCCTCGAGCAAAAATAGCCCAGCTATCTAAGCTGACCTGCTGTTGGAAAATCTCCTAAGTAACTCCGATCCCCCCCTTCATCATTCTCTCATCCCCGAAGTAATAAAAGTGGAGTTAGAACAGCAAACACCTGGCATGTTGGTCACGCAGCATGACTTTACATTGTAATCATCTCGTCAAGGAGCTGAAAATAGCATTGTGCTGCAGTGCTGGAGCGGTACTGCTTCAGGAAGGAAGACAATAACCAGCATTTGGCAGCAGCCTACACGCTAACTGTGAGCGATACAGAAGTATTCCACAAATTGTTTCCCTGTCTCATCTTGAAAACATTCACCCTGCATCCCCCGGCAGTGTATCGCTGAGGCCCACACACTTCTTGTCTCCAAGTAGAAGGTGGTGGGCATTTACTGTGCTGCACACAACCAGAAAGCAGTCTTCCGTATAGCAACACTCACTCCAGCTTTCAACAAAATAGTGCATAAAATTAAATTAATTCTAGCATGTTCAGTGTGCCATATAAATTGCAGGAAAGAATGGCACAAAAGGCTTTGTTTGAATGAATTAAGGTGAGTCATGAGCGGATAAGAATCATGATACATAATTATTAGACTACGCAGCGATCCAGGAATATAAGATTTAAAGTAGATATTTGGACAAGAGACCCTGCCCAAAGAGAATTTTTGAAGATCAGGAGGGTGGAGAGTGTCTCAGCTAATCTGGCACCAAGGCAATGCCACACAGAAGTGTGGGGTCATGGGGATTAAAAAGAGGTAAGGCAACAGGCGATGTCCTCCAAAAGTGGACGCCGTAGTGACGGGAAAACTTCCTACTAATTTCTTGGGGGAAAATAAAAAAGCACAAACTCTGAAACTTGCAAATCTGAGTAGTTTCATGTTCAGTCACTCATTCATATGCCCAGCTAACAAATTAATCAGCGGACTAACAGTACTTGTACATTTTTGGGTTTGGGGAACTGCATCTTTCATTATGAATATTTTTTTATCACACTACTTCAGCACAGCTCTCTGGGTTACACTTCTGCAGAAATACATTTGAATTTACAAGATCAGCAAAGGGAGGAGGACTAGGGCACAGCAACTTGGCGTATTAGCAATGTTTATTCAAATTGGATATTAGGTTGGCAATTCAAATGAATAGGGCTAGTCAACTTGCATTCACTAGCCTGAAGAAACTGGTGGAAGTAATCCCTGATTACTAAATTGTGTATGATTACTAAATTGTGGCATACTAGGAACATCAAAGAGTTCCGAGTGCTAATATTGTAACAGTTTTCCAAATGTCAGGTAGGATGACCCAGATATCTGTGGAGAATTATGCATGTCTTCATTCCCAGGCAATTTGATAAGAAAGCTGGTATTCCACTGATTAAGAAATACATGTAGAAGCAGTATAACTCTATTTTATTTTATAGAAAAATGGTCAAACAAATGTGTTTTCGTTCTCTGAGAAGATTACTTCCATGCAAATTCCTTTATTTACCAAACTTGTAGTCTGCTTGGACATATTCTGGACGCTTGATTTAGTACAACATTGCTTTCTGATTAAAAAAATAACACTATACAGAGTAATTCAAGCATACTGCATTACATGGATTAAGAACTGCCTAACTGGCAGGCCCACAAAAACAATCGCCAAAGGGAATTGCCCTCGAATGGAGATGCTTGCACTGAAGCTTTGCAGGAGCTGGGGCTAAGCCATAACACCGTGCAATGTTTTCTTTTGCTGAAAAAAAAAATGCGGCTGAGAAAAGAGGGACAGAATGGTAATTAAGGAAGAGGGCAGGACGGTCGTAAAAAACAACATGGACTTTGTAGAAAAATAGATTCCTGTTAAATGAAATATCTATTAGTACAGTCAAAGCAAAACAGCCTGTGCAGAAGTAGGAAATACAAATGAAATGAAAGTTTTTTTCCCCAGACATTTGGATGTTATTCAGAAACAGGCTTCTGTTCTCTACAGACGATGCTGGGATCATAGAAAATAATTAGTGAATTTTAGCTGTGATGCTGTAGAGGCTAACACTGGGAGCAGAAACAGGGAAGCAGCATATACTAGAAGGCAGGTGACTTTTCCTCCTTTGCGTTGTATGGGTGATGCTGCACGGGGCAGGGCATAAAGAAGAGCCTCAGAAATAATTCAAAGACTGAAGAAAAAGGAAAGACTGTAAAGATTCAGAATTTAGCTTATTAAAACAAGATGACAGAGTATTTAATTACAGAGTGGAAGTACAGCGAGTAGGAAGAAAATAGTGGTTACCGGAGGGTTTTTTATTCTAGCAGAGAACAGCAAAATGAGAAACCAGGAACGCTAGCTAAACCCGTGTAATGTTAAATTGGAAATAACAGAATTTTTTTTCCAACAGTGAAGGTGATGACCTTCTGGAAAATGCTTCAAAGGGAAACGCCAATTTATCTATTTTTAATATCTTTAGATTAACATTTGAATTGTGCCTGATGCTGAAACAATCGGAAAAATGTTAAGATTTGTGCAATGAGTGACCTCTTTTCTGGTCTTCAGAACTTCTGCATTCATTGCAGGTGATGCTTTAGCATCCTGTTTCTACACAAGCATTTACTGTGTGTGTATTTTTAATGCAGTTTGCTTGTCTGAATTCCCCTTTTTGAACAGCCTGTTAGGTGGTAATCATAAGGGTAGGGCCTGACCTGTGCTTTTAATTCAACAGGCAAAACTTAGTCTGATCTCCTGGGTTTTCTTTGACTTAGACTGACAAGCTTTATTTTCACTTTTTTTGTTGTGACAGGGAACTAGCAGAAGGTAAAACACGGTGGGCATTTTTGTACAATAAAAGTTAAAGCAACGGGTTTGTTAAGCATTATTCTTTCCCAAGGGTCTTCTCAGGTGAAAAATGAAAGCCTGATTGCTATTTTGCTATGAGATATACCGGTGTGTCTCATGTGCTATCATTTTTTGGTGCTTGGCAAAGAGGCAACTTTAGATAAAGACATGGAAAATATGTAAAGTTAAGACATTTAGAAAGGGATGAGGGAGAGAGCAACCTATAATGAAGGGGAATGCAGTTTGCCATGTTTGAATTCTATGTGATGCTCAGCCTCATTATTTTTCCCCAGTGGAAGTCAGGAAGTTTTCAGATAATTATGTTTCAGCACGTTGTATGTGCTGGAACAAGAGAAAAAGAGAGAGATTGCCCGTAACTCATGTGCACATGACTGTTCATAATTTTTTGCAGATTCTAACCTCTTTAATTGCCTCTCTAATGACTCCATCACTTCTGCTGATTATATTTGCTAAAATAATATGAATTGAAGAAAATCAGCTCTGGCACAGTACGTTCTAGAATATAAAGATATAAGCACACTGGAGAGCAGCTACTTGAATCAGAGTAGTTAAGCAGTCATGGCTAAAACTCATCATTTAAGATTGATGATCGTTGTTTGTGCAACTGCAATATGAGCCGAATATACATTTGCAACTGCTTGTATTGACTTCTTCTGGGGGCTGGAACCATGAATGTATCCGTTTCTGAATGCCTGGTACAGCAAAAATGAGTGTTGTGCCTTTGCCCCTTCCCGGTTTTGGTTTATTGATCCTAGAGTGCATCGTGTGTGGCTGCAGAGCAGCAGCCGAATGGGACTCGACGCTTCTCTCTGTGGGATATTGCTCTACGATTCAGTTAACGGTAGAGGAAACTTCCACCTAATTGATTCTTAGCTTGTTGTGACTTCTTGGACTGGTGTCACAACAACAATCCAGTATGACTTGTGCCATCTTCAGTAATTCTCTGAGAGAGAAAGATTGAAAAGTGAGGAAGAGTGATTGACCATGTCATTTCTGAGACCACGTCTCTTCTGCTTGGATATGGAGCCAAGTGGCTGTAAAAAAGCTCATGTTACCACTCAGCACTGACAACCTTAGTCTGTCAACAATAAAACTTAGCATTTATATAATGCTGTACTGGCATTAGCCAAGTAATTCTTACAACACCACTGGGAGATGAGTCACCAAACACCTTTAGAAAGACCTTCATTTTAATACCTCTGGCAATGTTATATGCTGAAAGGCACAGATTACTGGTATTCATCTCAAAGAGAAGCTAGAAGGTGATGTTAATATTTTACAGATTTTTTTAAAAAATAAAAATAAGAAGTAATGTAAAAACCCCTCAAAAGCTTAGTAATATGAGAGAGATGTTTATGCATTTAAATCTTGATTCAAATCCACCTTGTGTCAGTAGTGAATAAAAGGGAATTCCGCCAGATAACTGGTTGACTTAAAATAAAATCTCAGGGGGTAGTAATTGGTGTCAAATGAAAACCCACCAGTGCACTTGTGGTAAAACAGCATCTCCTTTAGATTGTTAATATGGAGGGAAAAGCATTGAAAATTTAAAAAATTGGTTTTCTCACCTTGACAGCTGGGCCTCCCAGGCAGCACTGAAAGATGCCGTTATTCTGCCAGAGCAGAGCCACACCACTTGCCAGAGCAAACCCTGCCGCAGCAGTGGGAATTTATTTTTTCCCCACTTAGAAAGCACCATTTTGGGGTTGGGGACTGGTTTATGTTGGTGAGGACTCATGCCGTTCTTCACCTGGGGTGGGCAGAGCCACAGTACCGTCCTTGGCAGGTTCAAATTTACCCTTGCACTTTTCCTTTCTGGTAGGCGACAGCTGGTGAGAGGGCTTGCTGAGGAGCATTTTCTCCGCTGCCATCCCGGTCCCTGCTCCTCCCAGAGCACCCCCAGCTCCAGACTGCCGGCCATGCCCCGTGTCTGATGGGGCATCAGCACCGCGGGCTGCGAGCACGTCTTGCAGGTGATAAAGAGAAGGGCAGAGCCTTCCCCCGGTGCTATTTCTAGTGGAGCATACACGGTAAAAGGCCAAAAATATGAATGTATTGTAGAGCTACAAATGAATATATTGTCCTTTTAGGCTCACCTAGAGCGTCTCACTTCCTAGCCTGGTAATTATGCCGACTCCTTCTACTTAAAAGCAGTCTGCTCTCTGCCAGTCCAGGTGCGAAACGCACAAACTGGTAACTTCCCTGTGAGTGCTGTGGCTACAAATGAAGAAGGGCCTTTCGGGAGGGAAGGTGCCATCACATCTCTGTCAGCCAAACAGGGTGCTCTTTGTCATGTTAGTACTATGTACTTGCACACAGAAGTACGCTTCTGTACGCAGTAGTACAGCAAACTGCTGGTACTTCTACTGTAGGACACTGATTTTTACAGGAGTGACTTACTTGGAATTAAGCTATTCAGAAAATGCATTGCCCACATTCCTGAATAAAATAATTCATCTTAAAATCGATGCATTCCATTAGGCATCACATATCCACACATTTTTTTTGTTGATTTACTTGTTTGCTGCAAGGACTACTGAACCCAAAATATATCACAAGTACCTATCCCCCCCCCCAAAAAAACCCCAGCCAAATGTTACAATACACAGTCTATTAAAATACTTAACGTATATACTGTGACAACATAGCAATCTACATATAAGGATACCAAACATGTAAAAACTAACCATGGCAGTTCCTAAAATATTGACATTTTGTGTACATCATGTACATGTATATATGTATACAACATCGGCTTAGAAGCTCTTTTAATACACAGGGTATTGATTATATATTTTGTATAATGATAGGTATGCTCATAATAAAGACATATGTTGAAATTGATATTTCCCTGGATTGTCACAGGTACGTTTTATTTTGGTTCATGTAAAATGAGAGCACACATTGGAGTTGTTTGTCAATTTAATGTATGTAAGACAGTAATAAAACACAGCATGCAAGTAAGCTACATCTGTTTTTTCCACCACAGAACTGTAACTTGTCTGCCAACATACTTAGAGCATTGACACACACACCTGCATTCTGTGGCAGAGATTTAATGTATGTGATAATGTGATTAATGCATGTGAAATTTGGTTTTTTTAAGCTTAAAAGTAGACTGTAAAAATTCAGTGATCATCTTTAGTTGAATACAGAGTTGATTTGTTCTCTATGTTAGCTTTAAAATAAATTCAGGAAAATCTTTCATGAGGTACCTTTAGAAACTGCTTTTCAGCCAAACACCTCAGATTTTACTTGCATACATGCAGAAGCAGCCAGCAATGCCATACTGTCATGACAAGCATGTGATCTGATTAACAAGTATGATTTAAGTTTGAAGTTTTCAACAGTTTATTAAAAAGCAGGTGAAAAATTATTCTGGAAAACATTTCCACTGCACATCTACAAACAGGCTTCAGATTTTTTGAGAGTCTATCTTCTAGATATGTCCTAAAGGATGTCCGTGGCAAGAGACAACCAACTAGCGCTATTTGTATAAACTCTTTTCTCAGTAGTGTTGTATTACTGTATGTGTTTTGACACACTGGTCTCTATTACTTCTCTTTATTACGTAAAAAAATCTTGAAGAAAACTCTATTGCCTTATTTAACGCAATGTTTTCCGGTTGCAGTTGCAAGCAGTAAATGATTGATGCCGAATTGCTTTTTTTTCCCCAGGGAACGCCAATTTGTTCCCAGTGGAGCCAGCGGTGTCTGCCAGCTCCCTGCTCGGCACGGGAGTAGCCGGAGGGCTGAGATGGATGCGTCAGTAATGCAACGTGTGGACTGTTTGTTTGGAGAACTCGAACGAAACCAGGAAGCATGATCAAGATAAAGCTTTTAATGATGTTTGCCTCATTATAATTATGAAGCCTGTCTGTTTTGTCTTCCCCATCATTTACTCAAATTGCTAAGTCATTTTCAAGTTCTTCCTAGAATTAACATGAATGAAGCTGACTGTTGGCTGGCTAGAAATCTTTGCTGCTCAATCTTCATTCATTAAAAGCTGTCATGAACAGTGGCCAGGCACAACTGAGGTGCTTAAAATTTATACCATGTCTACAAAGTAAAGGATAGGTTAAATGCTTTAGAAGAGACTTGTTTACTTTAGTTGTTCAATTTGGTCGGTGCAGAACCTGATGATTTATCTTATGACAACAGAACAGAGTTGTGGTGTAATTTGAACAACAAAATGGAGTGCAGAATCATTTTACTGTGCCAATCAGAGTTCCTGACATGAACTGTTCTAAAAATTGCTGCGGTCTCATTGGCTTCAGCACAGCTATTCCTAGAGAGCATATGAGGGCATATGTAACTTGAGTTTTTCTCAAAGTCCAAAGAAGGTTGAAACTATTTGCTGACATATTTCCTTAACCACACTCGAGAGGAGAAAACGTGCCACATGAGGATGTTTGTGCAATAGTGATGTGAATGTTCCACAAAATCATAAAATAACTCTCTTTTTAGCTCTTTGCTCCTTTCCTCTGCCTATACACTATTGTCAGGTCTATGTAGTGCCTAATTCTTTAGCTTCCATGCAACTAATACTGCCTGTGAGAAACTTTCAGAATGCTAATTATCTCATACGTATACATGTACATACAAAGCTTTTGCGGCATGAATTAAATTGTGAATATTTGACAGTATTTTCTTGGATGGTGCAAGAGGGAAAGTCTGGAGGAAGGAAGACTTACCCTCAGTGGAGGGGAACTAGGTTAGGAAGCACTTCAGCAAACTGTAGCATCTTTCATGTGAGGAGTGGCTGAGAGGGCTGGGATTGTTGACCCTCAAGAAGAGAAGGCTCAGGGGAGTTCTTATGCGTGTGTTTTTATAGATGTGTAGGTATCCATGTCCCAGCCAAGTGATGAGAGGGAAGGAATACTTTTCTCAGTAGTGTCTGTTGACAGGACAAGAGGCAATGGGCACCAATTAAGACATATGAAATTCCATCTGAACACAAGAAAAGACTTTTTTACTGTGCAGGTGATCACATGCCGAACCAGATTGCCAGAGAGAGGCTATGGTGTCTCCATCCCTGTTCATACTCAAAACCTGACTGGACATGGTCCTGGGCAGCTGGCTCTAAGTGACTCTGCCTGAGACTAGATGGTCTCCAGGGGTCCCTGCCAACCTAAAAGCTTCTGTGGTTCTGTGAAGATAAACCAGGCAAAACCTCTGAGATTTGGTACTACGTAGGAAATATTGTTCCCAGTATCAGGGCTTTCAAAAGCTGTCTCAGACCCTCAAACAAAGCAAATATTCACATTCAGCTTTTTTCTTGCTTTGTCATTTTACTTTGGTGATACTCACTAGAATATCTCCTTTTCCTCCTCTCCTTCTGCTCCTTACATTTTCTGACAAGAAACTGGACAAAGAAGCCTAAGAGATATTGACAGTGCTGTAAAGGTCAGAGTCAGCAGGGTAGAGTGGCTGTTAGAACAAAGTCCTTTGCGTGGCACAAGCTATTGCTGGGTCTGGGTGGAACAACCCAGCTATCATTCACTCTTGGGAGCCTCATCCAGCATGACCTCCATGCCACACCTCACTGGGACCATCCAACATATCCAGCCAGGCATTCCTCCTTCATGGGAACATTTAGTGTGTCACACCTAAACTCCTTCTCCAGTGTATGCTACTCTCTTCCTCACCCTTGAAGGGATGGCAGAACCCAACAGTGTTATGGGTTTCTCTGCTAAACCTTCACACCCCTGAATTATTCATTGGCAATTAGAAATTCAGATAAACCTGAAGAAGTCCAAGTAAACAGTCTTTCCCAGTTCTGGTGGTGAAAAGGAAGAGAAATCCATTTTTGGAAGAAAATGTGGAACACAATATGAAAAGCTCTGTGGTTGATGATGCCTTGAGACTAGATCTACATTTAAAACTGACATGATTAATTGTAATTTTATATTTTGGAGTCCAAAATGCACATACTGAAAATCCTTTTTCAGCTGTTATCTATTTCTCTTGAAGGAGCTTATTTTTTATCAGCAAAGTTTCCCAGATCCCAGTGTTCTGCTTCTGAGCATGGTATGCGTCTGATATCCAAACTGTGCTTAGCAGCTAGATACTCACAAGGAGAAAAGACTTGGATTCCAGTTTCTACATCAGTAGGAAGTACAATGCTTGTTGGAAATGCGGTACAAAATGAAACTTGTATGGTTTTATATCCTGAATGTTCACTGGGGCAAGGACAGGCACCCAGATCTTTTTTTCATGTAGGTAAGTGCCCAAGCCAAAGATGAGAGTGTCAGATAACTCTTGCTCATACTGTATGGTCCATTGAATGCTTTGTTCTTCTGTGCAATCCAGAACAATTTCTGCAGAAAGGACTGTGATTACTTGTATACATACACACACGTACAGTTCGGTATGTATTCTGATCTAAACAGCTTAAACATGTGGGAGGTCCGACTTCACATCACATTAGTCAGAAGAAGAAAATGAACACATATGTGCCAAAAAATAATACGAGTGCTCTAACAAATGAGCACTTATATTATTTTTGGTAAACAGTAAAATGGTAAATGGCAAAAACACTATAGTCTCCAGAGGAGAAAAAGGATAATGTGCTACTCAGTTTAGAAAAGCAAGGGGTTTAACATCTCACTCAGGAAGCACTGCACCCATGAAACAACAAGAAATAAACCTTCCAGCTGGGAAAGAAGGCACACGGCTTGAGCAGAAGGTGTGGTGTAAACTTCTCTCTGTCCTCAGTGTTTCCCACTGAATAGCAAATGGTTTAACAGTCAGGATGCCGATTTCTGCAGAGCCCATTCATAAGCACATTCTGCATGGAGAATTAGTCATGAACTTGTATCTCGCTACTGTAATTCTGCTGTAATTCTCACTAAATGTAATGGGTGAGCTTGAAATAGAAAAGGATTAAGTCTTCATTAGATCTCAGAGCAGTTTGGGTAATCGTCATATGATTCTTCTTGGGCTAAGATCTCATGAGATAAAATGACATGAATCAACAGCTTAGTGCAGCCAAAAATGGGCAGTCTTGTTCCCCTCCCTGCCCCATGGCCCTTCTCCTCCTCTGCTCCAGTGGTTATGTTGTATGACCACAGCACGCTGGCCCCTTCCATGAGCTGTTTTAACTCACCAATATGGTAGAAAATTAACAAAGAAAAAGACATGGGCTATTTTTTCTGCATCGGTAATGAGTTGGATTGGCTTATAGAGGGCTGAACACTAAAGCCAGTGGAAGGAAGGAACATGCTTGGCCTCCTGAGATTAGGAGGGGAGAAAGGCAGAAAGGAGTACGGCTGGCAGGAGCAGAAAATAAGGGGCAAGCAGCTCTCCCCCTTTTCACAAAGCAAGCCATCAAACCATTACTGAAACAGGATACTCTGCTCTCTGTGTCTGCTATATGCACAGCCCATCTTGTACCGAAAGTTGGCTTTTTCAGAGGAGTGTTCCTAAATGCAAATTTAGATGGTAACACTGTGCTCAGTGCAGCTATGGACCTGCACCAAAACTCAGGTCTCAAGTTCATTTAGCTTTGACAGGTTTCTTAGTCAAATGCCAAATTCAGAGTAAAACTTCAGTTGGAGGGCTTTGTTCCTACTGAAGCTTTTCAAAAGAGATTATGAGTCTCTAAATCTGGGGCCATATCTCCTATTTTTGGCTGATGCGTTTGACTCTTCAGTTAGCACGTTTGACTCTTTCTCTAATGCATTTTAGTATGATTGCTGCATTTAGTGGTAGATTAAATTCATCCAACCATGGGCCTGCTACTTCATAATTTTAACTTCAGAACATCTGAGGGGTATTACTTATTTCTGACTCATTTTTTCCTGCTTAAATAACAAGATCACAATATAAGATTCTCCTCCTTACTGCTCTCTGAGGACTTTTCATGCTCTCTTCCCACTGACCTTTAAAAATTTCCTGTGAGGACCTATGTCATAGCTGCCAATTAGAATATTGTGGGGAGAGTAATTTCTTTTATTAGACCAACTCATCGATGCAGTGGGAAAAAGTGAGTAAACTTTCAGCTCAACGACCCTTCTAACCAAAAGTTAGTCTGTTTTTTCCAACTCTGATTTGCTCTGATAAAAGATATAACTTCTCTATACAAAATGCCTTGCAGTTTTCCTTAGGTCAGCACATCCAAGACAACATTACCATTGTTATTATAGTATTCAGCAGAGTCTTCTAAACCTGATCAGGAATAAAGCAGTTTAGCCCAGAGGTGTATTGCACTTCTGAATGGCCAATAAGGTGTTTCTGGGTAGTTGGGAATTAAAACTCACACTTTTCTTACATATCATCAGACCCATGTCCTCACCAGGGATGGTCAACCTGTGTGTCAAGACAAACAGGTCCATTACCCTGTCTTAACTCAACACAGAGTTAATTTGTCCATAACCTTTTTTTCCTAGTGCCAGTACAAACATTAGATCCAAAGCATAACTGGTGGTACGTATTGAATCACAAGGCTTGTTAATTAATCCCATGGTGGTTCTATTACACATGAGGTCTTGAGCTGGTGCACTGCCTAGCCAACGGCTAGTCACCAAGGTATCTCAGCTTTCAGGTGTTCAGTGCCACAGCAGGGCAAAGCATAACTGGTCCATGTAATAACCCTTCTGCGAAGCAGTTTGTGTGCCTTGGAACTAGTGACAACACTTCATCTCTGGGATCACACACTAGCAGACCTGGTCTATGAAATGTACTTTTGGAAATCACAGCATGATAGTGCTCAAACAGTCCCCATTCAGTTCACACTGTGCTGAGTACTGTCTTGGGACACTTATAGTCATGGTTGCGATGGAGCGTATACAACACCTAACATAGTTTCTAAAGTTGCACCTTACCAGGCAAAATCATTTGTCTGTAGCAAAGAAACTGAACATGAGCTTTCCATAAGAAGCAGTATCTTTTAGAAATATCCCAATAATTATTTTTGTTGGCAACAAAAGCCATGCCTATTCAGAAGTAAGCTTACAAAAAAGTGCACGTATGCTATACACATTAAAACCTGCTATTATTTTCATTCATTTTCACAAGAATACGTAATCTTATCTGCAGTATGTGCTGTCAGAGGCTACTTCACACCAGTCTGTCAGAATTCTATTGGAGAACTTTTCCACTGTTGACAGGTTTGATAGATTTCTCTCATTTAAAATGACGCCTTTGCATGGGACTAAAACATATGCAACTTCATAGTTTGGGTAATAAAGGAATACCTTGAATACCTTGGTCAGTACCTGTTATTACATTCTGTTTTGATTTAAAAAGTAGAACCACACAGAATGAGTATTGCACACAGTCTTTGGTTTAAACTGGATATCAGATAATCTCCAAGTGTAACTACATACAGGAATTTTAGCCCTCCTCCATTTACATTTTTTCTTATTGCCTTGGAAAACATAAAAACATCACAAAAAATTTTCAGCCATACAAAGAATGCTGAGGGTAAATAATAGAGATGTGGGACTAGTGGGCACTGAGTAATCTGAATTTCTTGTTAACCTGGCAGCAGTCAAACAGTAGGTGTACTGAGGCCAACAAGAAGTCATGACTTTCCAAATACAGACCACTGGCTAGATTTTCATTTAATATACAAAATAACAGCAGTTTTCTCACTGCCTTTTTTCTGCAGGCCTACATCACTGACTTTCTCCTTAATGATGATCATTCCCATTTCTGCCCAGACACTAAATTTCACAAGGGGATGAAGATGCGTTGAGAGTTGCTGTGTCCTGGTTTCAGCTGGTTTCACTCATTAAACAGCACAACATGCTGTTAATGCTCAGCTTGCACTTAAAGTAAGAGTTAACTCTACCAAACACACTTTGAGTTTTGGAAACTCCACCCTTCTGACATTAAAAAAGAATTGGGTTCATACCAGGAAATCAGTGAAGGCTCAGCTCATAGTGAAAAGATATGATCAGAAGGATTTATATGATGAAGGATATACACAGACTTAGGGATAAAGAAAAAAGAAAATACACACATGGCCACCCTCTTCTTCCCTCCTTCCCTCCCCTGTGACGGTGCTCCTACAATTTCTCTTGCTCCAGTATCTGCATTCCAGAAGGATGACAAAAATTCTGTAGAGAGACATGAGAACGATAAAGAATTAGAAAATATTTGGATGATAGAAGGTTCTAGAAGTTCAGTCCATTTAACTTACTGAAAGAAAGGAGGAAGGTACAGGAACATAGCCTATAAATACCCATAAGAGAAACACTAGAAGAGACAGCTCTTCAATCTATTCCACAAATGTGTAACAGCCTCTAATGGAAGGTAAGGTTAGAGAAATCCAGTCTAGGAATAAGATGCAATTTTAAAAAGTGAAGGTAGTTAAGCAGTGGAACAATTTTTAGACTTTAGAGTAGATTCTCATTTCTCACATTCTTAAATCACAATCAGGCCTATTTATAAAATATATTTCTCTATTTTAACTGCAGCTATTGAAATCAGCTTTTGAAGCGAGACATTTCCTATAACCTATATTGCAGGCCTGACCACAAAAATCCCTTACAATCTTAATATTGGTGTATCTTCTGCTGTTACTTCCAGAGTTACTGACACAAGAGAAGTGCAAGTGTATATGGTCCCAATTGCAAGGGATGTTTAACTCCCATCCACAGCCTTTTCATTGGGACTCCTGTGCGGAGATGAGTTGGACCCTGTTGAACTGTTTAGAGTGGGCTGTTAAGCATTGTCTGTTCTTGCATGAAATAAACACTTTAACTGAAAATGCATGCACTTTAAAATATAGCATTCATATTTTAGAAGTTTTTCTGTATTTGAATGTTAGCGAGCCCCATGTGCAGAGAAAGAGGGAGAGCAGAGAACACACGGGAGCAATGCTAGCAGGAATGAAGACTCACACACCTCTCCTGCAGCAATTGCAGCCCCTGCCCTGGAAAACCAGACGTTGCTTGTTTGCCTTCTAGTGGCTTGAGTTTAGAACAGCTTCAGCCAAGAATAGGTCTTGCAAAAGAGCTAAGTGAAACTGAGAAGTTATTAGCTCACAGACACTTACTATTATTATAGCAAGTTCTGAAATGTCAAGATGCCTTTGGTGGGAAACATCTGTGAAATGCCACACACTGTATCAAGAATGTGTAAGGACTGGATCAGTGGTACATGTGCATGAAGCGGATCTAGAGAATCATGATTTCAAAAGAAAAAATATTTTCAAAGTAGATGTGGCTTCTCTGATACCAGTAACTTTTCATTCAAGCAACTACGTTAGTATTTTTGGAAATCTTTGGCACAGCTGCGTCTCTGAAACAGTGGTCTCTCTGGAGCTGCTCCACTTAGCGTGGAATGGGTCCCCCCCGGCTCAACTGGGCCTACTGAATATAGCAAAAAAGACCGTGTGCTTTACACGTCATAACATAATTTGAAATGACCTTCACAGACTCCTCTCATTCCCTCCTGGAATATTTGGGACTAAGGATATAGGCAAAGACTGGCACCTAAATTGCAGCAATACAGACAGACTGCAACACAGACAATCCTGCTCCTGCTGCTACCGAGGATGTAAACTCATGTGCCTCTTGTTGCCTTTAATGAAGCTGCATTGATTTACATTACTGCTCAGGGCTAGATTACAGCAATATATGAAGCAGCAACATATGAACTTGCCCACCTGAACATTTTGTGATGTGCTATCTTAATGTGTACAAAACTGCTCCTCTTAGTGAATGAAAACTGCTGTATTAGTGGGAATGGATTTTTTTTCTGACATACATTCCTGGGTTTTAGCCCTTTTTTACTCCTTTACCATCTGAACTATGTTTAGATTTACAGAATGGGGGTTTACGTTAATAATACACTGTTCCTTGCTGAGAGGCATAAACTCGTTCAGAGACGACCTTTGTCTGCTGGGGTATCAAGGCTGCTTTCAGATCTCGCTGATCTCTCTCCTCTCCACTCCGCAGCACTAGTGACCGTCTCTGCGCTAGCTGGACTAAATTAGTCTGCACTCCTCTGATCTGTTCTGCTGAACACTGAAGGCTTACCAGAAATCTCTGTTGCTTATATGCTGTTCTGCTAAATTTAAATGGGTCAGAAACTCTCACCATGCTGTCACAAAAGCTATTTTTAAAGTTAATACAGCTCAGAGCTGGATTAGCGAGCGCACATCCCTCGAACTGTGCATGAGATCAGCGTGGTCCAGCAGGAAATCGTGCCCTTGGCAACACACGTGAGGAGCATCTTTCTGTGTCAATGCTCGTGGCCA
The DNA here is from genome assembly GCA_026212715.1 of Elanus axillaris. Lineage (NCBI taxonomy): Eukaryota > Metazoa > Chordata > Aves > Accipitriformes > Accipitridae > Elanus > Elanus axillaris. The sequence goes on along the minus strand of JANZLQ010000065.1, from coordinate 10,802,188 downwards.
CCTGTTCAGATGGCCCAGTGCCCTCTCGCAACGTGGTCAGACAGCTGACTTTGGGCGTTCATAAAAGCAAGGACAGGTTTAGAGCCATACAAGGAATAACACTGCGAATGCCAGCTCTTCAGCAGTCCTGCATGTGACAGCATCGGTAGCACATGCCCGTTTCTTCTCATCATTTGTATGTTACTAAAAGTGTATCAGAACTGTCAAGAATACAGAATTTCTGGCACATAATTCTGGCTGCCAAAAATACATACATTCTGCACTGGGAGAAGACAGGACAACATAGAGAATTGGATTCTTCCTGTATTAATATATATCAATAATCAAGTAGTCTAATTTCACAGAACAAAAGAGTTATCTGGGTTTTTTTTTCAATATGGAAAAACTTCCCATATATATATGATGGATCTTCTTTAGACGAGATCTACACCCAAGCCTTTAGTGTTCATTTTCTACAGAGAAGCTGCACATAGCTGCACTAAGACAACAATTCACAAGTGACCTGCTGCTGTTTCTTGTGTGAGATGTGGCAGCAGCAATACTCAAGAGGAATATTTTCCCTAGTTGAAGTAAGACAACGTAAGAATGTTCAATTACTCATCGTATTTACTTATTTCAGTTTATGAATGAGTCATTATTCCATTTTGCAACAGTATCTGAACATCCAAATGCCATTCATTGTACTGTTTGTTTTGCTCTTGAAAAATACCCTCTAGCAAAATTACTATGAGAAACACAGAACAACTTTACCTTCTCATTCCATTTCCACTTCAGATAAACTTGAGAAAGAAACATTTTTCAGTGAGTCCAGAAACCAGATGGGTTTGGACCGTAAAGGTCAAAAGAGAAATTAAACTCCAGAGGAGGAAAGTAGACTCTTTAAATATGTCTCCAAAAAGTAAGTACTGCCTTTTTGTTCTCTGAAGAGTCCTTATGACCTACTAACTGGCAGGTGTAACTGATAACAACCTGTACAGAGTCATTCCTGGACATGGACCTGGCTATATTGCTGTCTTCTGGCTGGACATCAGACTAAGGAAAATCAAGTTTCTTGGAAATGCAACTGTCTTAATGCACTAACCCCAAGATTCTTTCAAGTAGAGAAAAGAATTAAATTAAGAGAATTACAAGTTAAGATGGTATAAGCCATCTTAAAAACTGTTAGGAAACTGAAAATAAGTTTGACTCATCTGCATGAATGATCGGATTGTAATTTCATATGATTTTACGTGTCATAGTACCATTTTTTCATTATTTCTTTGTGGAAGTGTCCTCCTCAAAAACTGAACTACTTGTTCATAGTTAACTAGTCAGATTAACAAAATACAAGCTTCCCTTTGGTGTAATTACAAGTTACATGATTTTACTTACACAGACATTGTCAAATCAAACTCTCTAACAAAAACACACCTGAATGGAATCTCTTTCACGAGAGATCATACACGGATGATTACGAAGAGAAATATCTCAGCCGTACAATAATTAGAGTTCTTCAGGATGTCTTCTGCAAATCCTATTCCTGGTTTGCATGTGTCTCTTGCTTTTGCAGTCTCAGTCTCTTGGTCTGCCATCTGCTCACGGGAGCTGTAGGTCTGTCTGTCCACAGATGTCCCCATGCAGAAGGTGAGGCCGTAGAGGTTTCTCAGCCCAGAATACCATCACAGCAATGAAACAGAGTGAACTGGTCATTATATACATAGAACAACAGACCTTGAAGGTATTCGGCTACTCCACAATCAGGTTTTTTTCTTATTTTGAAATGTTTTTCACAGACACACACACATATACATGCCCAGTGTTGGTGAGTCACAAGTAAAGGAGCTGAAAATCTGGAGTTCAGGAGGGATTGTCCCACAGCATTACCAAAAGACCTCTGCCTCCTAAAATAGCAGTGTTTTGTCAAAAGTGTACGTACTTTTATGTGACTGTTCTAGGAATATCAGAGAAAGAAACAGGACATGAAAACTCTGCAGCTGGTCTCCAGGGTCTGCTAATGTAGGTCTTACACTGACCTGAGAGATGACTGTGTTGTGATAAGCCTAAGACGAGTCTAACACGTGCCTGGGTCTAAAAATCTGTAAGTACTTTGAGGGAAGACTGTAGCTGGATAGAAGTGATATATTTTGTTTGAATAAGCCCAGCATCAAGGCCAGTATCTCCACAGCCTTCCTGTTTTATGTAACCACTGTTAAGGAGGCTTTTGGAACTAAACCTGGCAAGAAAGATGTTGTGCTTCCACTTCGATCTCAATCAAAGGGAATTACATTAAGGTTTTATGGGCAGAAATGTTTTCTGACTGATAGAAAGATCCTGGTAAGACCCTTCAATAAAGTGGGGTTGCACAGTCCTGGGGTGATTATGGAGAAAGAACTGCTGAATACATGCTAATCAAATTCATGGATAACCATCACCATGGTTTAGAGGGAATAAGTAGGCCAGTATGTTAGGCAGCTGGATATCAATAAATTCCTACTGTCTGCACCAGCTGGTAAATCTCCCAGTTCAGAGAGCTGGCCAGCCCGGGTCTTTTCTAGTGCACGTTGAGATAATCTGTATTTCTGAGAATCATGATCCTTCTCAACTTGGATTCCAGCCAGAAGCCAAGTCATAATGTCGAATAAGGCTGCTTTTGGGTTCACAACAGACATTTTGTACCAAGTTATGGGATTTTGGCTGGAAAGGAGGATGTATTGGAGGATAAACTAAAGACAAGGTGAACTCTGAACGCTGGAACTAACAAAATATTCATGACCTTAATGAATTTTGTCTCATCTGGCAGTGTAGCCAGGGAATCAGGAAGGCTGGAAGACAAGTACGTGTAAAATGTTACAGACCCCACTGTGAAAAAAAGAGGCCGGGATGAATCTGAAATGTCTTTTGTCCTGGATCAAAAGGCAAATAATTTCCTATCCTCAGTTTTTACAGTCCTATTTATCACTGGCTGATAGCAGCTTTGGGATATACTGTGAGTCAATGCAACTCCCTCTCATGGCTTGACAAGAAATGTCTGCTCAGCCTGTCCAGATACAGCAGAAATGACCCAAAATCAGTGGTTTGCTCTCACCAGCTCTTGTGAGGTACACAAATAGGGACAAAGAGTGTCCTTGGAACATGAGCAAGAAACATAAAGTTCCAGGAACCTATTTTAGCAATTTTAAAAGTAAGATCTACCACTAGTTTTCCTGAAATCATTATTAGTTTTACTAAAAGGTACTGAGCAGTACTAGTGGCAGGCTAAGCTGAAGCTGTAGAGTTGTTCCTAAGAGCTCTGGCCCTGAAAAGCTCCCAGAGAAAGGCTCCAGCACTGGAAAGAAATCTAGGAGAAAGCTTGTATGTGGATTTGACACCAGTCTTCTAGTAGCTTAAAAAAAAAATAATATATATATATATATGTAAATAAATCTCCTTTTCTTTAAAGGGAGTTTCCAGAGAACAAGGAGGATGATCACTACAATTGCACACCAACAGACAACAGTGATGCTTTTCCATGCAAGCATAGCATAAAATTGCCATTCTCCTATACCAATGCACCTGATTTCTCTACACCAACACCTTCTTTTTTGTTGTTTTTATTATCTAAGTCCCTATTAAAGGAGTAAAGGAGATTTTTAAATTTGTAAGCATGTTATCAATAGAATTACAGATCACGGAGCTAGAACCTTTGGCAAAACTTGGAGAGAAAAGCCATTCACTCTTAGAATATGTTTGTGCAGTTATGGTGAGGTTGCAATTCAAGTTTGGAAGAATAAAGAAAGGACAGATCTCACTGGCCAGAAAGGATTGCAGAAACCGAGACAACCAATGAGAATGGTTGAGAATCTGCTTTTTTTTTCCTTTGGATTTTAGAAGAAGATTGAGAGCAAGTTTCTTTTCACATAACTCCACCTAGAGAGCAGGAATATATTTTTACTTGACTATGGACTGCCATCTGATGGTTGTAGTTAATAATGCTGAAGGACACGTTGAATCTACTTTTTAAAAAATCTAGCTTGAAAGAAAACATACATAGGGCCTCATATAACACTGCTGGATGGATTTCAGCTGACTGGTTGAGGTTAAATTTTTGACATACTATTTCAGATTTACAATAGCATCCCTCTGAAAGATTTTTCACTACAGTGAAGAATGTCTAGAAAATTCCAGTGTTGCTTTACAGAACAGCTGTGAATTTAAGTTGAATTTTCCAGGATTCATGAAGCTCATGCATGTCTGGCTGTCAGAATTTTTCTGGAAAGGAGCACGATTTCCTCTTGCTGCTGGGGTTTAATGACCTACCACGGCATCTCAAAGAAGGTCTCTCGTAACGGGCAGAGCAGGAGGCCCCAGCTATCGGCAGCAGCCCTGTTAACAGAGGTTTGGGTCCTTTGAGAAGTAGACAGGTGTCTTCTCCTTCCCAGGCTGAAACGTGAAGTAGTTCAGTGCTGAAAAAACTGATACGAGCTGTTGATGACCTTGCCAGTTATAGCTAAAATCTAATGTTCTTTGTTTAATAAACCAGCTGAGAAACTAGCAACAAATAGCCAGTGTCAATAGAGCTATCTCATCACGGTTCAGGGTGCAGTACAAACCAGACTGAAGACTAGGAAGAACATCTCTGTTCATCCAACTGCATCTCCCAGCAGCACCTTCACTTGCTGCATGTCGGAGGACATTCTCGGCACCAACGAACTCAAAAACTTCCCCTTCCTTTACACGTCAAGGAGTGCATTAGCTGGGAATGTTTATTCTAGCCAAAGCACTGGCATTGAAGAAATCCCTCATCGTAATGTAATCACAGAATTTAAGGAGAACGTAAACATTTTAAGATTAAATACTTCTGGGTTTGTATACCAGAAAATACCTTCATTTAGAATAAAATACAGCAAAATATATCATGCTGAGTATCTGGCTGTGCTGCTCAAAAGGAAAATCTAACATGCTGGAGGAAAAAAAAAGAGTTGTTTTAAAGTATGAATGTGGCTGTTCAGATATTATTCCAGTTAAATACATTATTAAGAATGATTTTGTTGCGAAGTGGTTTATTACAATTCTTTTACTTGTTAAAATAAAATGCAAAGGGTCAATGGTTGATATCAGCATACCATATGGTCTCACTTAAGCAAAGTTTTGGCAATACTTTTTCATGCTAAATATTTTTTCATTTCCTTACTTCCTCATATACTGACTGAAGAAGGACAAAATTTATACAGTAACAGCAAAATGTCAAAGCATAAACAATCACTGCTTAAATCCTTGAAGTAGCCTTCTATACAACAGGTTAACTTCAACTTCTGTGCATGTAAATTTGAGTAGAATTCACATGCATTTGGGTAAGTAATGTTTATCTCTGGAAGAAATGTTCACTGTTCTGACCACCAGAAGGCCTCCTTACACTGGGAGAGCTGCTGCGGCCAAGTCATTATGCTTTTCCTCTGTTTAGTTTGCAAATCATTGGGTTAAAGAAAAAAAGTTATCAAATTTTTAAAATGCTTTTCTTTCCAACCACATCAAATTTTGATTTTAGATTTATAATGCTTTATGAAGGGTTACGTTTGAGGAATATTTCTAATAACACATTTCTTTTCTCCTAGTCCTCCCCTCTCCATGGAATGATTTTTATTATTATTTCGTACACTCAGTGCTGGGAGTTTTCATCAGATATCCATCTCTCGCACCTCTAGTCTTCCCTGACAGGCACAGCTGAGTCACTTGTGCCATATTTAAGGTGATAAAAGGCTAGAGCCCTCTCATATTGTGGCCTGGAGTTCATAGCATCTGTTTAATAACACATAGGAAAGCAAAATTTCAGATGATTGACTGAAGCAGTATACTGGAGATGAGACTAGTTCTTTGTCATATATTTTCTCTTTATGGGACAAATCTAGAATTCTGAATTTATATGGAAACACTTTTTCCTTTCACCATTCTTGTGTGGAAAGGAGCTTTATAATTAAAAAGTCAGTAAGATTTAGCATTTAGGTAGATAAGATACATTCACCTCACTCTTAGAGTTATTGTTTCAGATGACTACAATGCTATTAAAAAAGAGAGAATCTTGTAGTCTCATGCATATAGATTTCCTGTAATTTCAAAATTAACCTACAGTAAAACTACTAAAAGAGCAAGAAGGAAATCTGAGTATTCTCCCCTGACAACATTGCTTACCAGGATCTTTAATCTTTCAAACTGTAATATTCAATGCAAGCCAAAGGACTGGGCTCCAAATATTTTCTCATACTTTAATGCACTTATATTTTATGATCAATGTGTTTTAAACACCAGAAAGTGTGGCCAATTTTATGATATTTTAAACACCATTGTCAATATATCTTAAATATGTTCTGTTTCTCTTGTTCTGTTGCGTACTTATTCATTAAAATATCTTTTTGCAGCATGTTAAGTAATTACTCAAACATATTGATAAAAAACCACACTTCTGTGTTTCGAGGAGCTGGTGACACAAGCACTTTCAAATTTCAAAACTTTTAAAAACTGTCACCTATCATATTTTTTCCCATTGCACATCTGCACTGGTACTGGACATAATCAAATTAAGTACTCTCTAATTCTGTAGTTCTTAGAGATTCTGACTGTCTTTGAATCTTTCCTACTCAGTCACCACCAGACAAAAATGTCATACTGCAAAACTAGGGCACTGTTGCAAAAGACATAGACCAAAAATTTGAAAAGTATACACTGATTTGGATTGCCTTCATTTTCACTTTTCCTAAAATACGGCTCAGGTTAAAGGCATTTAAAATCAGTGGACTCTCTAAAACTTGAAACTGTACTACCGTACTTCATTTAGTCCTGCTCTAAAGTAAAAGTAGTTGATTTAAGATTCACAGGTGAGAGTAACAATACATATTCTTATTATTTTTCAAGGATGCTGCCATCTTATTTACTACAACTATTTCTTTATTGTACTAGAAGAAAGGACAGATAAGCCAAAGTTTGTTATATTCCATGGTACGGTTTCATTACAGCTCTCTGTTATGATAGGAGATGCAAGATACGTAAATAACAATGACAACATAGGCGATTGCGGCAGTAAGTTCCAAAATCAGTTATTTTTTTCTTTTTATGACTTGTTCCTGAGGAAAAATATAGAACTATTAGTCCAATTTTCAGCTTATTAGGATTGCTTAAAATAACAATTAGGAGATTTATTTGTTTGCAACACATTCAGTCACACATTCTTTTCCTCTCATTCAGAGGTTTTAAGTGTAACAATGGAGTTTTTAAAAAAAAAGAAATGAACAGCCATTTGAGCATGTAGGCTGTGAATTTTAAGTAACTTTTTTTTTAATGCCCATTGAAGTTAAGCCAGATAATTATGTGAAAGTCATTTACATAAGTTTGATTTTGCCACTTCAGCCTAAAGCCAGTGATAAAAGAACTGCCCAATTCCTTCTCATGTAATGAAAGCAGCTAGCACCAGTGATTCAACCGAGTGAAACTGTAAATTAAAATGGTTTTCTCCCACATAGAAATCTACATAAACCAAATGTTCCATATTCATTCATCACCTATTTTACAGTGTAAGCACTCTTTAGATATCACACATCTAAAGGACAACGCTGAAACTCAAACAGCAAAAGGCTGAAAAGGAGGTATTTTTCTTTCCAAATACTTTACCAAATAATAAGCAGGCTCTTTACTTATTCTTTCCTGAAACTATTGAGATGAAGCACGATGAATGCATTGTAGTTACCGGGTTTTTGTTCAATGAAATGTGCGCCCAGTACTTCCACAGCTGGAGGCCGCTTTTCCAACTATCCATACCAGGGCTGGATACTTACAGTGGGGGCACCAGAGCTTGAAGCAGGTTTTTGAGCCGATCTGGGCTCTGGTAGCCAAGGCACCTCCAAATCAGCGTCAGTGTGAGGCAGGTACTTGCAGCTTTCCTGAATTTCAAAGCCTCTGGAAGCTGACTCTCTTACCTCACACAGCCAACTGGTCTCATCTTGCCTCTGTGAGCATCATCCCCTTCCAGCTCCTGCTGGCTTTCAGTTGTCATACGGAACCACTAATTTGAGAATGAAAACTATGGTCTGGCTCATCACGCTTGAAAGATTACCGACCCCCCCCTCTGCAGTAATTATGGGCTCTGTATTGCAGGGAAAGCATCACAGAGAGCAAAACTTCCCCTCCCATCACCACCAGACATCTCTGTTCACCAGGGAAGCATTTTGATGGCAAGGGATATTCTAAGTGCAGACTCTGCAAGAGATACCTGTACTACCTGTACCGTATGGGAATAAGTGATCTCACTGGGCTGTTCTCGACTTAGTTGTAGGTTGTATTTGTGAACATAAGTATCTCCTGTAATTTCTCATCACCTCAGTTTCCCTAGGGTAGAATGGGTAGAATTCATTAACATTTGAAAAGCCATCTGAGTTCTTGAGATGGAAGGCGATGCATAAGTGCAGATCAAAGCAAACTGTGCACCTATACTGATAGAAAGGATAATACCGCAGCTCAAGTTATAGCCTTAAGTACACCATTAGCCTAACCTCAGTGAAATTTATCTGCATTACTGGAGATTGTGAAGGATGCCCAAGGACATGGGTAAGCTCTTGAGGATGTGACCGGTGTCTTCAAAGTGTCCTCAGGTATCCTTTCACTTTAGTGGGAATTATCAGTGTTTATGACCTGGCAGGACTGGTTTGTAGACATAAAATGTGTTTGTAATTTTATTTAGCATCTGTTTAAACAAGGCATTGGCACAAAAAGATCCCTGATACAGAAGGAATGAACCAGAAGACCTTTTATCTGTAAGAAACTAGTTGAAAGGAAGAGTGGATGATGAAACCATTTTTTTGAGGTAGTTGGTAATTTATGGAATGAGATATATACTAATACGAAGAGCATCACAAACATGCCTAGACTAAATACACGTATAATAACATAATCTTCTCCTTTGTACTCTTTTGCAAATGGATATATAAGGAAACATTCTTTTCAAAAATGACCAGATAATTCTGCTTTTCCATTACCCTTTTCAGGCATATAGCCCATGATTTCATCCCTCGCAAGGGAGAAGCGAGGAAGAAAGAGTCCGGATGGTTAAGAGAATAAAGTCCTTTTCTGACCTGAGTCTTAGCAGACTGTTATTTTTAGCTTTCCCACAGCAAATGACAAATCCTTTGTCCTGTGACATAAGCCATTGTTTAAAAGGAAACCTAAACTGACTGTGACTGTTCTTCTCAAGTAATAGTGTTGGCCTGAAAACCACAGGTATTTAAAGCTTCACGTTATGTCATCCTTCTTTAAGGTTGTAGCAAAATTGCACTGATGTATCCTTACACGTTCTTTATCCACAGACTGAACTTATAAGAAATAGCAGCGATCAAAGTAGCTGATTAATGTGGACACTAAGGCAAGATTACAACTTAGCTTAGGTGTATCCAACCATAATGATTTTAATCTCAGCTTTGCCATCAAACACCTTTATTTCTGCATGCAGCAGAATTACCCTAATTATCTGGGGTTCCTTTCTTTCTTTCTCTCTTTTTCTTTAATTTTTTTTTTGTTGTTGGACTAAACATTAAAAAGCTGCTCCAGAGCCCTAAGCGCCTCCTCAGCTATAAATCAACAAACAGAAATGCTGCAGACTAGCCCTCAGAACTCACAGATGTTCTTGCAAACAAACTTACCCACAATGAGCTTGGCTCCCCACCTGCCCCACTCTGCATTTTGCCTTCTGCAGCTGCCTAGACAATATACATACCAGACAGCACGCCTTGAGAATTGACAAAACAGTGGTCATTTAGATGGATCTTGTTTGAGAACAGGAAAAAATAAATGAGAATGCTGTCACATTGCTGCAGCTCAGATACTCCAGAATTGTTCATTAATACTTGTCACTGTGAGATGGGCAGAGCGTTGGTTTTGCAAAGTAAATCAGGGATTTTTCCTTCTGATGTCTGACGTTAAGCTTGGGATGTTTCCAGCAGTGCTAAAGGAAGTGACAAATGCTCAGATGGCTTCGAAACACCCTCTGAGTGATTGGAGAGACTCTTCCTGAAGTGCAGTTTCTTTTGAGAGGCCCCCAAGGTTCAAGGCCCCTATTCCATGCACGGTTACTTCTCTTTTCAGTTCACTGCAAATGCTCATTTCCCTTCTTTTTCCCCAGTTTATGTGAGCTATAGGTCCATTGGGTCACTTGTATCTCCACTGAGAATACATGCCCTCCCTTTCCACTTCTCTCTTGTTAATCTCTGCTTCTCACTCTCTCCTGGACACCTTTCCATCAGTCTTTTCTTCTGTATTTTGCCTGTGTTCATGTTCAAGTTCTCTCCTGTTCATTATAACGCATTCATTTCCTATCTCTAGCTAGAAATTGTACCCTCTTTCCCATCACCACAGCATTTCTGCTCCCAGTGCCCCCGGGAAGAAGATTCTGTTCATGCCTCTGTCTGCTGATGGGTACTGCCCCTGCATCCCCAGCTCTCCCACTGCTCTCCCGCCTCAACACTGGGGGCTGGGGAGAGACAGCTGATGGCTCTTCTGCAGGCATTTTAGGTGAACTAAAAGTCCCAGATATGTATGTGAGCACAGCCCTGGCATCAGGATTGAATTAGCAGACAGAATTTTATACACCAGACAACAGCTAATGGAATGAAATTTAAGTGCCTATGTCCAAAATTGTATTGTTGAAAACTTCTCAGCTGCCACATAATCCGCAGGACCCCTAAACTGATTACTATTTCAGGTTTTCCAGACTTGAAGCTCTGCTATTCAGTGTCTTGCTGGTATATAAACCCAATTTTGAATTCTGAGCAACGCAATACACATATCAACACAAGCTTAGCAGTCCAGATCTCACAAAAAAAGAAGACGTATGTGCTCCTTTCTTTTGAAATGCTCAAGGTGTTCCCAGAATACATGCATAAAATAAGACTAACCACAATGTGGGAGGCCTGGGTTTAATTTTATCTTTTGAGGAATTCAAGCCAATGTCTCCTGTTTCTCAGATATGAGCCTTAAAACCAGACAACAGACCATGCTGGCCTGAGCCAGTGAAAGGTGTTTGTACTGCAGACCTAATGTTAGAATTGTGGGAGCTTCAGAAAGAGTCAAAGACATGGACCCTTCCATCCTTACATCTGCCTACAGAATAACTTCATGGCTACAAAATTTAGGTAGCAGTGAGGTTTCCCAGAGGTGGGGATTCCAAGTAGTTTTCCCAGTTGCTTGTTCCTCTCTGCAATGCTATTTTCAATCTACATAGTTAAAAACATGTAATTCCAAGAGTAGGTTGGTGCCATCAAAAGTGGGTTTTGGAGGTGCCTTCCATTATTGTTCTCCTCAAGTCCAGAAGTTGAGTAAAGCTTACAGATATGCTGAAAAATTCATCAAGACTGGTGGTTTTCATACAAGGATCCCAGTGCAGCCGTATGCTCACAATTGTATTTAGACAGTGTATTTACACAGCATTTACTATATTTACAGTGTATATATAAAACAAAAGATCCCTCTGGTTTTGGCAGGATTTTATAGTAAGCCCGACTTATCTGTTGCTTTTTCCTCTGCTTTCCCCTTCATTCAAAGGTTCCAGCCTTTGCCTTATGACACTGTTCCCCAGACTATCATTGGTAGGGTCTAGCATATCTCAATCACAAGTTGGATAAGGACAGAGATTCTGTGCCCAGGTAAATAAGTTTTATAACCAGTAGCGGGTAATTTTCATGTGCTTTAAAAAATGTTGTATTTGACTTTTAGCCATACCACAGAACAGTTTAAAATAATCATGCAATGGAGAGAATAAACAGATAGCAAAAGAGAAAGGCTGGGATATTTTTTTAGGTGTATGGCTTTTGTGCTCCGTATTTTGTGCCCAGTACGGTGGTTAAACTTGCAAACCCACCAAGGTCAAGTCTGAAATTCAGAATAGAGATGAACTTGGCTTTTGTCAGGATCAGTTTGTGGCAACAGCAGTTTTATCAGCAGGGTGTAGTAACTATGGCAGAGGACTGTCAAACTGCCAGTTGAGTCTCTGGGAAGCCTATTATCAGATAGGGCGATGATTATTATGACAGACCCATCATCTTGATTTTGCTGAAATATTCTTGTAGAAACCTGAGAAAATAATTGATAGACACAATACGGAGAATGAAATTACTTGTCTTTGAGAGTGTACCTTTACAATAGACCCTCTGCCTCCTTCCTCACCTTACTGTGTAAAAATGACTGAAAAGACATGAGCAAAAACGTGAAAGCACTGTAGAAACACCTTGATCTTTTCTTTATTATTAGAGACTGAAAATTCTGTGGTAAAGTTCTGTACATTCCACACAGAACTCAACCCGAACAACAGAAAAGGAATCTTCTTCTATAATGCTGATAAAGTTATATCAGTTATAACATAGCTGCCAAAGACACTGAACAGCACCTATAAAAGTTTAAAAAAAAATCTGTGAGAGGAAGATAGAGGGAGAGGAGTCTAGACCAGAGAAATGGAGGAAGGCTGATGTCCAAAGACATAATTGCCAAACAACTGAAAGTCCTAGACAAGTGAAAAAAGGAGCTATAAAAATGAAATAACAGAGGGCCTGGCCCGGCAGACAAGGCGTAAGTTCTGCATTCACAGTGGCTTGCTATGACCACACACGTGTTACCCACAGAAAGTTCATTCCAAGGTCCTGCCCGAGGTCGCTTCCTTGTGATTGCACAAGAGGCAGAAATATTTCACTTTCTGGTATTCTCCCTTTGGCAAGCAGCTTTCTTCATAGCAGCTTTGAAAATATCACACAGCAAGGAATGTACATAGCAGATGCCTTGGAAGAGTAATGAGTACCATGTACTTCATGCACCATTCTCTTCCTCTAGGCTTCTGTATTGCATATAACCTAGGGGAAAGAGGAGGAGGGGGAGTAGAAAAGATATTTTTTTATCTGGCTATCTAAGTTTTCTACATTTCTCCAAATGCCACTGTTTGCAATGCATGTACAAATCTGTAAAATACCATGTCAATAATTGCATGTAGAAGTCATCAACTCTCTCATCTTGCATGATGTCTACAGATGCAGATGGAAAAGAAACTCAGGGATTTGTGCGAATTTTTACTCCTTCAATTATCAAGACTTTCTAGTTCAAATTAAAGGCAATTTTTAGCAGAGGTTTCTGAAATACTCTCTTCCCTTTTTTTTCTTTCTTCTTTAAACCACACTACTTGTCTCTAACAGAGATTTTCCGTTCACTAAAAGCCTGTAGTAAGAAAAATTATTCTCTCAGAGTCTCCTCTTGGCTCAAGACCATGTCATTTTCTAAAATTAGACCACAATTGCAGGTCAATATAAACAAAAAAAGGCAAGGCTCAAAGTAGCCTCTATACTTCCTTCTCTCGTTCTTCACAATCTATTTCTCTAATTATTTTTTATGATTTTAGTGTGATAATTTTGTTTTGATTATATGCCTTTAGATATAACTTGCCTCTATCTCCCTCAGACGCAGACACTTCCTGTGCTGCAAAGATATACGGCTCTTTCTGGATAGTCAATTTACTGCCATTACAGTAAACACATCAATCTTCCAGTATTAAATCCTGCAGCTAAATTGTAGGTCTTGTCAGAGATTTTGAAATTTTGTTATTGGTGCGTCCAGAGGGAGGATCAAGCTTAACTTGATGATTTCTGCCTCTGCCATCCTTTAGTCCAAAGTTCCTGGTTGTGCTTTGGAGTGTGCCAGGTAGGTTAAAGTTCATTAAAAACAGCAGAAAAGATATGCAGTGCCAGCCTTCCTACTCTGCATTGCTAGTACGTGGGCATGATAGAGCATATATGTACCAAACGTTCCCATCCTTACTTCTATTGTAAAGATTGAGAAGCATGAGCAATCATCTTCCTCTCCATCCATCTGTTAAATCTGTCTCAGTCACCTCCTAAAAAGACGTACTTCCATTGAAATTGGTCGTACTAGTCATAAATAGCACAGAAGAACCACTATCACAAAAAGCTCATTTTTGTGTGCGTTCCGCAAATGGCTTTGGTTCGTGATTTAAATTCTAACAGTGAGGTGGGAAAGTTCATTTCTAGTCAAGCCTGGGTTTTGGTGAGGTTTTCATTTTTTTAAAATTTATTACATGTTGTAATGCATTTGGAGGCATAGCGTTCAAAGGGATGTGCCTGAGAAAAAGTGCTTCAGGCCATATTAACCATTTGAGCCACTCCGTCCGCCCCAAACCAGGATAAACGGTTAGATACGGAGAGGATCAGAAACTGATAATCACAGAAAAGTACAGCAGGATGGTGTGATCTCAGCTAAAATAGATTTTAAAATTTAATTTAGTTAGACAGGAATGCTGAAAATAAAGGCAGAAGCAGGAAGAAAAGGCCAACTTGACTCATATAGGCAGAAAGGCATGTACGCAGCTCCTCCGAGTATGCATAGCTTTTAAGCATCAGTTGAGGTCAGAACCTTTTTATGTTCCTGCACTCAGTTAGCCCTTAGGACAGAGCTAGTGAAAAAGGGAGGGAAAAGACCATACGGGGTGCAGAAGTACTTCATGTATTGAGCAGCTGAAAAAAGACCAAGCTGGTGATCCCACAGGGTCAGCACAGAACACCAAGGGCAAGCCTTGACAAGTGCAAGAGCACAGCTCTTTGTCCCACAGTTCTGTATCATATTAGCCTCCATAAACAAGGTGTATGGCCGTAAGCCAAGATCTTCTCTTTTTCCTCCTGACTGCTTTAAAAACAGCTTTTCCATTTCAAAGAAGTAACAGACACAGCAGTAAAGCTTCACCAAGGACAGGCTGGCTCCTGAATTGAGGGAGGAAGAGAGATAAGGTGACCTTTCTTGAGAAGAGCAAGGCATCTGTCTGAGCAAAGGAGTGACAGGGAAGTCTGTTCAGACTTGGCCAAAACCCTGGATAATTAGGGCTATGATGTCCCTCTCCAGCTCTTTATCTTAACCCACGGCCACATATGAAGACTGACCCCTAGATTCAGTGAAAAACAATACTGCATAATAGCATTAAAGCAATGTGCTGTCAAGTGTCCCAGTCAATTAAGCCCAATGTTTGCAGTTCCCCTGGCAACCTAATCCTACGGTGTGGGGGTATTTCAGTTCTTTCCATACTGCTAAATAAAACAAGGGCAAGGAACAAGCTCGAGCACTGGCCTGGTGATCACCCACACTGTTTAATTGCTAGCATGCTTCCAGGCTGCTTTGGCTTATGCCAGTTCTTTGGGAAGTGGTGCCTAAGCCTGGCTGGAGGGATAGCCCATGTGGGGATCAATTCCAATAGGCAGCATAGACACCGTGGCACCAGGTTTTCTTCCCTCCAGCCTCAACAGTCTTCCAACATCATCCCAGCTTTACATCTCCAAAGATTTTTCATGCTGTACCCTGGAGCAAGCAATGTATGAAAACATATATGAAAACATACGTTTCATGTATGAAAACGTCATTCTGATGAGACCCCAGCATAACAGCCAGTTTTTTTCAGATGCCTTCTACTGAGGAAAAGACCAATCAGAGTAAACAGTTATGTTTTAGCCCTAGAAGCGTATCTTTCAAGGTTCATAGGAGGCCAAACACTATGTAGCATAACTGCGGCTGGGCTGGGCCACCTGCTCTCAGGGTCAGAAAATTGCTTCTGTCTCATTTAGCAACAGCGACGCAGGTTTTGCATCTCTGCAGAAAGCTCAGTGGTTCCACCGAGCATTATGGCAATAAAAGACTAAACCACAGCTGAATTTTGATGTAAAGGAAAAGATGGGAAAAGGATCCTCTTCTTTTCTGTTATGCCACAGCAGCAGCACCGTGATTTTATCTACAAAATACAGGGGAGTTCAAGGGAAGGAAAGAAGCCAGTGCTGTCTGTCATTGCTCCACAGCCACCTGCAGGCATCGTGTGCAGGTCAGCGCACTGACAGCTCACTTACTTCTCTTGAACAGACGGAGTAAGCAACAGAACATGAACACATTCCTCTAATAATCCTGCCAGCACTCTGGTTTCTATAGACCTGCCACAGTGGCTTAAAATGGGGATGGCCTTAACTTAGACTGAGGTGTGGCTTTGTGAAGAAGAAAAATAAACACAACGCATAAATTAAAAACATAAATCCCATGTGCTGCCCCTGCATGCCCGTATCTCCAAAGCCAGCTCATCCCCAGCGTTCTCCCTTGTGCTGCCCTGTATTTCAGTTTCCCAAAGACCTCAAGCTTCTGTCATGGACCCACAGATTTTAATTGCTTTTTAAAACTTGCTTTATATATGGACTGGTACCAAAAATACTTCAAGAAATTTCTAGCAAGAGTTAATTTTCCCTAGAACTCTGACTTGGCTGAAGCTCAGGGTATGTGAGTAGAAATCATAGCTCTTGGCACCCAGGCTTCATTATCGTAACACAGATCTAAACCCATGCAGCCCTCTTGTGTGTTCTCTACCATACAGCGCTATGTCCTCGCACTGCTATTATTATTAATGGTCTTGTTATTCTGACTTTGAACTCATTTGTACTGAGGTGCAGTTGAAAGGCCACAATTAAAATTGGGGACCAGCACATTGGGGCATACGCAGAAATCCTCACACAAACACAAATCCTTTGGCTCCCATCCCAAAAGCTTATTATTATAATTGAGATTTATATTACAAAGGCTGATAGAGATGCCAAAAGAAATTGGGGCCCATTATGTCATAAATACATCTACTGCATAAATACATAGTAAAAAGCAGTTCTTGCCTTGAAGATCCTGCAGTCCTGAGCTTCAAGCAACTGCTAAACCAGCAACTGCAAGTTTAGCAACAAAGTTTGGGACCCACCCAGCTTAGGCAGGGGATTAGTGTCATCGTTATCAGCTGTGTTATTTACTCTTGCCTCCATATTGGGCTGAATCATGCCTAATTAAAGAAATGCATTCTGTTTGACAAATAATAAAATGTCAGGAAAAAGAAAGGACTGAGGATACCTGTTCTGATCAGATATTTCATAAAGAGTGGCCAAGGGCACAATACAATGGTTTTATCATTGGCTTTTTTTCAGCTTTTCTCAATGAAAAATTTCCATCCTATGTGATCCATCAAAATGGTTTTAGTACCTATTTCTTTCACAGTAACCCTTTCCCTCTTGTCACTATAGAGTCACCCACTACCTGAGGAACTTCCATGCTTTGTCCTTATGTAGGGATCATGCCAAGGTGGCAGGAAGGTAGGAATTTCATTTTCTCAATGTGAATCATGGGATCTGTTGTCATGACATTAAGGCTTCTGAAATACCACCAAGATTTGCCCACTGCTTGATTTCTCCATTTAGTTTGTCTCTTTCTCCTCCCTCCTCAAGTCAATAGTTTTTTACAAATAGGCAGCCACCAGAGTCTAGAGATCTGGGCATTCAGGGAATATCTGAGTCTGCAAATGGGGGAAAAGTGGATCGCTGAGTTCAAGTCTCCTGGTTGGGATAAAAGTTAATGAGCCCTTTGCCACCATGCACAGACGATAACAGAGAATTGCTCATAAAGCTCATTTCCTCAGAGAAACTATCTCTGTGCAGCTATTCAGCCACAAAGGCAGTGAAAGGAAAAGTAAATGGACTGTGCCAGAAGGTTGTGAATTTCCTCTTTTTGGAGGATAAGCACGCTTTATTTGTCTTTTTTAAAAGACTTTTCGGAGGACTTTTGCTTAATCTCACATGCATAAGGTACATGAGTGTCCAGCAACACTGTAGATGGTAGTTTCCTTCAGTATGCTTACCTGATTTTACAGTTGCAACTGTTATCTGATAATAGAGTTTGTCACAGCGCATCGTTGTTTATCGTTACCATGCCTAAAAAACCTGATGCTGAACACTGCCAGCAGTGAACACTATATAAAACCCAGGTAAACAGCAGGAATATAAACACAAGGCACAGAAACAAAATGTCCTGCTCTTTGCACTCACCTCCTCAAAGTATTAAGTCAAGTTGAAGTTCAATGTTTAGTCTCTCTACAAAAAAGGGCCCCACTCCTCGTTGCAATACCTACCTTGCTGGCTTTCTCTCTGGTGTAGAATGAGCAGCCGTGGGTCTCACACACCCTGACTCCCCTTCCAGTGTGAAGAGGGTCGGAGAAACCTGCGTACTGAGCAAGGAGTTGTCTAAATGAGCTGGTGGCAAAAGCATAAGCAGGACTCCTGTACTCAACCTCACCAAGGCACAGGGAGAAGAGCAATTTTTTTGCCTTTTCAAATTCATAGCTGTGACTCCTGAGATACTCTGCCAAAGCCCTGCCAGGGTTTTGTCTGCTGAAGATGAGTTTTCCCTCTGTATTCACATGCATGAACACAGATTCAAACCCTGCTCTTCTGACTCGTTAATGAAGGTTCTGTCTTCAAGGTTATAGGGTATCTTCGACCAATGCTTTTTTGTTCAACTTAGTATATTTTGTTGGTCAACTTATTCAATTTTGTCTAGAATCCTTGATTATTCTTTGAGTGATAGAGAGACTGATCCTTTTACATGGTAATAAGGGCACTTACACAGAAAGTGTGGGTTCCTAAGTTTGACCAACAGTAAGGTAAAAATGCAAACTGGAAGATCAGAGATTAAAGGAAAGGTACACCCAATGGATAACTGATGGCTGAGGCTGCCTGTATTGTTCATTTTTACCTAGACAATTCAGGAGCTGAGATTTTAATTCAGATAGATATTTGAAAAAAATCACAGAAATACAACAGGAAATACCTGATTGTAGAGAAGGAAACCTAAGTACCCTGCCATTTCAAGACAGTTGTTATTTCTCCCCATGACAGTATTTCCATCTCCTATATCAGCTGACAGCTGAGTAGGAAATTCAGGTTTCAGCTTTAGATATCTCCACCCTTTTGTACACCTAGCCTTAAGTCCCCCTATGCAAGGCACTCGGCCATTTGTACAGCTAAAAGGCTTAGTCGTGGTCTGGAGTAAGGACTGTCATCTGCAATTCCAGCTGACCTGCTGAGCATGATTCATGACAGTGGGTCATACCCACAGAGGCATTTCAGAGCATCACGGATTTTTAAAAACAAACCAAGAAAACTAAACACTGCACTGAGAACAGAATTCCTCCCCTAGTCAGAAGAAAGAAAACAAACTATCTGACAGCATCTCACATTATTTACTACACTACTGAAGGCTCTGATTGTCCTGATGGTATGAGGATTATTTGTAATGGAACAAAATACAATCAAATAAGACATTTATTCTGTCTCCCAGAAACCTGAGATTCACCAGTACTTTTTAAAAAAATATATAATCAAAATGTATTAATTACAAAGAAATGTTTAATATACTACAATTTTCTGTCTGCTGCCAGCACCTCAATTATATTCAGTCTCTTATGTGCCTGCAGCCACAGGCATGTCAATACTACACACTGAAGGAAAAAACAAATTCATGTCTTATTAAAACTGCAACCGTAGCTGCACCCATTTCACACCTGAATTTCTCATCCTCCAGGCAGATTTCACATATGCATTTTCAAGTAAAATGCACTGTGTAAGAGTTTGTTTCACCATTTAGGCACTTAAGCATGCTGTTTCCCTCTCCTTAAAAAAATTATACTTGTGTGGTCAATGGAGGATCATCAGATCATGAACCATCATCTCTTTCTCTCTTTCATTCAAAGTTAAAATCATAATAATTACAGTGTATGATATAAAGTTCAGGTTGCATAGGCTGTTTTTTCCTATAATGAAAATTCAGGAGTCACCATTCAACAGCTTCACGTATTATCTTATCATCTGCATTTAAAAGTGAAAGCAACCAGTTCATCTTTTTAACTACTTAACTTTTTGCCATACTCTGTAGTTAGACAATCTCACACAACTGACATTCCTTTCCTCCTGTTTCCATGCATGCAGGTGAGACCTGACTCACCTGACATTACAATTTATTTATATGACAAGATACTTAAATTCACAGAAGAAAAGCAACGATAAGAACAAAGACAGTGTGGTGGGTTGACCCTGGCTGATCGCCAGGTGCCCACCAAAGCCATTCTATCACTCCCCTCCTCAGCTGGACAGGGGGAAGAGAAAAATACAACAAAGGGCTTGGGGATCGAGATAAGGACAGGAGAGAGATCACTCAGCAATTACTGTTATGGGCAAAACAGACTCAGCTTGGGGAAAATTAACTGAATTTATTACCAATCAACCAGGGTAGGGTAATGAGAAATAAAACCAGATCTCACAACACCTTCCCTCCACCCCTCCCTTCTTCCCAAGCACAACTTTACTCCCGGCTTCTCCATCCACCCCCCCAGCGGCACAGGGGGACGGGGAATGGG
>JANZLQ010000065.1:10718914-10781855 GCA_026212715.1 Elanus axillaris | reverse complement strand
CTTCACACAGAAGCCACCCCTGTAACCCCCCCCCCCCCCCCCCTACCAAAACCTTGCCACAGAAATCCAATACAGACAGAAAGAAAGTGCTTGGATAAGCCAGTTAAGAGTCATCATAGATACTGTTGAAAATTGCTTATCTGATTGATGGGATACTAGGCTCTCTACCTCTTTTTTTTTGCTATTCACTGTAAGATAGGAGAGCTTTAGCAAGGGACACTGCAGAAGCTTTCTGCTCTCTAGGACATCCTGTCCAGGTGGCTGGAGCACTGATCTTGCTGACTGAACGTCTGCATTTACATCCCCTCAGGCAGAAGACTGTGAATTCAAGTCTCCCACAACCCACTTGAGTTTGCTGATCACCTGGCTACTGGATGAGGACGCAAGGAACACCACTGCCCCTTCCACTGCTTGTGCAAGGCCTGACCAGAGAGGCCTCTTCAGCAAAAACCCACACAATTTGGCCATGTAGGTGGATATATTGAAGAACATGCAGTCTGTGGGTCTCAGCAAGGCTCAGTATTGCCAACAAAACCATTCTTACAAAAATACTCTTAGTGCGTAGAGCTGTTACTGAGGAAACTTTAAAGACTTTATGCTTTGGGACTTTTCAGAGCCAGATGGCATTTTAGTAGAGCTTTCGGAAATGAAAGCGCTAAACTTAAGAACCTGCATGGACAGCAAAGTGACTTTGATGTGAGTACAATCCACTAGCTAATTGGTGGGAGGTGTGGAGGTGTTGGAAGGTAGGCTGGTTTTTTCCTCCTATTATGAGCAACACTGGTCATCCTCAGCAAAGGAGAGTAGTCAGCAAGGGCAAAGTAGTCAGTAATCTTGGGCAAAGAGATTGGATCAGTCTATGAAACATGGGATCCCACCTAGCACAGGAAGGCCACTGCGTTGGTCTCTAGCTCTTTCCTGTTGAACTAATGATTTGTGTAACTGTTTTGAAGGGCTGTATGCTGAGGCAATGTAATTCTCTTAGATATTTTTCAGGTATACTGACGTTCAGCGGAGTCATCGCTTTTCCAGGGTGATGTAAGATTTTTGTGATCTATATCCCCATGAGGACCAGCTTCTTACAAAAAAATACAATATATTTCTGTAAACCTGTGAAATCCTCAAGAAAAGGTGACACATTGAGAGATCAGAATGTAAGCTGGGATCTGCAGAATTTCTCCCGTAGACATTTTGTGTGGCTTTAACCAAATATCTTTAGCTTTTGAGTCAAATTTGCTACTGACATGATAATTGGCACTACTGCCTACTGACATTCTTGCCATTGGAGACTTTGTTCTTATGTTGCCTCCACTATATAGTGGAAGATGATACTCAGTTCTCACTGTGAGAGTTGGTATGAAGGTTGTCAGAGTTAATTCATGTTTGCAAAGTGCTGCCTAAATGCTAAACAATAAGGGAAGTTACCGTAGTCTAACTAGTCTCTTTATTCTTTACATCACTATCTTATTTTTGGTTACTCATCAATGTTCTCATGCTTCCTTTTCCTTTTCCTGAGACGTCATTATAAAGCAACTGCTTAAAGGCAACAGATTGCTCAGAGATCCTGAGCAAACCTAGCAAGTGCAAGAATAGTTCAGGTCTCTGTTTTTTCCATTTGTTTTTAAGACTACCTGCATTTGACATATACTGGTCTCTTTTTGTCTGTGTCTCATGTCCAAGCATTTTAAAGTGTAAACCAGAAGGACATTGCCTGAGCTAGTAGGAGGGGATGAAGGAAATCCTATACTGACGGAACAATTACAGGAAGGTGACACAGCCATTAAGATGTTTAGAAGAATCAACAGAGAAGAAAGTGGTTTTGGTACGGTGCCAAGTTAGAGAAGGAAATGACTTGTACACAGGGATGGATTTCAAAAATTAAACATAAATAAAGTGCAAAAATAGTTGTGTTAGTATTTAGCTGAAAACAATCTTGCAACTTTGAGACAGGCTGTTGCTTATTCACCTGCTGTAAAGGAGGTAATCAGAGGCCACATCTTTCCAGAGAGGGTTTCCCTCAAAACTGGGGATATTCCCGGCAGGAGAAGAGCTGTCAAAACTTTATAGCCATCTTCATATGGCCTGACTATGAAAATGAACATGACCAAACTGCACTGTATTCAGACTCTATCCTAGTGGCCCATTAGGAGCTTTTAGCATCCGGCATAATTTCATGCTGCTTGAAAATCGTACCTATAATCTGCACTGGTCTGAGAAATGGAGAGGCACATGTGGCTTAACTCCTCACTTTCAAAAGCTTTCTAAAGCTATGGTTCGTTTCCTTGGTCTCCCAAATTTTCTTGAGTTAAAAGACCTTGAATTTACATACTCTCAGTAGAGACCTTAATTTAAAAAGATAAAATCTTCATGATCATGAGGCATACTCCCATCCCCCTGCTGATGGTAATGCTGGTCAGAGAGTTCATGTTCCGTCATCAAAGAAGAATATACCATATTCTGCCACGTTGGAGCTTGCACATGTGATAAGTCTGCATTTGCTCCATTTCTACCCAGTGACTGAGTGTACACTGTCCAGGGCTGAGGCGTGGAGGCTGGACACAAGCGCACAAATGGACATCAGGAAGCCCAAGCCCTTGGTATCCTGGCAAGTAGGCAGAAAATACCCTATGAGGTCTGAAAAATCTTTTTCACAGGGAGAAGAAATACGTTACAAAAAGCGTTGAGATTAAGAACTGCACCTGGGCCTGGGAGGCAACAGGGGAAATGAAAGGGAATGACTGTGGCTGAACAAGAAGGGGAGACTGGAACAGAAGCACTTGGTTGTTTATTAACATAAAATTAGAAAACACTGTATGAAAAATAGGTGGGGTAAAGATGGAGAGACAAGCTCATCAAAGAGCTGGGATGTGGGAGGGCCACTGGGACAAGCTGGTCTAGAAAGCTGAGATGAGGAGGAGGAAAGTAGGAAAGTGGAACAGATTCTGGGCAGTGAGATGATGCCAGCTCAGCAAGATTGCTGTGACAGAAGTGAAATAGCTGAAGAGCAGAGACTGAGACAAAACATGGTGTAAGGAAAAGGGTGGAGAAAGGGATGGATTGAAGAGGGAAAGAGAGTTAAAGTGGAAAAACAGGCATAAGAGTCAGTGCTAATTAAAAATCACCTTGCTCCATAATCTTCAATGGAGCCTTACTGCTGACAGCCCTGCTGTCAGAAAATATATGAGACCCACAAGCAAAATGTCAGCCTCGTACCATCATTAGCGATGTCTACATGGAGGACTCATGTATAAATTCATAGGAATTAAGACTGAAGATACCATTGATTTCCAAATGCTCCAGAGGAATCCACTCTTGACTTGAAGACAGGAAAAGACAGAAAATGTCTAATCACTGTTGAAACACAAGTCAGCTCCTGGCTGCCATTACAAATTCACCTTTTTAAACTTCCAGTCATGAGAGCTTGTTATCTCTCTGTTAGGATAGAAGAGAAGTCTTTTCCATTCTATCGTTTCTTACCACTAGGGTATTGAAATTCTAAAACCAAATCACTATCTGATAGTATTTAAAAGCTAAACAGATTGAGCCATTTAGGTTTCTCACAGTTTTCAGATGGTGAGTCATTTTTGTTGCTATCATTTTCACAAAGCCTTTCCCTTTCTGGTGATAGCAGTTGGAATCTCCTGTCATTTCAGTGCTGCTTTGTTGAACTAACCAAATTATTGGATTAGTTAAGAAACTGACATCCTGAATAAATTCACACCTTTATTAAGTAATTATTTAAAATACTTAGGAGATTGTTCAGCTAACACCAGTGGTCTTCACTGGTGGTCCCTAATTATTTCCCATTGTAAATAGAAACAAAGGGGTCATACAGAAGTACCAGGCCTGCATATTGGTTTCTAACTGAGCTTGTGGCTCTATACTTCTGCTGATGTCACTGAGCATGATGTTGATCCTTTTGTTTGACCCTAAAATAAGCATTAGACTTTAAGTTTATGACCATTCCTAGGAGTCACACTGCTTCAGTAATACCTCCTAGCATAACGTGTTTACATACCCAAATGTTCAGTAGCAGTTTGGTTCATTTTGTCTGAAATTAGCAAGAAAAATTCTTAAGAAAGCTGTATCAGGAATTATTTCTGGTTTAAACTTCATAATATATGTGTGTGCCATTATATGATAGTACTCTTTATGGTTACATAATTATGCAGTTAATCTGGAGTTATAGCATGCAGTTTATAGATAAATTGATTGTCAGTAATGACTAAAATCATTATATGGACCCAGACTCTCAGTTCATCATAAGAAATAATTCACCTCAGAATGTTCCTATCTGCTCCTTCTCACAGGGAAGCCACATAGTCCAGCATTTCTCAAAGGCAGGTAAAAAGAATTAACCACCTATATCCTGTTCGTACTGAAAACTGTACACTTCCTCCTCTTGACGTATGAAAAAGGTCATGTCAGTCATGGGCACTTAATTTTCTGTATCTTCTATAGGAATGTATTCCACTAGCCACAGATCTGTCCAAAGAAACTATCTATCTCTTCATCAAACTCAGTGTTATATGTTTATGTGCATTTTTCCCTTTTTAGGGTTCATGGTATAAACACGAATAAATTGTAAGTTACTTGTTTAACCCACATGGCCAGGTTTTTGTGTAGGATGTAAGGCTTTCAAGCCTCCTGCTTAACCATCCTAGAGTCAATTCAGCCAGTGTTAGTGGCTTTTTCAGTTTTCCCCTTTTTAAAAATAGCAAATGATACAACTTCCATATCTTTTACATTAAAATAATACTTTTACTGAGTATTAAGAGTGAGTCTGTACCGTGCCAGTTAAGCAACCTAGAGTATATGCTCTATGACATGAGCTATTACTTTTTGAAGGAAGGTAGGGGCTTTTGTTTGTGATGATATAGAATGCACAGTAATTTCAAGTTAAACATTAAGATAAGTAAAACGTAGTTTACGCATGCTTCTTTCTAGCTAGACCTTGTCTTTCCAACAATACTCCAGTTCTGTGTTCATTATCTTTTGCTTTATTGCTCTATCCAGTTTTGGCTGTTAGAACTGCAAAAGCACAGATTCATGTATTTCCCTGTGAAGCTCCTGCTGTTTGAAAAGAGAAAGCATTTTCTAAAAGACAGTATATTGCTTATAATGTGGGCTGTCGTGTATCAATGTGATATAATTTAGTAAATACAGGGGTTTTATCAGGGACTATCATGTGAATAATAAGGCTAGGTCATTTGAATATCCTTCTCTGTGAAACCAACACGGATAATGTCAAGGAATACGTCATTCACCCAAAAGATTCATTCAAGAACAGGCAATAGGGCAACAAAGACTGGTACTATTCAGGAGGCAAAAGAGAAAGCCTCAGGCGAACCCCAGTTGTGACACAGTTCAGGAGGCTATGCCAGGGTCACTGAGCTCCGTGGAGAGCTCCCCGCAACCTTTCCCCATCAGAAAGTGGCAGGAGCATAAGAAATCCGTGAACTCCGGAAAGGCATGTTGTGCAGAAATACGTGATTTGGAGTTGGGTAAAGGAAGAAGCGGGGTGGGGGAGGAGCGCTGGCTGTTGGGTGTCGTTATTTTCATGGGACAGTTGTATCCCTCGCACAGCCATAGCATTTCTTTCCGAGCAGAGTGAGCTCCACCGAAGCTGCAGGAAGCTGCAAAAGATCAAGCGTGTCCTCAGGGAGAACCCTGCAGCATCCCTCGATCTCCCTCAGCATCTGCACCCCATGAGCTCCCCCAATATTCAGTGTGCCCCTGGACTGCCCCTACAACAAACCGGCGATGCTAATTGTCTGAGAGTGCCATCTCAGAAGGCAACAGAGCAAGTGGTGGGTTACCGCAGCTGTCCAACAGCAAACACAAAGAATAGCAATAAAACTTTGTTCTCCCCTGTCTCTAGGGCTGGCCGAAGGAATATGTCCCTCCTTGATCAGGATTCATAGCCTAAATCTTCTCCTGTCTTTTCTCTCAAGAAATGGCTTAAAAAGTAGAAAAAGCTCCTTGTTTTCGTCAACTACTTGCTAATCATCATACCTTCCCTGAGGGGAGAACAAGTTCAAATATTTCTTGCAGTGATTTGAACATTTTTTTTACCTTACAAGACAGTCCAAACAACAGGCTATGCAGTGTGATGGAGTGCATTCCTTCTTTTGATGGTATTATATTTTGAATGAAACAAAGAAGTTTTCATCAGATGCAAGAATAAAGGCAAACCCCTATGGGTTCGGACACTCACTGGGCAAAAAGCAAGAATAAATTTCTAGCCCCTGTTCTGGGCAATAGGTTGTGTAAAACTCTGAAATGATATCTGAATCCTATGTGTCTGTATCCATTATTGATCAATGCTGTTTAACCACTAAGTCTTACTTACATGAGGCACCTAAGTCCCGTAGGTGAGCAAAGCATCTTTTGCCTGTTGGTATTTTAGACATCCCCTGCCTTGCAATGGGAGTGACGTGCTGTGCGAAGGAAGAAAGTGCCTAACTTGGGTGCTCTAAGTCTATCAGATAATCAATTATTAAAGCATAGAACCAGTCCGTGCTGTGATTCCCAAGGATCCTTTTTGAACCTAAGCACTCCAGACAAGCAGCAGTAGAAACATGAGTGCCTGCAGAATGTATCTGGTCCTGTGGTTCACTCAGCAGCCAAGCTGGGGTTTTGTGGATGAATATCCTGTACTTAGAAGTGCAGGGAGACATTGTAATACCCAGGTCCTTTTGCAGGGAGAGCTCCATCTCTAATTTTATACTTCAGCGTTAACACACAATGACATTATGCAATGATCACTGAGTGAATGCTTTATTCTCCTTGGGAATTAGGACTTCCTCATATTCAAAGTCCTGCATAGCTGAAAGGGTCTCTGGACTGTTGGACTCAGCAGTTATCTATTCTTAAAAAGGAAATTGATTCTACAGACCTTGAGAGCAGATAGGTTGTGTTCAAGGAACAACAAATAAACCAGCTTTTGATATTTCAGATACTCTAGTCCAGAAATTTGCAGTACATCTGATGAGAGGAATGAATTCAAACTATCAAGAAAACACAGGTATTTTTTCACTAGATGAATCTGTGAAGCTTTCATTTTAGTTTCTTCTTAGGAGTTCATTGAGAAAACTGCATTAAATTGTTTATTTTACCTAGATGAGAGGCAGAATTTGCTTGTCCACATACCAAACAACCAAAGACTACTCAAAAACCCCTAATAAACATCAAAATAAAAGCAGGTGGCAAGTTTTTACCAGAACTACATTTTAAGTCTATCTTTCTTTCAGAAATCTTAAGTAGGAACTTGCTTGTTATAAACTCCATTAACCAACGGCTTGATGTCCGAGCAGAGACCAGTGACGAGTGGCATTCCTCAGGGGTCAGTACTGGGACCAGTGCTGTTTAACATCTTTATCAGTGACTTAGGCAGTAGGATCGAGTGCACCCTCAGCAAGTTTGCCAATGGCACCAAGCTGTGAGGTGCGGTCAACGCACTGGAGGGCAGGGATGCCATCCAGAGGGACCTGGACAGGCCGGAGAGGTGGGCCTGTGTGAACCGCATGAAGTTCAATAAGGCCAAGTGCAAGGTCCTGCCCATGGGTTGGGGTGATCCCAAGCACAGATACAGGCTGGGTGATGAGTGGATTGAGAGCAGCCCTGAGGAGAAGGGTTTAGGGCTGTCGGTTGATGAGAAGCTCAACACAACTTGGCAATGTGCATTTGCAGCCTAGAAAGTAAATCTGTATCCTGGGCTGCATCTAAAGAAGCATGACCAGCAGGTCAGGAGGGGATTCTGCCCCTCTGCTCCCCCCTGGTGAGACCCCACCTGCAGTTCTGCGTCCAGCTCTGGGGTCTCCAACATAAGGACATGAACCTGTTGGAGCAAGTCCAGAGGAGGCCACCAAGATGATCAGAGGGCTGGAACACCTCTCCTCCGAAGACAGGCTGAAGACAGTTGGAGTTGCTCAGCCTGGAGAACAGAGGGCTCCAAGCAGACCTTATGGCACCCTTCCAGTACCTAAAGGGGCCTACAAGAAAGCTGGAGAAGGACTTTTTACAAGACGCATGTAGTGATAGAACAAGGGGTAATGGCTTTAAACTGGAAGAGCGTAGATTTAGATGTAAGGAAGAAGTTCTTCCCTGTGAGGGCGCTGAGGCACTGGAACAGGCTGCCCAAAGAGTTGTGGCTGCCCCATCCCTGGCAGTGTTCCAGGCCAGGTTGGATGGGGCTTTGAGCCACCTGGTCTGGTGGAAGGTGTCCCTGCCCATGGCAGGGGGGTGGAACTAGATGACCTTTATGGTCCCTTCCAACCTAAACCAGTCTATGATTCTACGATTCTGTAAATAAACATCTTATTCTTTTGGAAAGATCTGATATGGTTTGTTCCAGCCAAAGTCAGGGACAACAGAGCTGCTGTTAGTGTGATTACAGCAGGTATTAGTACCTCAACCAGGAGCAGAAGCCGCCACACCAGAGATAAGGAAACCAGACTTCCAGTTCACATAAGTCTAGCACAGTGAGCTTTGAAGCAGGACCTAACATAGCTCAGTTCCCAGCATATACAAATTAGCCCTAACAATGCTGTGCATGGTAGATAGCTGGAAGTTGAGTTCCTTTTACATTTGTATAAATATAAATCAGAATTGTAAGCCAAGTAGTTTTGAATAAAGGATGATCAGTAATCTACTTAAATAATGTTCATATAAATACTGAAGATAGAATTATTTTTACATTACCCGTGAAGTTATAGCTTTTCATAGTAACTGTTTTTCAGTCACATCAGCAACAACTGTATCTTTTATTTAACGGTAGAATTTAGTGGGAAGAATTATGGCCATAGCCCTTGCACTATGATTAAAATACTCCATTGCAAACAGAAAATGTAAAGTAAGGTTGCCAGCACTGTAAAAAAAGCTGATACCACAGAATTTCTGCTCTGCCCTCCACAGCTTGAGGGCTGATGTTGTGTTTAAAGAACAAGGTGGGAGAGTTACAAGTTCATGCATCAGACTTCTCACTCTGATCTACCGTTTTGGCTGACATTGGGCAAAGAACCGAAATCCTCAGAATAAGAGGGGAGAAGTTCTCCTGATCTCATTGATCAGTCCTTCAGTCTTTTTGACCGAGTTCCCCACCTCTAATATAGGGATACAATTACTCGTTTGTCTAAGTTTTTAGCCACCAGGAGGGTGAATATCCTACATAACTTAGACAAGTTTCTTCAGTGCAAAATACTCCTCTAGACTAATTTAGGCTTATTGAAACATCTAACTTCAGTTCAACTCAGGCACCAAAACTGGGGGCCTAAGGCAAGATTTGTCCCACCTAACTCAGATGCCTAAATTAGGAGTCCAGTTTCCCTAAAGTCCTTAGAGTTCACAGAAAGGGAGACATATACTGAGGCATTTATGGTGTTGTAGTGGGAGATGCTCCTTGCAGGACCCCTCATTCTTCATTGACTCCAGGAAGCATGGGGTGACTGCACTCCTATCATCGGTGATTCAATTGCCTGAACTTAGCTGGGCTGGATCCAGATCTTGGTTCTGCACTGAGCCAATGGAAGGTATTACTGAGATCACGCAAGTAACCCATATAATCTAAAATAGGTATGGCTAAAAAAACCTGTAGAAGGAAATATATCATCACTGAAATGAATTCGAATATGCCCACCACCTCTCAGACTTAAAAAAGGAGTTTACTTACACCTATTTCCCTTGCCAAATCTGGTGTATTCATTTAAGGAGTTAAGCATGAGTCTTTGCTCTACTTTACTAGTAAGGAAGGAATGTCTCTTTGAAAAAGTTTTTCATGCCCTTCTCTCATTCTTGCCTGTACATTTCAATTGCTGTTGTCATATTTTCCAGTCTTAACAACCCCTTGAGTAATTATT
This sequence comes from Elanus axillaris, assembly GCA_026212715.1. NCBI lineage: Eukaryota > Metazoa > Chordata > Aves > Accipitriformes > Accipitridae > Elanus > Elanus axillaris. The sequence goes on along the minus strand of JANZLQ010000065.1, from coordinate 10,771,998 downwards.
GCCACACAATTAAGAAAACATTTAGAATGGAAAAGTCATTTGTTAAAGAGTTTCACTCTAAACCAATGGTGCACCCCTGTGCCTTGACTGATAACCTTTCCCCTGACAGCTTGCTGGGATCTGATGACTGTTTAGGTTCACTCATTAATGATTCTTGAGTTGAATTGTCTGTGACCTGACCTTTCAAGTAGCATATTTTCTTGCTGAAACTAACACATTTTGACAGGTCAGTAGGGGCCAGGTTGACAATCCCTAAAGCACAGAAGACATTTACTTAGTTCAGAGTGCAGAGCCTTTTTCCACCACTTTTCTTCACAGTTTGATGGGCTAACCCACAGGATTTTCTGTCCTAGGATAGGATTCTGTACTGTTCCTGTTACATTCTCTGTATATTTACGACACATGTTAATGTTAAGCAAACTAATGTTAATGTTGAAGCAATGGGTTAAAAATACTAATAGCAAAAAATCTGGGTTAAATTAAAAAAAAAAAGAGTGAAATATGCCACATTTCTTTCAGAAACCAGATAATGTAAGTAAAAATCTCCATGTATAGAGCATTGGTATGTAGAAGACTATAAGGAATATATTGCATATATTCCCAAATAATAACTTTTAGAGTAATGCTAATGAATATTCTAAAAGGCGTGTATTAAGATGGTTGTTCCTCATGGTGCTAATGAAAGGTTACAAACCCAGCTCCTCCTTCCACCCCTCTCTGCTCCTGCAAATCTGGCGCTGATAATGGGGCTGTGCAAGAACAAAAATAAAGACACAGAAAGGTTGGGTTGTAATGGGAGACTGTTAAATTAAAAATGATCAAATAATGAAAGTCAAACCTGTGTTCCGTTTAGGTCTTTAATAAACACATGTAATGCTACAGGAAGGTGGCTAATACTGGGATTGCTCAAGGTATTGAATTCCTCTTCCTTGTCTGTTATTTGCCTCATTTTAATGTTTCGGTTATACCCTCAGCTTTACACTTCTCATCGTCATTTTAAAAGCTTTGCAGGACTCCATTGTACTTTGCATGCTTACCGCTGTCAAGCAGCATTCTGTCTTCATTCTATTCCACTGCTGTTTTCCGCCTCTGTGTTTATTCCTCATTCTTGGACAGATGTTCCTGCTTTTTTTCGTATGGTACCTTTCATCAAGAAGCTTCACTAGGACCTTTTCATGAATGTTTCATGAATGTTTAGCACATATTAGGAATTATTACCACTAATTTTTAATCCAAAATAAATATTCTGGAGTTGCATGCTGTGACTGATACTTTACATATTTAATAACAGTGCAAAACAGAACGAAGAGAATAGACGAAGTTGCAATTGATCCATAATCTGTTGCACTGTGTGCCACAAAGAAGCTTACTAGGACTTCTGACAGGATTTAACAAACAAGATTTGAAATTCTTGAATTTTAATTGAATTTGAAATTAAAGGGGATTTGAAATTCCATGTTGCCAGTTCAAAAGGAAGTACAACGAAGAGAATGATCTGAAGTACTGATAGGCATTAACGGGACTCTACAAATCATAACTGCTTATTAAAATGTTTTGAAATGTGAAGAAAAAACCACTGCTTGCAGCTGTTTAAATTCTGTGTTCTAAAAGTAAACAATCTGGCTGCATTAAAATGAGTAGAAAATAATAATGCCAATATTATTGATGCATAATATATAACAATAGTATGGCATCATCCAGAGTAGCAAGTTCAATCTCAGCCATGCCATTATCTTGGAACAGTAACTGACACAGCAGAGTTTGGACTAGGTAATGATAATTACTGGGAGCAGTAGGAAGAAAATAGGATATTTTCATAGGAAGGAATAGGATTGTTACAATTCTACAAATTAATGACTAGAGGTCAGTTGTGAAAGCAGGCCTTCCTCTTTCATCTTTTCCCCAAAATCAAGAATCAAAAGACAATCACTGATATTGTCAGGCATCTCATTTAAAGTCCACAGATGGAAGTAAGTTTTTTTAACATGCAATTAATGGAGTTCTTCAGACCATTGCTTCAAATTCATACCAAGGCCAAAAATTCAATAGGCATTTTTAAAACATTAGACAATTAAAGAGATAAAAAGAACATTCAGTTATATAGGTGTGTGAGCTTATACACACACACACACACACACACAAGATATTAAAAGAACTTTATTAAAATTGCGACATCATCCTTTCAAAAAAGTTGGAGAATGCCAATATTAAAGTTGCCTGCACAACATTAATTCAGCCTTTTATGCATGTGATTATAATACAGGCTTAAGTTAAATGATCACATCCTTTTTTCCCACAGGACTTCTGCCTCATTTCAGTCATGCTACAGGGACATGTCCAGGCAGAGTCAAGTTTATCTGCCTACGCACCCAGCAAATCAAGTGTAAAAAGCCCCAAACCTAACAACAATAAAAAAACCTCTGCTTCAGAAGCTGTACAGTCATGTTAGCAAAGTACTGCATTTGATTTAATATGCCTCCTGCAGGAAAGCTGCATGGCTTCCCTGCCACAGCTGCCTTGCTTCTGGCCAGGGGAAGGCAAGCGCGGTCCGCAGGGCTATCTGCAGCCGGCCACGTAGGTTTGCCTGTGGTTATATCTGGCCACAGCACTCATACGTCTTCGTGGGCAGAGGCAGATTTTTAATTCTGAGAATATTATACTCAGCAGTGGTCTCTTAGGCAACTCAGATTTTCCACTCTTTAAATTCATTCAAGACAAAATGCTGCTCTGCGTTACAGACTGAGTGACTAATGGCTCCAGGGGATGTTGCACAAAGTGTTTCGCATCTCTGAGCACTTTTCTTTTTTTTTCACCCCCCTTCGCTTTTCTGGTTTTAAAACCGTCCCATGACAATTATACCTGTGATTAAGCGGCACCCAAAATGCTAGTTGTTACCACAGGGAGGACAGAAAGCCGGCTGCCAAGATTGCGAGGAATAACATTCAGAAAAAGATGGTCTGCACCGTTCTAACTTCTTACCCTCACGTTTCTGCTGCAGAGGCTGTTTGAACGGGACGCGACAGGCAGTGATGTGAAAGTGCTCTGAACTGCCACCATTGTCTGTGAGCATTCCTATATCCTGTAATATAAAGTGCCCAGCTGACATCGATAGAAAAATAATGTGTGCCAATTTTTCACATTAAAAACTTAGCTGTTTAACCTTAGTCTTACTGAAACTGCACGTGGAAAATACTTGAAAAAAATCAAGGTCATTTCACCATTTTACCAAACAGCATAATTTGCAGTCCATCTCAGTTATGCACAAAAAAAGGAACATTTTCAAATGCTTCCACAAAGTTTAGAGACAGAAAAATTGCCTGTTTAAAAACATGCTGTCCAAAAAGGTCTTTTTAAGATTTGATTGTTTGGAGTTTGAATAAATCCACAGAAGAGCAACATTTCAAGGAAAGTAATTGCTGTACACTTCCAAACCTGTCCAAAAAACACACCCACAAAAAAAAGCTAAAAGCTTACAGCTGAATGGTTTAAATTATATCCTGAAACTGGGAAGAATATATGATGTCTCCAATCCATTTGTAAACATTTTTCTAATTTCAAGTGGTGTAAGTCCAAAGTAAATCTCCGGACTCAAATGAAGTTCTTCAAAGAGATATTAGTGCAAATAAAGTCAGAATCTGGCATGAGAGATAAAAAAAACTTTTTAAGGAAATGGAATTTAATAGTTTGACATAATGGATTATTCTGATTATTATTATTCTCCTAAAGGCTACAGAAGAATAAGCTGATTAATGGTTGGAGAATGCATCATGCACTTTCAAAATTGTTCAGCATGCTTACAATCCGCTTAAAGTTAGCTTGCATTTTTAAGGTCCTCTTAAGCACATATTAATGCTTAGACCCACTAAAACACCTACGACCACCTAAAGAAAATTTTTTCAGATGACTTCCCAGAAAAAAGTTGTACTTGCAGTAATAGTTATAAAACAGTGCAACATCTGTCTGCGAGTGTAGAAAACTACTATGAATGAGGCATTTGAAATGTGAGGCTCCTAGAGCTCAGTTTTTCAGCTTACAAACAAAATGTATCGTAAAAAAGTAATCTTCTTCATTGATACTTGTGTTACAATGACACCAGTACTTGAAAGAAAAAAAAACAAAAAAATCTAAAAGAATGAAATATCATATAAATCAGTGTGAGGCATTTATCAACACGGAGATGTTTTCCCTATACAGACATTACAGTAGCACTAATGTGAGGCTGCCTTCAGGCTAATTATGCTGGGGAATTCAACGCATTCCAAAATCAACACTGCAATTGTACAAGATAGAAATACCCTGAGTTGGTCCATTTAACCCAGTTGCTATGGGCAAAACAGAAGCTAAAGTTTTAAGTTAGTGTCTAAGCAGAAAGAAGGAAACGGTGAGGTGGTAAGGGCTGGGTGAGGTATATGCGAAGTCAAGGCAATTCCACTCATAGAGGAAAAAAGACTGACCAAAAAGGCTGAAAAAAGGCAAAGCTGTGGGAAAAAAACAACAGGAGGTGGGTTCAGGCAAGTGGACCGGGAGGAGCTGCGTAAGGTCCCAGCTGAAAAGGGAAATCTTGAACATGAACTACATGTGTTGCACTGAGGAGTTTAGAAGGTGATGTATCATCGATTTAATCAGCATAAAAATAGGGGTTTGGGACATAAAAGTAGGCCTGTGGCATTTATGTGTTTACATGAAGAAATCAAATTCCTGATCTAATTAATTTATGTGCTGGGTAAGTATTAAATGGTGATATTGTAGTATCTAGCCAACAAAACTGACCAGTTGAAAAGTTTCCCAAAACTTGCCCAGAAAGTGGTGGGATTTAATAATCCTGCCACTAATATACAAATAGATATTTCTAACCTTCTGAAAACTGTACCATTGCACCACTCTCACTCTCAGTAAACTGCCTGTTAGGCAGTATAGGATTATTTTTTCCATTAATGTCTGTCTATGCAGAGACAAATTCAGACTTTTGTAACCTGTTGATCATATGTCACTGTAGTGCCTTTACTTAAATAAGGATGCTTGCTATGAAAGTGAAAGTTTGGAGAAATGTTATGCAGAGCTGTTGCCAGTAAATAACTTTCTCCAGAACTGCTTTCTTTATTTTCCAGACATTCTTGACTTAGTTATGCCATGTTTTGTTCTCTCTCTTTGTATGGTTTTAAACCAGGGTATACATAATAGGTGCCACTATGATCATCTTGAAGCAAGGGTAAACTAAGTCAGTCAGCACTTCTAGTACTGGTTACTCATGCATGCCCATGAAAACTTCCTTTGGACAGCCCAGTTTCAATAAAATTTCCAGTCACATGCTGCTTAAGCAGACTCTGGCAAGAAGACTAAGTCTGGTACCATGTTCCTAACCCTAAGTAAGTGGTTCTTGTTGTAGGTAACTCTAAATCTCCAGGTGATTGTAACACAAATTGAATTTCAAAACCCCTTCTGACTACATATTCTCAATCACAGGTTGATTATAAGAAAAACTGTGGTGCTCAATCAAATGGTAGCTGTAGCACGTGAATTATACCAAACTTGCTGACAGAATCTGTGCACATTTACACTCATTGTGCTGTGCACAGTACATAGAACCAATAAACAGTGAGTAATAGCAGTCTTCAGTCTAATAGTCCACTTTAATAAGTGGATGGGTTCTTTTCTCACAAAACTACCCTTTTTTATAATTAAGTTAGGTCCATTAAATGGTTCCAGAGAAAGTGGTGTCATTTTTAATTCTACTTTACAAAATGTCCTAGCCACCTATTTGTTATAATACAGACAACACCTGTGCTTCTCCTTCCAAACTCAAACATTTTTGAGCTTAAAGGCAGAGTGATGAAGAAAGAAATGAGGCTCTCTATTGAGATAGCCACAAAAAATGCAATGGGATCAAGCAATGTTACTGTCATCCACTATTCCGTAGTGAAGATACTCGAAGAGCTCCTCCTGCATGCTAGCTATCCACTTTACATTTTTTGCCAATGTCAAAGTCTACATGAAATCAGTGGGAGCTACGATACACAAACAGTGCTCAGCTGATCTCATGGCTGTAAGAATCCCCTTATAGCTTTTCTGTCATGCTACACTGCATAACGTGCCTCAGGGTTTGACAATACTTCTGCGTGATGGATCATACTTAAAAGGGAATGCAACCTGCAGAGCACATCATTCTCCAGTTAGACAACCCTATGGCAATGGCAGCCTGTGTTTATATGGAAAAACAATATTGGGAAAGTATTTTCTCTATTTCTTACTGTCATTTAATATGATTTAATGGTTAGAAGGAAAGGAAGTCACACCATATGTCTGGTGTGTTCTTTGCAGATCACTGACTGCAAATTGGGAACAACTGTTCTAAATCCTGTGTGATTTGCAAGAAATAAAGATCCTTATCTTGCTGAGCTCTGAATACTTATTGCTTTTTTTTGCATGTTTTCAGCACATCAGAGGAAGCCAAGGTCAGTAGCGTACCATACACTAGAGCAAGGAGATTAATCTTACTTTATACTACACTATTTCTGGAGTAAGGAGACCAGACTTGTTTCATTTTAAATGTACCTTAAATGACTAAGATTAAGTATACTAAAATAAGCTGAGTAATTGCCTTGGCTTTGCAGAGTACTGGTACTGCAGAGATCACAGTTTGAGAGCTGCTGGTACAACATACTTACCTTAGGAGATACTAGTATATACCTTGAATCCAAAGTACTAAGGAAGTGAACTAAATTGATGAAATTATGAATCTTAAGATACTTAACTAATAACTAAGTTATATTATTTCCATTTTTAAATTTTTCTCTTAGTCTTAGTTTATCCTACTTGGTTGTCATTGGCAACCCATGACAGAAGCACCTCTTTTCTTTTCTTTATAAATATAAACTTGACCTTTCATTTCAGATGCAAAAAGGAAATTAACTTATTTTTAATTTCAGCTCAAAAAAATCTGTATCAGCTTTCAGGGCTGCATTATTTTTTATTTTTTTATAAGAAAATTTTTCTTTCTTTTTAATTTTTGCAGCAAAAGTTAATCAAATAGCTGAATCATGATAGAAATATTGACGGAAAACTACAGCAATCCCATTAGACTAGGACCTAGAATTCCACTGGGTGGCTAGACCCAAAGGATATGTTGGATGCCAGTATGAAAAGTGGATTTGAAAACCCTTTTGGTATTCCTCCCTTCATTTAGCATAGTTGATTTAAAGCTTACTTACCCCTGGCTGCTTGTATAATGCACCAACCCACTCACGGCAAAGTATTCACAAATACCTACGTGTAAGCACTTTGCAACTTCTACCTTAGAGGAGTTGGTTTGACCTAAGATGGAACATCCAGCACTTTTTGAAATGCAAAACTCCTTGAGTTACCTCAAATTGGTCAACCATCAATCCTAAGACTTCGAGCCCTGGTGTTTAATGATTAAAGTTTAAATTCTAGTGTTTAAACAACTCTGCTAAAAGTAATAACTAGGTTAAATCACAAAGGCATAGTCTCCTCATAGACTGGTTATGTCTCCTTGAAAAGAGGAAGGGAGGACAGGTCTACAAGGTGGGGCATGTGCACATTTCACTGTTTTTCAGGAGAAGCTGGACTTCTTGATAAACTGTTCTTGGGGAGAGATGAGGAGAAGGAGGTCCAGGGATTATTCTCATCTGCTGCATGTAGTAATTGTGGCCAGAAAGGCAGAACCTTCATAGAGCCGTTTAGTGGAGGCTGGGGAAAGCAGGTCAATGGAGTGAGCAAATGAGACAGTCGAGCCTATAATCGTTGTAGAATTTATGCTGTAACAGTTAACCTTACAAAGTGTTAGACTTGCCCTCTCCTTTCCAGATTAAAGCACCTCTATTCACAGCAGGTGATATATGTCAAGACTGACCACGTTTTAAAAATAGTTTCATCAAAAAGAAGCATATGATCGTTTGAGAGGAACCAAGAAAACAGGTTCAGCTCTCATGCTTTGTTGCTTCTTTCTGGCTAGAGAAAGTGAAACTAGGAGTACAACTAGGTGAGTTAAGATGAACTGATTGAGCAATAATTAAAGTGCCTAATAAAAGTTTTGGCATATAAGTGTGTGGAGAAAAAATACCCCAGTAGCTTTCTTTATAGTTTTCTCAGACTTCCTCTGGTTGCTTCCTGGTTTTTTCAAATTTCTCCTGTCTCCTTTAACAATAGGCTTTTAGCTTCAAAATTGCTGCCAAAACGGGCATTAAAAATACTGATTTATTTATCTGCTTCGATGTACAGACATTGTGATCATAGTTGCTACTTTCCACAGATGCTCTCCAAATATTTAGATAGCTAACCCAGACAGTAAGCCTTGGCACATTTTTTCTTATCCTGCCGGAGAGGAGAATATTGCCCACTCTGCAGCCCACTCGCAGGGCTCGAGTGACCTTTCTAGGATGCTTCAGTTACCGTGAACAGTAGGTGGCAACCATGCTCCCTGCTCTTGGAACATTCCCCTTAAAATCCTACCTCCCCGAGGCTTGTACCCTCTACTTATAGCTGGAGCTGTCTCAAAACTTTTCTGCTCTGGTTTTGCCTTCTCAGCCTCACTAATGTAGTTGTAGCCAAAACTGGTAGACATTGTCTGCAATTCCCTGCCTTCTGCTCTCTCCTGCGGAGCAGTGACATGTCACTTCAGCTGTAAGACAAGGACGGAGCCGTGTCCCTGGCAGCCCGCTGTCCCAGCCAGCTCCCCAAGTTGTCTCTGCCTAAAATTGGTCCACGCTTGCCGTGGGTATCACAAGACTATGACTACTGACAGTATGGAAGCTGACATGATTTTCCATGGGAAACTTAATACATAATGATATCTCCAGAACTGCATTCACCAGGAGACTATAGATATTTATTATTAAAGACTACAGGTCTTCATTAATGACATCGGTGGTGGGATTGAGTGCCTCCTCAGCAAGTTTGCGGATGGCATCAAGCTGAGTGGTGCAGTTGATATGCCAGAGGGCAGGGATGCCATCCAGGAGGACCTTGGCAGGCTGGAGAGGTGGGCCTGTGCAAACCTCATGAAGTTCCACAAAGCCAAGTGCAAGGTCCTGCCCATGGGTTGGGGCAATCCCCAGTATCAGTACAGATGGGGTGATGAACTGATTGAGAGCAGCCCTGCAGAGAAGGACTTGGGGGTACTGGTGGATTGAAAAACTGGACAGGAGCCAGCAATGTGTGCGCTCGCAGCCCAGAAAGACAACCGGACCCTGGGCTGCATCAAAAGGAACGTGGCCAGCAGGTCGAGGAGGGGATTCTGCCCCTCTGCTCCCCTCTGGTGAGACCTTACCTGGTGTACTGCATCCAGCTCTGGGGTCTCCAGTATAAGAAAGACATGGACCTATGAGAGTGGTTCCAGAGGAGGCCACAGAAATGATCAGGGGGCTGGAGCACCTCTCCTATGAAGACAGGCTGCGAGACATGAGGTTGTTCAGCCCGGAGAAGAGAAGGCTGTGAGGAGATCCTGTTGCGTGCTTTCAAGATGTAAAGGGGCTTATGAGAAAGATGGAGATACACTTTTTTACCAAGGCCTACAGTGACAGAATGAGGGGCAATGGTTTTAAACTGAAAGAGGGTAGATTTAGATTGGATATAAGGAAGAATTTTTTTACTGTGAGGGTAGTGAGACACTGGAACAGATTGCCTAGAGAAGCTGTGGATGCCGTGTTTTTGGAAGTGTTCAAGGTCAGGTTGGATGGGGCTTTGAGCGACATGATCTAGTGGAATATGACCCTGCTCGTGGCTGGGGAGGTTGGAACTAGATGACCTTTAAAGGTCCCTTCCAACCCAAACTACTCTGTGATTCTCTGATCTTTTAGTACTGGCAATGCAGTAAACCTCATGTATAGAGATAATCTGGAAATTCAGTGCCACAGCTGTGGCTTTTCCTTAACTTGTTCAATACTGGCCAAAATTACAATTATCTTTAGCCACAGAAAGCAAAATAAACAAATTGCTATATAACAATATATCCAGTGGGGTTTACCAAGGAGTTTCACAGAAATAATTTAGCCACAGTTGTGGCTCTCCTGGTGTTTGAGAGAAAATCCTAAAATGGTCCTTGAAGTTTAGCAGCCTATTATTGTTCTCAGTGTATTATTACATTTTCCTGTATATCTTTTAATAAATCCATCCTTGCCCAGTTTTTTAGGTATATCATATGGTGCAATGAAACATATTCCTTTTTTTTTTTACAAGTCTTGTGCAATGCGTTGCAGAAGAAATTACTCTAATGGAATTTGCCCTAAAGGCAACCAGCAAATACCATGTTAGACCAGCCAGACTGCCATTGACCACTGCTGAGCTTACACCTACTGACACCAGAGGGAATGTCACCAGTGCAGCTACTGTATTTGCATGGGGTCTAGGGCTTGTCCTCTTTTTACCAATTTGACATTGGTGAGAGGATCCCGATTCTTAACTGTCTTGAACTGAATGAGGTCAATTATTATCTGAAACATTTAATGACCCTTTGAAGAAAAAGGTAGTGATGTCATAACAGATTTTTGTCTTCTCTTTACCAAGACAGGGATCCAAAACCAGTTTTTCCACTCATTTACCTAGTGGATAAGTATTTTTGTGATCTGGTGCATTGTTTCGCAGCTCTGCTCTGCAGTTGCCTTGTCACGATACACATTTTTGTGTTAAGAACAAGCAGCAGAACCTCCTAGAAGGATGAAGTAGGGTTTAACTGCAAGAATATTTAGCTACATGAGGTAATCCTTTTCCTTTTCCATATTTGATATTAAAACACACCATAAAAGATTATTATGTTTTAAATGGTGGGTATTGGCAAAATCTGTAAAAATTAAAACAGTTTAGGATCACAGATGTCACTATTTCTTTCTTGAGGGGGGGAGGGGTAATATTAAACATAATTTAACATATTGGAGTCTGAGTTGTTGTTATTTTTATTAGTTTTCTCAGCATTAATATGTGGTCTGATGTGAAATACTTACACAGCAGCAGACTAAATACAGACATTTCTCACTCTGTTCCAGTTAAAATATTGCTAAATTTATTGCTTTTATTTAGGTTGCAGTAACTACTGGAGACATCAACCAGCTCAGGACCGTACTGTATGGGGGATTACTCAAGCCATGCAGCAGAATTGGGATTCACTTTACCTCATTTGCACTGTCCAAAAGATGGACAAGTGGTCTACGCCAGTTAATCCAGACTCCCTCTGCAGTGAAAAGAGAGAGAAAAAGAAAAATCAGGTTTCATTAATTCCACCTGTCTCATACGTATGCTATGAAGGGGTTGAGTCACTACCTGAAAGTATCTGTTTATCTCTGTGAGCTATAGGGAAAGCCTGAACAACCATGTAAGTCTAATTTTATGCTTAACTTTTAGATATCTAAATTGTCAAAGATAAATCACTTGCTAAATTACAACCTTTATTCTACTTTTTAATTAAAACAAATAGATGGTAAAAATAGATGGTGAGAAAAGTGGAAACCAACAGGATCAGCAGTCAAGCAAAATATTTACAGGCCTGAAGCTAAAGCATAAAGTAGATTATTAATACACGAGCAGTATTGTCTACTGAGGCTTCTTTCTCTTCATTAAAATGCATGAATTGATTTCCTGCATCTGATGGAAAGTACCCAACTGCTTTGGGTAGTCAAATATTTATTGTAACTTTTTTTTTTTAATTTACTTTCCTTATTCTTTTCTTCTCACGGAGGTTCCTGGTATGGGCGGATGTCCTCTCCTCCCCTCTTTGGATTGTTGGTGAAACTTACTTGGACATTTGGAGGGCGGGTTTGGTGGAGTCCCAAGGCCCTATGTGGAAGTGCTGAAAAGGCTTCTCATGGTCCACATGCTCCTGAGTTGCCAGAATAGTCAGAAGAGTCCTGCCGATCCTCCCATAGGCCCAGGTTTCTTCTCAACAGCCCCTAGCATTGAGGGTTTCCTCAGTCTTGAATAAAGTAAAATTAGTTCTGTAGCTTCAATGGAAAACTTGAAAAATTAAATTCATTTGTTTCTCATTCCAAGCATCTCACATGCACTGTCTTGTTAACAGGAGAACTGTGAAGATCTTTAAAGTTTGGGGGTTGACTCTTCTAGGGACCCATTAAAGGGGCTAACCTCACACTTAATTTCCAATCCGGATCCATCTGTAGAGGAAAAAAACAAAGAACACCACCCTCCCAACCCCAAAGTGCCACTCTACAACATTTGATTTTTTAAAATAGAAAGGAAAGCAAGTAAATATAAAGGAAAACGAGGAAGTTCAGTATGAAATGCTTTGTTTGTATGAAGTGCTAGCTATGACTATATTTGTCTTTAAAGCTGCCAAGAATTTCAGTTACAGTTAATTCAGCTCAAAGCACATAGTTTACATTTCTTGTCTCAGTAAGAACCACACAAGTTAAGGAAAAGAAATAAGTTCATCCTTGCAATAACCCCAGATCTCAAGGTTCACATTTGATCATATTTGATCATAAATCAAAAGTTTGATGGCCAGATCCTATCCTTCACTCCAGGTCCTTCTTCCTTTTGGCTTCGAGTCTTCATAGTGGACTCCTTTCTAATGCTATTCACATTGAAGGGCTATTCACTGGCTGCTGCTGAGCCTCAGCAGCAGGACAGGTAGAACAGTGAAGATAACAGAGGAAGCAAAAAAGAAAAAAGAGGAGAAACAAAGCAAATGGAACAATGATTGCCTAAACTGAGAACGAGCTGTAGAGCTGAGAGGGCAGCTTCACCTCCTGTTTGTATATTTAGTCACGTTTTCTGTATATGTCTTCAGATACCTAAGAAATTAAGGTAATTGGAATATCCAGCTTTCAAGCCATCAATATACAAGTGAACATGATGTAAGAGAATAATAGTATTTTAGAAGAGTTTCTATCTATCCTGAACTCTTTTGGTCCCTTTCCAGCAGAAACCAGTTGCCAAGATAAAGATACTGTCCCAAAAGGGCTGTTTCAAAACTGGTATTTATAACATTATCCGGTGGTTTTGTGATGGGATTAAATATCCACTGAGTACAAGGTCAAGTCTACAAAATGAATTGACTTGTGACCTACTTTGGATTTCAGATTGCTCCACCAAGGACAGACAAAAGGCTAGGTAGCTCATTGTACGTTGCCTTTTAACTTCATAATCATAGCTCTGTCTGAAGTTTCCAGACTTTCCATACCAGTAACACTCAAAATACATTAGAAAGGAGGAAAGCAAACGGTAGCAGTCTGTTCCTTTCTACATTTCACAGTCGCCTCCTCTGACCAACTGGTCTCCAGGGCTGTGGTGCTAACAAAGGAATGAAGTCCTGAGAGTTTGCAGAGCCCAGCTGATTTCACACATTTTATTTTAACTACCTTTTCTTAAAATGATCAGTTGTCAGGTTGCCTCAGTCCTTTAATATCTTGCTGTAGAACCTAAATAAAACAACTTATGCATATTCTCTGTCTTGATCACAGCCTGGGAGAAACTGGCCACAGATTTAAGCAGGACTTTTGCAGGAACATACTGTACCAGATCTCCCAGTTATTGTGAAACTAACAAGAGGCTTAAGTTTCAATCTTTTTAGATGACTGCCCCTTAGCCAGAATCAACGTTGTATTTAAACCTTTTCCTCTAGGCAGTGAGGGAATACAGGAATTGTCATTATACTGACAAATGGCATGCTCTGGGTGTATTACCACATGCAAAGATGGAGAAAGTATGAGGTATTTGCTGCCAAAACCTTTGTGCCGTCAGAGTATTGAGTATAATAGTAGAATATGCCACTGTTCGGTCTACATTTAGGATAATTGACTCAGATACCCAAATAAAATCTGTTCAGAACATAAATCTATTTGAAAGTTACATTGGTTAACTGTATCCTTTGTTTTCATGGTTATTCTTTTTGTGGTATTGCACATCTTCCCATCTCTCCCTAGAGAGATATGTAGTGACAATATACATTCCAAAACTGTTGGAAGGCTTTGTGCTAGCAATTACGTTTCATGTAAGAAAATAACTCTGCAAAGCAATGTTGCCATTCCCTAGGTTTAGAGATGCCTTTTGGCACATCTACATGGAAGCCCATTATCAGATGCACCCACTGAAAAAGAGGAACAGTGAACATCACCAGCAGTGTTGTACAAGATGAAACAGTGGGTTTGAGGAGACAAAGTCCTGTTCTCTGCTTTGCATGGCTGTCGGGGGAACAGTTTGATAACAATGATCATGTTCATGTGCCTAGAAATATTTTTGCCTCTGTCACTTTTTGAGGATAATGCTTTCCTGAGCTACTGTTCAGATATTATGTTCTCATTCACATCTAAAATATGGACAGCAGAAGTTATTATTTAAACCTGAAAATTATTTTCCACTTAGGTAAAATAAGATAGATTTCTGTACAACAAAGTCCAGAAGGATACATCCCTTCTGCATGAACCAATCCTTTTTCCATCCCCATACCTCCCTTGATCTCCTAGGGAAAAACTGGCTTCAGAGGTTCCTTACGTATTGAAACAGTTTCTTTGATTTTTGCATTTTCCTTTAATAATAGTCAATCTATGCAGCTGCAGAAACGTACTGAATTAAGTCTACCAGAGACATGGGTCTATGAAAGAAAGGTGAAAGAAAGTGAAGCAGGAATTACTGACTGTATGATTAAGTTAAACTTAGCAGTGGTGAATGCTTGAAGAGTTTTGTTGTGTTATTTGTATAAAATCTGAAGAAGCAAATCTAGGCATTTTATAATGGCGTGAAAATACAGATTAGCTTCCCAATCCTGTGACACCTATCTGTAATTTTACTTTGTCTTTTAATGAACATGAATTACAGTCTTTCCACAAAGGCATCATTCACATCATCGTAACTGTTGTGTTGTCACTCAGTGCATTTAAGACTCACAACTCCCATTTTTATGGACTGCCTTGCTGTCTGCGGTCAGGTACCTCACTTCAGTTGAGATTTAAAGCCAAGCATTGTTCAAATACAGGCAATACAAAAGATTCCTAGGAGAAAACAGTCCTTCATTTAGCCGGTGACGGCGTTTGGTTGCCTTTTTCCCTGGTGAGAATGCCTGTCTCAGATTTAAACAGCACAGCTGGGAGAGCCAACCTCTTAGCCTCCAGCCCAGCCTGCCTGCACACAGACACTGTATTTGTCTGCTAATGTAACACATGCTAAAGAAGCCAGAGATTTCATGACTTTCTGCTCAAAAGAGCCTGGGGTATCCTCACTTGAGACTGCATAGCATGTGCAGAAGAGATCAGACAGTTCAGCCAAAGGCAAGCATTAGTATACTGGTTATACAAGTGCACCATATAGGCTCGGCAGCTTTGTGCTAGCCCCTTAGAGCAACACCATTTTATATTGGTGAATATGAGCTATATTAGCCATATTAGTTCAAAGTTGCTATAGCACGGCACCAAACTAGAGTACTCCACTCACTATTAGTAGCATCTTACATCCCACTTGCTCTCACAGACAAGCAACTGAACAGAGTGTAAAAGAAAGGGAACTGAGAACACGTATTATCAATGCAGATTGTCTGGGACTAAACTAACACACAGAGTATAAGGCTTTCTCTGCTCGCATTTAAGCCGTGAGCATCTGGTCTTGGCCATATTTGGTCTACTACCGATGAATGGAGAAATCTGTCATCTGTGGATACCCTAACAGAACTAATATCTTCCAAATACATGTCTGAGCAAAATAAACGACTAAGGCGAAGCTCTGTTCATTGCACTGCTCCAAAAATAGGTGTACATTAAAATAGAGTCAAGTGTTATACAAAGTGCCCTGGCAACAAGAACTAATACTGCAGTGACTTGTAAGTCCCAGGAATGCAAAGGGAGTTGGGCAAACAAAGGGAACTGCTAACTTATAAACATAGGCTGCTGCTGCAGAAAAAGGCAACAACCATAATGAAACATGTGAAGGAAACCTCGGCATACCGCAAATCTAATACACTACCTTCAGGCAAAATATCACAGAGGAAGCAAAAGCGTTGAAACTTTTAGAAAAAGAAGCTGGGGAACTTCAGCTGCACCAGAGGCACAGCAAACCGAGCAGGAACAGTTCTCAGACCGTGACAGCAGGTAAAGACTTTCTGGTGACAGGGAGAAGGAAGCAGCAGCTTTCAGCATGTTAGTCTCTATTTTTATTCTTATGTCAGATTCTCACCAGCCAGTGCAGTATGCAGTTTCACCTCTGGAGATGTACTGTGGTGACACGTATTGCCCCCTGCCCATTCCTGCATCTGCATCTCTTCAGTACGTGTTCCAGTCATAAAAATAACTTAAAACACTGATCTGATGGAAATATTTAGAGGACTAATAATTCTGTCCAACAAACTTTTCAGATGTTTTTTAAGAAGATTATTCTCATTACGTGGAAAACAATTTCAAAGTGCTTGAGCCACAGTGTGCTTTCTGTATGGATGCTGATATTGGATACAGCAAAGCCAGTTATAGATTTTCCTTTAGAGAGAAGCACAGCTACCCTAATTTATTTCATGAGACCTAGTTTGTGGTGGTGAGTGGCCTTCTTTCTGGACATATTAGCTTGGATATACTGAGTCAGGGAACACCTATTTGAAGCAATACATTTTAAATCTGTGCAGAACTATCAGCTCTTTGTGGCTGCTAGTTCTGCATGCCTGAACTTCTGAGAACCAGGTAGTTATAGTCCTCCCTGATAAACTTTGGTTAACTGAGATATTAGTTAGGAAAGGCCAAACTAAGACTCGGATTTCAGATGTAATCATCCTTACGAAGATCCCTGCAAATCGTGTTGCTATTGACCTAGATACAGGTTTCAATACAGATTTTATAAAAGTGTCAGTCTTTTCACTTGTCTGTTTTTCTGTAATTCTACTATTCACAGTTAGCAATAAAGAAAAACGGAAATTTAGCACAAAAGGTGAAAGATAAAAGCAAACAGGCAGTTTGTGTCCGGATTCAGAAAAATTAGGAAGAGACAATAATTGTCAATGGCAAGAATTGCCACATACCTACACATCTTTCATTTTTGTAAAAATACACAGGTCGAATGAATTTTCCTAAATGAGAGAAGAATATGGAAGGAGGTTACCTACTTTCCCACAAACGACATAAAATTCATTAGTGGAAGTATGCAGCAATCCAAATATTAGTTTCTATACATAGATTGGTGTTCCTATAAAGCACAAAAAATATTTTAGTCAATCATCAAACTTAAATGATGGTTCCACTAGCTTCTGGAAATTATACACCTGCTCTGCATGAGAATCATGAATGTAAACAAGTAGTCTGGATACTACTATGATTACACTGGTAGAAGTTTCCCTCAAAAATTGCTTATCCCCTTCAGCTTCCTTTCAATGTTTTTTTCTCATTATAAATATCTAAGACCTACCCATCATTCTTTGGCATTTGAAGGACATCGTATTTATTTTCAAGCAAAGTATGATCATTTTAACTAAATATTTCTCTGAAGAAGTCTGAGCCCCCATTATTCTCAGTGCCCCTTACTTAGGAGAAGGCATTTATCTATAGATACTGAACTAGTAGCAAGATCCTTATGGTATTCAGTCTGTCCACACAGAACAGCATCAACTGATTTTATGAGGCACTTTGTTTGAAATGACACAGATTTCAAAGGTGAACTCTATAGATCTATTGACCATAAAACCAGAAAAAGGGCACAACATAGCCATATGACATTTCAGAGTAATTTAGTACTGAACTAGCTCACATGAATTTGGAAAAAAAATCTAAAGATTTTTTACATTAATTAAAAAAAAATTAGTGATGAAGAATCTTTATCACTTGAACGCCTCTTCAGTTGACCACAGTGGTGGTAAAAAGGTACATATGTTATTTTTAGAATCTCTCTGCCCTGTGTTAACTTACAGTCACTGTTGTAACTGCGCTTAAGAAATTGAAAAGCCCTGTTACTGAATTCATGACGAAGCCTTAGCATTCTTTGTAATAAACTAACTAAATTGAGCTTAGATTTCCTCATCTGGAATGTTTTCTCATCCTTGGAATATTTTATGTGGATCTTCTTGGAAACTTCTAATTTATTTACACCCTCTAGCATTGAAAGTACAAGACCTGGTGCGTTTTTCTAGTCAAGGTCTCCCTAGAATGAAATGCCAGCATCAAATTCTTTGGCTCTTTTATTATTTGGAACATCATTCAGAGACCCCATTTATATATGTAGCTAAACTATGTTTTGGATATGATAATATGTGCTTTCTCCTCAGAAATTTTTGAATGTTTGCACTCATATATACAACTGAAAGCAATTCTAATTTCAGGGAAGTGCTTCCAATTTCTGTTGAGAAGTCATATAGCAATTGCAGTGATATTTTATACTTTTTATTTATCACTGTCTGTGTCAATGAAATAGTTAATATGGCTGTACAGCAAAACCTGCCACTTCTGAGTTTCTTCAGGTGACAAGGGAAAAAACAGGCAGTGTCTACTTTGGTCCTGTAATAGACCCTTCACAACGTTAAGAAGAGCATGCTCAAAAGCTAATTACTGAGAAAAAAAAAAGAGAGGAAAAAAAAGGTATTTAAAATATTAATACATTAACCAATAATTGTTCTGAAAAGTATTTCCATTGAGAAAAACAAATAGAGAGATTTGTTTTATAATGAATTGTGTTTTTATAAGCATGGCCAGGGCAGCTACTTTTGTTTCCAGAAACCAAGTCCTAATAATACTACAAGAAAAGCAGCTCCTGCGAACTACGTATTTCACCTAGAGGCAATGAGGACATATCATACCTTTTCATGCATCCATTCTTCTGATCAGATAGAAAGGAATAATTTAAATGAGGCACATTCATACAAACAAAAATGGAAAGGGTGACTCTGGATATGAATATATAAATGCTTTGTAAGGCAAAACAGTTAAGACTTTTCTTCCATTCTGTCCTCCATTTTATTTTCTTAAAATGGAAGAACAGAACTGTTCTTGCTGAGATCATGACACCATGTCTAGGAGGATTAACAGAAATTTCCTAAGGTCATTTCTGTAACTTGCAAAAGTATTAGTAACATTTAATTAATAATAGTCTCAGTGAAAACAGATTAAGCCAACCACGTCAAGTTTCTAGCCATCACTTCTTACATTGCTTCTAGTCCCTTTGGGATGCTGTGTAATGTTATCACAGACACATTTAACCAAGGCAATTTAATATTTCCCATAGGGAACACAAATCCATTTGCATTATTATCATCAAATACCTTATTTCAATAACATTCAGCATAATTAAAATCTGTGAAAATAGAGTGCAGATTATATTCCGAAAGTAATAAAGGATTAAATATTAGAGTGACAGTTCTTCTGATTGAGCGGATACGTATTTTTTTGCAAGTTGTTAAGTGACCCTATTTAT
The DNA here is from genome assembly GCA_026212715.1 of Elanus axillaris. Classification (NCBI taxonomy): domain Eukaryota; kingdom Metazoa; phylum Chordata; class Aves; order Accipitriformes; family Accipitridae; genus Elanus; species Elanus axillaris. The sequence continues at coordinate 10,752,663 of JANZLQ010000065.1, read as the reverse complement.
GGTAGGCGCTGGTTGAATGTTTTTAATATGCTGTTTGCATCGGGTGTTGGCTTGAAGGTGCTGGCAGCAAGGGAGCTGCAGCAGGTCACCTCGGTGCGAAGAGCCAGAGGCTGCCCCGTGCCAGCCACGGCTGGGTCCAGCCAGCCCCAAAATGGACCCTCCACAGGACACAGCTGAGCCCACCAGCCAAGCTGATGGCACCTCTGAGAAAACATATTTCAGAAAGAACAAAATACCACATAGGGAGGGAGGATGGAAGGAAAAAACGTGTGAGAAGCCATCCTGCGAACACCCAGGTCGGAGAAGAAGGAGGAGGGGAAGTGCCCCAGGTGCTGGAGCAGAGATTTCCCCATTGCCCATGGAGAGGACCATGGCAATCTCCCTGCAACCTCTGGAGGACCCCACGTCAGAGCAGGTGAACATGTCCTGAGCGATCTGTGGCCCGTGGAGAGGAGCCCATGCTGGAGAAGGTTTTATCCTGAAGGACTGCAGCCTGTGGAGGACCCGTGCTGGAGCAAGGAAAAAGTGCGAGGAGGAAGGAGCTGCAGCGAGGAGCTGTTATGGACTGAGTGCGAGCCCCCGTTCCCCATCCCCCGGCACTGCTCGGGGGGGGCTGGGTAGAGGAGACAGAAATGAAGCCAAGAAAGGGGGTTGCAGAAGCTGTTTTATTTGTTTTCTTTGTTTCTAACCTTCCCACTCTATTTTTATTTGGCAATAAATGAAATTATTTTCCCCCAAGTAGAGTCTGTTATGCCCATGACGATAACTGGTGAGGGATCCCTCTGTCTTTACCTTGACCCGAGGGCTTTTCCATCTTATCTTCTCCCTCTGCCCTGCTGAGTATGGCGAGTGGCTGGGTGGGCGTCTGGCAGCCAGCCAAGGTCAACCCACCGCACCGTTGTACGTTATTTTCCAGATACGATGGGCCTGATGAGCAGGGCTTAAGCTACAGTTGCTAAAGGACATTTCAGTGTGAAAAACCCATTGAAATAAAAACTCATGGCTTGCACTGAAATCAGAAGGCAGAAAGAAAGTGGGGAAGAGGGCACATTAATCCATTTTAGGCTCTGGGTTTCAGATGATGAAATGAAGTTCTGTGGTTTTAGTTTTTCCTCTTTCTTTCGGAAGGTACTTAAGACTGCTTTTTCAGAACTTAACTAGTGAATCCAAAGTCTCACAGAAGCGCACTATTTATTGCAATTAAATAGGTATAGTAATAATAGGCACAAATAGGCATTCTAGTCATTACTGCCTATGCATTGCACTAGTTCACATATGTATCAATACAAAATTGAATTTAAAAGCTCATGAAAATGCATGCCTGTAAGAGGGTGGGTGCTTATATTCCTACTTTGTATGCAAATACATAGATGAATGGCTTGTTACTGCTTAATGAATTCTCAGAATTTATATGATGTAACAAAATATTTCTGCATGTTACCACAGTACAAACTTGTAAAGTACAAGCTTGTAAAGTACAAGCTTGTAAAAGACCACAACTGATAAGTTACAAACAATACAGTGAAGATAATAATTTAGACAAATTCAGGTTTTTGAGTCAAAAATATATTATATAGTACCTTAACTAATTTCCTTCGCCGTTCAGATGTTATTTATGGTCATTTCAGCGATTGTGACAATTGCCTAAGTCAGAGAACAAAAGGATGGTTTAACAAGAATATATATATCAGATGCAGCCATGATGCTCTCCTAAAAAGAACAGCATCCCTTCAACATACTTTATTAAGCTGAACTACTGGTAAGGTTCTTACTTTTGGTTATAATGGTCTAGAAGATTTACAACTGTTTGGATTACTATTGTTCAAGTACATAGGAATTTAAAAACAAAATCATGAAAAGCTAATCTAAACAGTCATCTAAATTATGCTTTTGGGAAACTGTGTTGCAAATCTGCTGAATGGGATTGCACAAATCAGAGGTCTCCTGAGCTGTGAATATCAAGGAACTGAAAAACAGAGGGAGGGCTTTGATAACAGAATACCTTTTCTTCAGGCAGATTTTTGGTAAAGAACAAGAAAATTCCTTGGCAAAAATCAGTATATATTCTTTGATACAGTGAGTGCTAATCTGATGAGAGCATTTATGAAGAAAATGTCTGTTGTCAAGTCATATACAATATAGCTAGCAGCTCACAGGATAGTAATTTTTAAATGGACAGAGGCACTTCCACCCATCCAGCTTAGGTAAGTTATACTGGGTTAAAAAAAAGATCTTATATTTGATAGTCATTTTGATTTGGAGCTTAGTTGGTAGGGAGGAAGTTATGTTATAAAAGTAAATATTTACAATCTCTGAGAAACTTTTATCTTCAAGAAGTGTGTTTGTACAGCTAAGAGAGGACTATAGCTACAAAAGAGACACTGATATTTTAGAAAGTAAACACAAAAATACTCCTGGCCCAACTCCAATGTGGAAAGGATATGTCACATAGAAGGAATAACAGGAGTGGGGTTAAACACAACATCAGCTTGAACTGCGTTGATTGCTTGGTGTTGAAATGGGGTAGGAAGTTTTAGACCCTTTCAAAATCTTCATATAAAGATGCATAATCATCCATACATTTTAGACCAACACTGGATGCGTTTGAGGCAACTAGACCAAGAGTAAAATACTCTTCTAATAAAGCACTTCCCTGAGAATGGAAGACTTGCCTGTTGAGAAGTCCCAGAAAAGGGCAGGTAGTTTTTATTCATATATACAGCAGGTGTACTTCATACACTGAGCAGTCTGGGGGCTCAAGAAGCTCCACTGTCCTTTAGGCATTGCAAGCTACAGTTAGTAATTTACCGCCAACGAGTCTGCTTCTAATTGTGCTTCAGTGGCTCATACTTGTTAATGCTTGCCTAGCCACAAGACTTGATCGTACCAAGGTTCTCAACTAGAGTGTACAAGAGGAAGCAGGCATAGCACTGGTATTGGTTATCAAACAGTAAAATATGACGTCTGACTCTTGCAGCAACTGGAATACAAAGATTAAAACATCCTGCTTCCCAGGCAAATACTATGTTATTGCCACACATTCTTCTAGTGGTTACTGTCTTCCTTCACATTTTTATCATGCCCTTTTTAACTGGCTATTATCCATACATTAAGCACACAGTCAAATGCCAGCAATTCTCATCATCATCCATTCAGTTCATGTGCTAGCCATGAAGCGGTGAATAACAAATTATTAAATTTCCTTGCACGCATATATCTATTGTGCAACATCCTTTCGAAGGGTCACAAATATTGCATGTCATTCCCTGAACAACCTAGACAGTCACCTGGGAGCACTTAATCACATATACAAATCACGTCATTTTCCAGATAACACATATTTCACTAAACTAGCTTTCATTTAATGATATTATTCATGTAATCCAAATCCTTATGCCCTAATATTGCTTTGTGCTTTTAACATACCAGTTCTCTTGATGCCCTGAATTTTATTTCACTTTCCTACAATCAGAGTCTATCGTTCTTCAGATCTTTGGCAGTAGTCAAAGTCATATATAAGTCCTTAGCAGAAGCTTAATTTTTTACAAAGCAGGGTAATACAGACACAAAAGAGACTCTAAGAGAAAGCAAAATGGTTCGGGGCTATAAAGTACATTTGTTATCTGCTGCCCAGCATGCTTGATACACCATATTTAATGAAATACAAGTCTGCCTTAGAAAAGATAAGCACAGCTCTGACCTGATTCAATAGGAAGCAAAAATGTTTGTAGCACAGCAAGTTATTATTTGATTATAACCAAAGATTAATATTTCAGTCTTCTTAAACAAATTCATATTGAACAAGCATATTCCTTATAGAAAAATCATCCAGTTTATTTTAAAGAGTCCACATTGTAGCAGGCATTCTAATCTATGGAGTACACCGGTGACTGTAACTGGTCTTAAGCAGTATTTGCTTTTACCTTTTTAACTTATTTAACTTTTGCTGGAAGAAGTAATGAGTATAATTCTACCTTACCACTGTGGAAAGTGTTTTCTGCACTCTCACCCTTATCTCCTGTTACTCTTTTTCGTACACTATTTAGCATCTTCATTCACACATCTTTTTACATTCACTTAAACTAAACACACAAAGTACTACTTTTATGTTTTTAAACTCACCATCTTACTTGAAGAGAAGCTTAACCTCGTTCCAAAACAATGGGAGGCAGCAGCCACCCTCAAAGGAACTACTTTAAGGAACTGAATTTACAAAATATAATTAATAATCAGCCCTTAGTGAATAAGAAATTTCAGTTACAAAGAATAATTACAAGAAAAGATGATGGAATCTTTCAAAATCAAAAAAGTCAGAAAACACAAACATTCTTCATTTTAAAAAATCCTTATTTTATAGGAAGTTTCAAAATCCCTATTACTCCTTCTTCCAATCATTCACAGCAAAATCATGGTGCTTAACTTGTCCACGGGACTATGTTTTGTGTAATCAAATCCGTATGTGCTAAATCTAACCTCCAAAAAACCCGTCAGCTATTCATATATTTCAGCCTGCTCGATATAGGAATTGGGTCTATCAGTAACAGAGAAGGCACACCCTGGGTTTAGTGATCGGCAACATGGGCACAGCATTCACAGCTTTGCTATTTGCTAAGCTTATTCTAGCACTTAGCAATCAACGTCAAAACTTATGCTAGAAAGCTACTTTAATTGCCAATGGAACCGTAAAGAACGCTTCTTCCCCAAACAACACTGATCGACATCTTCATCTTAATGAATTGACCATATGGAGCTGTCACCTTGCATTACCATACTTAATTGATTCTAAGGCTATGAAAGACTCTTAAGGTCATCTTTAACCTGTCCCACTTACAAACTGTGCGACTTACCTGAGTCAGTTATTGCACCCAGTCCAAAAGCTATGGATGAGCTGCAGCATCTCTCCTTCAATCACATGCAGTCTCAATTTAAAAGTTTCCAGTGAAGAAAAAATCCATGAGATACCTTTGTAAATTTCTCCATGGACATACTGGCATTTGTCTATTATTTTCATTCCATTTTTGCTTTTAGATCTTGTTTTGTCTGTTGGAATGCAGAGCATGAGCAGATTTATTATTTATCATTAAGAGATTATCTTCAGGAAAGACCATACTATCACATCAACCTTCTGTCTTCTCTAATAGGAGATAAAACCTGTATTAGTTTAGACTTGCCACGGCTTTTTCTCGATTTCTGAGTTTTCAGCTTCCTTTTGAACTATTAATTCCCTAACTGGCTGCAGTATTCCAGTAAAGCAGTGCCAAAAGGAGTGATATAAAACGGTCTTGCTTCTCTCTGCAACATAGTCCACGATTTTTATTTCTAGTGGCTGCCTGAGCTCTTTTCAGTTCTCTGAGCATGTGCTTGCACTGTGACCCTGCAGCAGTTTAAGCCTCTGTGCTCGGTGTTGGGAGAATATACTCTCACCTGGTACCTCTAGCACCTGGTCTTTTTTTACCCAGAAGTGCAACCTTACACTGCATTGTATTTTACACATGTGTTTTGATACCATCCAGCTTGTTAAGTGATCTAAGTTGTTACGTATCATTGAGTTGTCTTCCTAAGTGTTTACTATTGTCACAGTTGCAACTTCCTCAGTGGTAATTTCATACCATATCATTGATAAAATAAGTTGAAAGTGTTGAACTAAGAATAAGCTCATGTAAGACCTCATTAGAAATGCTTGCAATTGCAGGTCTGTAATTTGTAAGCCACTGAACTCTTGGTGTTGCTCTAACATTAATCCACCTAATGAAAATGTAGTGCAGCACCACACCTCTTCATAAATCTCTACAAAAAATTGCATCAACACCTTTACAAACTATGCTTTTAACCTCATAAGGAAACCATACCAATGACTGTCATTCTTTATAAACCAATTGTAACCGGTATTAATTAGGTTACCCCCTTTCAATGCTTTATTAATAATGTCCCGTATTAAGCACTTTCTATTTTGCCTTTAATCAGAGTTGGATGGGCAGGCCTGTAAACACCCAGGTTATTTGGTTTAGCTATTCAACAGTTATTGAACAGACCAATCTCTTGAATGTTTTACTGATGAGTTTTTCCAGTATCTATTTACTAAGAAAACAAATGACAACTCATTAAAAATTCTTTCTTTCCTATTATGCATTAGAAACTTATTTTCCTTTACACCTCTGCCATAACTTTCTCTTTGTACTTTTTATCTTTATCAGTTTCCCATACTTCCTTTCTGGTTGACGTTCAGTAGCACTAGCTTCTCTCATCTTCCACTTCTTATGATTATTTTTGTTCATTTCTTCATTTTGTCTCTTAATGCTGAGGGCCTTCGTTTAGTTGCATTTCTTCGTTTGTTTTTATAAGAGTAGTCTTCCTAATGATGTGATAACAAGCTTGACAGCACCTAGCAAAATGCTTTTAAGTAGTATCCAAATGTCATTCATATCTTGCTAAATTCTTCCTACTATCTGATTTAGCTGTAAGTGGTTTCTGGCTGTATGATAGGATCTTTTTTAATAATTACATGTATATTTTTCTTTTATGTATTCTATTCTATATGCACACTGAAAATGTGATTCACTGGAACGTAATGACAGATGAGGGAAGGGGCTGAGGGAAGGGCTTGCTTGGCATGAAGACAAGAAGGCTTTGCAGGGACTTAATAGCAGCCTTCCAGTATCTAAGGGGAGGTTATCAACAAGATGAAGCCAGACTCTCTGCTGAGGTGTGTGACAAGAGAACAGGGGAAAATGACACGCCAACTTTACATGAGGAAAAAAAAATCATTGCGACACTGACCAAGGTTTGGAGCAGGGTGCCAGAGAGGCTGGGTAATCTCTGTCCTTGGAGGTGTGTCTGGCTGGATGAAGACCTGAGCAGCCTGGTCTGATCGCAGGAGATTGGACTAAAGACCCTCTGAGGTGCCGTCCAGCCTGAATTATTCCAGTTCTGCGATAAGTTCACTCATAACTCTGCCAGTATTTAATTTCAATCCTGTTTGTAATTCCCTCTGTCAGAACGAGGTTTATGTTAGCATTCCACTGGGCTGGTTATGACCATGCTTTACATTTAGATTTTTATAAAACAAAGATGGTTAGAAATTTTGAGGATGTTTTAGAATTAGCCATGTGAGACCTCCAGTTCTTAGCATTATTAATAGATTACCTACGATAACACAAGCTCATTAAACATGGGAATGCCTTTTCCAGCCTTCCTCTTTGTCATTTGATTTGTATAGCCGATAGACTAGTATCTGTATTATAAAATCACCATTGCACGTGCAGTAGGCCTTTGCCAAACAATCATTTAAAAACTTAAAAACTGTGTAAATTGCCAATAGCAATCTGTGGTGGAGTCACAGAGTAACATTTATCAGTTGTGATGATACCTTGTCGGAGGAGCAAGGGTAACAGTAGGAGGAGGAACACTCTGTTGACGCAAACTTCTTGGTTTCCCAGTCCTAGGATGGTTCTTCAATACTTATGTCACTCGGCTGAAGTCTATTTTCTGTGTCCTGTAAGCCACAGGCTGGCTGATATGCAACATAACATAAAAAATTCTCTTGCACTGAATGTCGTACATACAAATCTTTTCTGCTGACATGGTGAGGGCCCAGATGGTCCAGATTCACTTCTCTGAGATACTCAAGAATTTTGTTTTCAGGATTTAGAGAGTAAATAATGATTAAAAAAGGCAAAACAACTGTCTCTTCTCCTAGTGGTCACTTTTGCTTGGCTACAGGCTTTCTACCCAGTCTTTTTACTGATCAGAAAAATGTCTGAGCATGCACGCCTTTTGAAAATATCCGAAGCTAACACCTTAAAGATGATTATTCCCTTAATACTGTCCTTTTCAATGTAGTGTGAATGTTGACATGTTAAAGTGACTTTAAATATTCATGCCAGTGAGGACTCCTTTGCTTTCATGTCAGAATTCGTGACTCCTTGCCATAAACAACCTCAGTGATATGCCTGTAGGCTTGTGACTCTTCCCATAAAACCAATCACACTAGCAATTTCATTTTGAAGTTGGTATTAAAAGTGGGATAGGCTAGTGTTCCTCAATTACCATAATCTAGACAAAACTTGCTGCATACAATTGAAGCGTAAAACTTTTCCTGTTATGTGGTCTGCCAGCTGAAATGGAGACATTTGGCAGGATTTGGCCTGTGATTTTTTCCACAATACATTACTATAGTAGTCATTAATTCCCCAGGCTTTGGCTTTGCTATTCAAACTCTACCTCAGTGTATGTTTTCTGTATGTACCCTGGGAGTAAACTGAAAGGGATATTGGTATAACGTATAGCTGAAATCTTATGTTGTAAAGCAAGAAAGTACGTTTTTGTCACAGAATGCACAAAAGCACACCCTCGGCACTTTCTAAACGCACATGAATACCTTGGTTAACGATACCTCCCCCCGTTTCATGACATGGGTCTTCTTTTCAGCCCCCTTTTTATATCTTTGCCTCTACTTCATGGAAAAACATATAAACCACTGCTCTCCCTTGTGGGAAATGAGTGCGTGGTCTTCAGTATAGAGTGGATAGAGCTGCGTATCTGCATTGTTCTCGAAGCATTCAAACCCAAGGAACTGGTTTTATTCTGAATGTCACCAAACAGTACTAGGTAACTTGATTTGTTATGCAAGGCAAAATAATTTTTACATGATCAAAACCTTCTGATTCAGCGAAATGGAAATCCCTAACCTACTTACTGGCAGGTGCCTTGGAAGAGGAGGAGTGGAGGAAGACAGGGAGAAAGAATTTGCGTCCAACTACTCCATATATAGTTTTTCTCTAATATCTTCTGGCCATTGTCAGAGGCAGAAAATTTTGAAAGTCTTACATTCTTATGGTGTCTTGGGGACTTAATAGGGAATAATATTTGAGTTTTAAAGACTGGAAAATCAAAGAAGTCATTTGGGAAAATGACTTCATGTATTAGATGAAATTTTATTATCTCTCCAATGAATATATCAAGCTAATAGAGAAAAAGAGGGGTCTCTGTTAACCTGTGGCAGTTGCTAGCTGGTCAAGTAATTGTTGTAGAAAAAGTGTACGTTTCCAGTTATATTAAAACACTGCCAGTCCTATGTAACTGCAGCCACCTAAAGCTAGACATCTAAACAATTGGTCTTATACACAGTCCTTCTCTATAAAGAGTCGGGACTGGTAAGGAGAAGCTGATGCATCCCACATCCCATGTTAGGTAGCCACAGTGTGGATCTCTGCATGAGGGTACATTTAGAAACGAACTAGAAATTAAAAGATATACGGAACATGGTTATTAGAGGATCAAATAAGTTAAAGATGGAAAACACACCTATTAGTAGTTGAGGAATCAAAACTTCAGGCCCCCAAATTTTAGACAAATTTTGGCTTCTGAAGTTCTTTTCTACTTAATTCTATCCTGAGGATTCTTGTCTAGTAGGCTTTTGTAGTGATCCGCCATATGACATTCTTTTCTGTATTTTTATTTGTGTTTTCAATTACAATACACTTCATAGAAGACAGCCAACAACTTTTCTACTAGAAAGCTCCTCAAAGTAGCAAGCCCACACTTAGAGATAAATTGTTAATTATTTTCATTTTTTTCTGATGTGGAATAAATGTACATGCTATTTTCACCACAAATTTTAATTAATCCAAATCAAATTTCATATATGAGCTGTCAGAGGAAATGCCCAACCCATTTGTGAGAGTATAGTTAGTTACCTAATGTAATGTGAAGAAGCCTGTACTTGCTATTATTTTGTTTAGCCATCATAGGTGTTTAATTACATTCTTTTGATGTCAGTAAAATCATTTAACTTCCCCTGAAGACATTGAAAGGCATCTGCTATATTGAAAAAAGTATTTTCCCATGCCACAATTTGAGTTTTAAGCACAACTACTTACCCAACACATAGCTGTATCTTTTAAAAGTTCAAAAAAGTTTTATGCTCAAATAAGAATCCAGCCATTACATTTTGCTTTTAAGGTTTGGTCAGCAATACCTGTAACAAAATGTATGTTTCCATAACAAAGAAAGAACCCCATAGCTGGAGATATATTTGGAAGCTGTTCTAATGGCGCAATTTCAAAAAAATTTATTTCTTTCCATAAGAATTTTGTTATATAGCTAAACAGTAGAAACCAGATCATAGCTGCATAATTTATAACCATATTTGAAATTTAGCAGCTGGGTCAGCATATTTGATGGTGTATAAAACTAAGAAATTTTGTCTGGGTCCATGATGTTTCTAATGTCCAACTGGGAATTAAATTCTTTCTATGCCATAATTTTTTAAACAAGTCTACAAAAGAGACTGTTACGTGGTAGATTCAGGAGCAGAATACACTGTCCTGTAGTTAATTACCATCAACCATTATTTAGACATTTCCTGTGCTCTGTCTACTACAGCATTTCATACGACGTTTTTATATGCTAGAAAAGCATATTATAGAAAGGCGCATTAGTAATTGAAGGTGAGTATTCCATATTTTATGTATATTTTCTTCAGAACTCTGATATTATGTAAAATGTTTTTGGATCATTAGACCATGTTTCCATCACTTTTAGCATCTGCACACTCTGTCCTTTGGAGAGCAGCTGTCAGCTGTAAAAAATTAGTATCATATGATACCTCCAATATTCCACTAACTTTTTATCTGTTCAAACTACATGAGGCACAGAAAATGGTACATGCTCATTGTTCATTTTAAATTATTTTAAAAATATCTAAGCCTTGGAAAGTTTAATAACTGCAATGTATTTTCAATATTTTCTTATGATCACTCATCTGTAACTCCTAAAAAAATACTTGTGCCTTACCATTAATATGCAGTTTTGGTTACATCTGGGCTACAGCACTGAGATTCGTAGATTAAAGCATATCTAAATAAGAACTGGAAAAAAAATAATTTCAACACGCTAAAGACAAACCATCATACCCAATGTTCCTACATATATATTTCCCTTGTCCTGTATTGAATTGCAGTTCAAACTATCATGATATTCCTTTCCACTATAGTACTTTTAAAAAATATTTCACAGGCAAGTAGAAATTCTAGAATTGTTCATTTTTGTAATATTCTTATAAATTATGTAAGCAAAAATAGTATCTTTCACTGATCATTGTTTGTTTAAAAAAAAGAAAAAAAAATCATAAATTTGGGCTTTCAAATCTGGCTTTTAATCCTTACCCTCCAAGTCACACTGAGAACACTGCTGGAAAACTCATAAGGACATTGAAACAAACAAAATACAAAAAACAAGACCTCACCCAAGGAATTCTAAGGTATTGACAGATTTGAATCCAATCCAAATACAACTTAATCCAAAAGTATTTCTTCAGTTAGATAGCTATATAGTCATGAAACTGCTGTCGTGCTGCAACAGCAACATATATTAACACATGTAAAGAATTTTATAGCCATAAATATCAATACAGAAATATAAATTCATCCTACTTAATTTGAGGTGTTAAAATACATCTCAAGTGACTGTGCTGGAATTCCTCATCTCTTTCCATTAACTGCAGAGGAAGCTTAGATGTCTTTCTTACAGTAGGTCACTGATTTTTAAGCGTTATTATTAGGTGAGATATATTCCACTGTAAAAATTGCCATCTCTGTTCTACAAAAAAACTGGACATAGGAAATAAGTTAACCTGTAAGAAACAGCATTAACTTTTTGTATTTATAATTTTCATTGCTCATTTAATGTAATATTTTTATAAAATATAAAATGATAATATATACCATCAAGCAACAGTAAAGGAATGTTAATGTGTTGAAAGAATGAGAATGAAAATTCTGTCTAGTGCCATGGTCCTCGGTTTGGATATGTATCTTATGTTGTAATTATCATAAGAGCTTTCTGTTTTTTAAATATAATGTATTGTACTATTAAATATTTCCAGGGTCCGTAAAAATATTTTCTATTAAAGAAAAATAGTTACCGATTCGCATTGCATATGCCATTCGTTTCATATGCAATGATATCCGCATAGTTCTTGTGCCTAATAAATTCAACTAGGGAAATTCAAATGCAATATACTCTGTACTTCTTTTCTAGAAGTAGTACATGACAGGCAATTATAATTTAGTACAAGCTATGAAACTTACATTTAATATTATTTATTCTTCAACTACTAGAATTCATTCCACTGGATCTAGAGCTCAAGGTAAATACTTAAGGAGGAATGGCATTATGTATTGCAATTATAACCAGAATTTAAGATATGTTTACTTAATATAAATAATAATATGCACTTATCCAAAGCTCTAAGTAGCCTAACTATTAATAACACAATACATAAAATAATATCAACTTTAACTTAACTGGAAACTCAGCAAACAGGAAACACAGACACTCCTTTCCAACCTCGCATCTTTGTGGGATGTAAAGTTTCCAATACTTTTTTCTGCCCTCTCAAAATGATGTCTGCTGCAACCTGAAATTAAGATTATTGTACTCGGGCAGTTTCAGACTCAGGTGGTGCTAGAGGTAATGTTTACAGTCCTAGAACATTTATAGAGAACAATCTGATTGCATGTATGTGTACAGGGAGAAGGGAAAAGAGAAGGAGAAAGGACAGGGAGAGTGTAAAGAAATGAGTCTTGAGCTCTCTGCAAGCGGCAGCTGTGGTAATATGACATTGGATAATACAATATTTTGTAGGCTTACATGATTTATAGCGTCCTAAACAGCTTCTGGAAGCAATTAAGCAACCAGTGCAGACCTCAGGAGATGGGATGCTGCCTGCCTCCCACAGATCGATAGCTCACTAAATTGACTGCTGCATTCATTATCAGTTTCAGTCCCTGACTGTCTCTATCAGCTTGGTGCAACTGTCTAATCTGAAAGTAGCAAAAGAGCAGAAAACAACAACAAAAAGAGCTGCTTTCAAAAGGTGGCAGCTTACTAACCAAACACAGTTCATAGTAAACTTACTGGGTAACTCATATTAGAAGATCACCAAACAGAAGTTAGAAAGCCTAAAATTGTCTTAAATCCCCATTTTTAGCAAGCAATGGCAGACTTCTGTTCTCAGTCATCTTCTCTTTCCTTTTTCTGCATCTGTTTCCATCTCACAATCTCAGCCTCGGTCTAAGTTTCAGACAAGTCACTCCCTTCCACGCCTCTGACTCACGTAGGTAATGGTTGCAGTCCTTTGTTGCAATGTCCAAGCCCCAGGCACGGGACTACGTACAAGCAGCTGACTGGTAATAACATTTCCTCTGCCTCCTAACAACTCCCCTAACAACGGGGAATGCACACTGAACAGGGAAACTGGAGTCCATGCTTGAGACGTCCCTTGAGAGAGCCTATTAGTTGAGATTTCATCTAAGGACGAGGATGAAGAATTGTTCTGTTTGCTTTTGTCGAGGTCGTCAGGTGCATCATAAAGTACATGAACAGATCAGCAGATTTCATAAAACGTCAGTGTGGACATCTGATCATTATGTTTTCCAGAGGAAAACCTCTATTGTCCTTATATGTCTATCCGACATAAATGTTTTGTATGGAAACCAAGTTTACAATTCCTGAACAAGCAAACAACTCTTCTAAATACAAACCAAACCATAGGTGTGTCTGACTGATGTTGACTCAATGCTAGCTCGAGAGCCATGGCCACACACTGAGCAGCCACAGCTTCTGTTCATAGTTGACAAGCTAATAATGGGGGCTAACACAGCCCTAACAAAGATCAAGGGTCTTTTTAAAATAATTTGTTATTTTACAATACTGCCACAGGTAAAATAATAAATTGTTCATGAGTGCAGCTTTGATGAATGATTGCTCAGCAGTCTGGCTGGATAACAACATGGATTTTTGACGGAGTATGATTAGCTGAATAAAAGGTGAAGTGCCAACTTCACATTTAATTTCTAAAGTATCGTGAAATAAACGTAAGACTATTAATACAACACAGCATCACTGGACTTGTTACTATTCTTGCCATACTCCTTGAGGACATGTAATAATAATTGCCTTTGGAGTTTTAATATTCATTTGCTCATTCGTTTTCACAAGCGTATAACTGTACTTTTCTTGCCAGGCGCTGATGGTGGTAACAAAGGCTGGGTTTAAATGTCTAGGGTTGGACTAAAATTAATAGCCGTACCCAGAAATCTGCCCTACCCAGAAATCTGGGAAAACACACACCTCTTTTTCGAGTCACTGAGAAAGCCGTGAATCCTCTCTTAAAAGCGTTGCATCTGTCAATAAATAAAACCAGCTTTACTGAAACAGGAGAATACAAGAGTATTAATGTTGAAAGACACAAGAACAGATCCGCCGTCTGTCTATCTTACAAACGAAATAATTACTCTGGTGATGTCTTGGGCTAAAATCCACTGTATCTGGTATCCTACCTTCCGGACACCCGTGTCCAGTAGACAGTTGTTTCCTTGAACATTCCTCACTTTTCTAACATATCACATTCAGAGCATATTAATCACACTTAACATCCCAGAGATGCAATGTGAGACTGGCCGTGTTCATTCCCTTGGGAAAATGCTGACTAACCCCCACACCGTCCTAGCAGCATCACCTCACGCAGCTGCTGGATTTATTGACGAGGACAGCTCTGTTCAGTGACACTGGCACCAGAGAGCTGCGCTAAATTCTTGCCTCCATTTGAGCAACCCAGAGGTATCCCACCCCACTGAACCACAGGTGTTGGAAGAAAGAGCCTGGTTCAGAAGCTGTTCTGATTTAACATCACGCTATGTAAGCCCACTTTCTTTTAAATAAAATACGAGGTTCAGGATTTTAACCATACTGCCGTATTCTAGGCAGGGCTCATACCCACATATGGCTTATAGCCCTACACAGACTACAAACCAGCAGGGACTTTGCTCCCTCATACAAGATAAAAGTCATTTCATATTAACCAAACACTCCAGCATCTGCTGTTCTAGGTTGTATATCTGAGCTTAAGGTTACAATGAGGTCAGTTCTGTCGCTCACTAACTGCACAAAATTTTCTTACTCCTACCTCGAAGATATTGAACTAAACAAACCCAAAATAACCAAAATATTTGAACTAGCATAGCAAGTATCACTCATGCAAATTTGGTTTTTTTCACTGTGTAATTAATTAAAACGTAGAGAAATAGGCAGGAGAAGTTCCATTACATGTAATCCTGATATCATAATGTTATCCTAATCTATTCTGTAATATGCCAGATTTGCTCAATTAAAATTAATAACACTCATTTTCTTGGAACAAATGGTTCATCGAAGTCAAAATGAGACACCTATTAACACAAGGATTCATGTCTGATTCATTTTCTGAACTCATTCTAGTAGACTAATGTTCAGTATTTGAAAAATACTAAGACCTTATAAGAAATATTAAGATAATTAAATACTAAAGTGAATGGACTAAAATTAACTAATTTTAAACAAATTAGCATGGTTACTTAGGTTACTTTCTTCTTTTCACTAAGGAGTTTTCATATTCTTTTCTATCTACTTCCTCTACACCTGGTTTTTATTTACCCTTAGAATATCACATTTAAAATCACACTGTTAAATCATATATTACATGATAGGGAATCACCTTCTGGAGACTCAGTAATGGGAGTATCCACTGTCTTGACAGCCTTCTTCCATAACTTGCCATTCGCTACTGTTGAAGTTTGATGCCTTTCAGCGCTTCGTCCTCAGTTTCTTACATGTGTTGGCAAGGATTTGCCTAGTTTATGTACAGCCAAGTTACTTTTTTCAGCCAGGTCCAACAATCTTCTTTCCTAAATCCCTACATTTGAGATGGGAAAATCCAGTTTTCCCAATTCTGTTCTAACAAAACCACTGTGGATCAATGAATATTAAAAGATAGTTGAACTCCATTGTACTTCTCCACTAATAGTTATACCCACTGATGGAAAAACAGCAACAGAGTTGTTGTTAGCTTATGTGATAAAATGCTGTTCTCCACAGACACCAAGAAGCACAGAAGAAGAATGGCGGGTGGGGAAACCCAAATCCTACGCAGCTCCGGCCACCCACAAGCCCATCACAGGAGACCTCAGCCCATCAAGGCCCATGTCCACAACGCAAAGGAGCACAGAGGTACGACGGCAGGAAGAGGAACCCAAATTCCGGACTCAGGTGAATGGACACCCTGCCTGGGCCCCTCCCAGGGCTGGCCGAGGAGAGCATCAGTTGCAGCGTCCAGGTGTGAAGCCCATCAAAATGAGCCAAGAGAAGCAACTCTCTGGAGCATCTTTCAGGAAAGTTACTGCCTAGGGGTCGGGGGGACACTGTGGGATGCGGGGGAAGAGCATTTTGAGATTGCACAAGACATATTATGGGATGTTTAGAGGTGGAAGTAAGGAAAGGGGGGGATCAACGTGGTCTGGGGAGGAGCAACCATGGGAAAATAAAGGGATAAAGCTGCAAGTGGGCCGACGGAGCATAACCAGTGGGTGGTCAGCGGGCTTTGCCTGGCCATGCTCTGCCCAAAGGGTCCCTGTGCCTAGGTGACAGCGTCTGGAGACACCTGAGTGAAAGCAAGCGCCAGCTTCTGGAGTGGGACCAGGGGCGAGAGGCCCATATGCCCGTGGTGCAGCATCTGGAGCAAGTGTGGATGTGCAAGTGGGGGTGTGGGCACTAGCAGGGATCAAGCTGGATTTGCCAGCATGTAGGTGAAGTGGCCCAGGAGCAAGGGGGAGGGGGTGGTGGGGATGTCTCCAAGGGTGGGACCACAGGGGGACTGGGCTACAGAAGGGACCAGGGGAGTCCCTGCTGGCAGAGGGACGATAGGGTCTGGGCGGCTCTGAGGGCACCATTAGCTGGAGGGTGTGTATGTTTGTGTGTCTCTGTGGCTGTAGCAGCAACTGGAGTGGGGCTGCGGATCTGGGGGTTCGTACATCCAGGTGCCAGCAGCCGGGAGGACTGGGAGCCAGCTGCTAGCTGGATCCGCCTTGTACATACATATTCCCACTAGCAGACCTCCATCCTGCTCAGCCAGAGAGGAGAGCTGGATGAGGCCATGGGTCCTGTTTGCGCGAGTGCTGAGCGTGGCGGGCTGTGTGTAGGCGTGTATTTGTGGTGTTGCACATGTGTGTTTATGTGTGTGCCTACTGGGAATACATGCTCAGCCTCGCTAACTGGTGGCACCTGGGGGCGTGGAGCTGTCGCAGCCTTACTTACTTCTGTTGGGCTACAGGGTTTGGCACCTCCCTAGCAGAAACTACAAATTTTGCAGTAACACCTGCTTAGTAATATTGTATCATAAGCCAAATTTATGGATTAATTTAGTTAAGTTATATATAGGTATATATTGTATTCCCCAAATAATTACAGTGGATATTATGGGATAAATAAAAAAATAATACCAGGTACAAGATTTAAACTAACATTTTGCTAAGTGCTAAGTTTAATAACTTTGGGTTTTTCAACCTTTGTGCCTTTCTAGCAATAAAAAAAAAGATAATTTCAGCTTCTAAAGATTCTTGCTGTTACTTAGCCAACACCAGAAGGACTCTGCCCACACTGCCTTGGTGAGGTGTGCCAACAGTTAAATGAAACAGAGCTGTACTAATGTGAATTTTTCTTTCAGTTATTTCTCCAAATGGACCAGGGAGCCAGTAGAGGCTGGTGAGATGTAGATATTGTCTAAGCTCTTAGTTGCCAGTGGTGATGGAAATAGAATAGCTAAATAGCTAATATGAGGACATCAGTGCTGTCTAAATCTGAGTTCAGAATCAACATACACCAGATAAAGAATGTGCTACAAACTGTAGAAAAATCTATTAGAATTACCTCTTTGACAGTTGGTTTTTTTTTTTTTTTTTAAACATAAAACCCCTAAAGGTATCACAATAGCAGTGCTCACACTGTCATTTACCCTTCATTAAGAAAGTGGTGATAGGAACCCTGTAACTGTAAAAGCTTTCTAGATCAAACAAAAATCATTAACATACTCTCATTTTTTATTTTCTTCTCCCACGGTCTCAGTGCCAGCTTGTAGTGGTTTAATGTGGATCCAGTTTAATGTGGATTGTGCAGCCAAAACCAGTACAATCACTGAAAGTGTTGTGTGAATGGGATACAAATAGAATTGTGATAAAATTCTTTTTGATTTACAACCCCCCTAATTTTATCTCTATGTTGTGTTTTCACAAGAAAAATGAATGTACTATGGATTTAGGGACATTCAGAAGATGAGCAAAAGGGTATGGTTAAGAAATTAATACATCGCTGACTGAAATTTGGTTAGCAGAAAGCAGAAGAGATTTTTATTCAGTGAAATTGTTTGATTCAGAAAATCAGCTAGGCCAAGTTTGCCCTCAGTTTAGCTAAGAAAATATAGAGAAAGGTCAGTTATCAAGACTACATTTCCATTCCACTGAATCACTGCTGCCCAAAGCTACAGCAGCGCAGTGTGTACAGTAAAGCAGCCTAGGAATTACATTTAATTACACTGACTAATGCCATTCACATTGCTTTGACTATTGCAGACATCTAATGTAGCCAAAGCTCCAAGAATTTAATTTTAGCTTTTACACTGATCTTCACAAATGGAAGTGGTTTCTTCATCTTCTGACATGACTCTCATCAAACTAATCTTCTCATCCTTTTAGGTATTTCTCTATCTGTTCTGTGAAGCTTCAGATGATCAAAGCAAACCCAGATGAGTCTATAAACCCAAGCCTTTCATTTTTGTTTTGTTTACAGCCTCTTTAAACAAAAGTCTCAGAAACAAAGGTACCTATGTAAAAGTTTTCTGTGCTTTTGCTCCTTTTGTTAAAGCTTGCAAAACTCCCAGTTATCTTCTCTGACACTGACAAATATCTATATAAAAAACAGAGTTTGACTTGAAAATAGCTAGACATACAGGAAGAAAAAGAACTTTGTTCAAATAGAATCTTTAGGACCTCTTTATATGATTAAAAATAAATCAATGTTAAAAATAAAAATACCCCTCAAATAGAACATAATAAAGACCACAGAAATACTAGACATCAAATTAATAATCATTTACATAACATTTCTTGACTCAAGTTGGCTTGATTCATCATTATTTCACTTCTTAAATATCTCTTTTTTTAAAACATAATGGGGTTTTCCCTGGTGTTTTGAAATCTGGAACCATGTCACACTGAAAATATCATATGCATACCTATCTGTGAAATTTACAGTAAGAATAGGAAGGGCTCCTGAGAGGCCAAAGCCCATTTTCTGTCACCTCTAACTGATCTTTGTCTAACCTCTCCTTACATATTTTTGAGAATGCAGATTTTATACTCCAATGTTTCACTCTTGGTGAAACTCATACTTAGTGATAAAAATATTTCCCCAAACTCAAACTAGATGTTTTCTGGCTGCTTATGCCCATCATTTTTCCTTCCATCCACTGAGGATACAGGGAGTGGATTGTGCTCTTTGTCTGCAGATACTTTGCATTTAAGTGATAGTGAACAACTTGTGAAAGCCCTACTCTTGGCAAAACTGTATATCGCACATGGTTTACTGCACATTTTATTGAGCACAGAGGTTCAAGTTACTATTGCTCTACTACTACTATAATATGGTGACTTCTAGGACCTAGGGTGACATAGGAATACATTTTATTTCACTAGGGGCTTCACAAATATACAACGACCCCTGTCTCAAGGGAGTTTGTGATATCAGCGTAAGATGCAACAAAAGGATACGAGTTTAGGAGTATAAGGTGATATAATAATAGTAAGTATAGCAGTGTCTCCACTGCTGCCAAGTTTTGAAGCCATCATGGCAAATGAGAATTTGAAGGAAAAACATTAAAGAGAACAATTAAATTACTTGGGAGATGTTTCGGGGAACTACACATGGGAGAAACCGCAAACATTCTTGTTTAAAACCTAGGAGAAAACCCATGCTCTTTAATGTTTTTATAAATGATCTGGATGCAGGATTTAAATGTACATTAAGTAAGTTGGCCTATGATACTAAACTAGGAGGAGCTGTGGACTCCCTTGAGGGCAGTGAAGCCTTACAGAGAGATCTGGATAGACTAGAGAGCTGGGCAATCACCAACCATATGAAATTTAACAAGAGCAAGTGCCGGATTCTGTACCTGGGACGGGGTCATCCTGGTTATAAGTACAAACTGGGGAATGGGAGGCTGGAGAGCAGCCCCACGAAACAGATCTGCGGGTTTGGGTTAATGACAAGTTGAATATGAGTCAACAGTGTGCCCTGGCAGCCAAGAGGGCCAAGCAAGTCCCAGGGTTCACCAAGCACAGCATCGCTAGCCGGTCGAGGGAGGTGATTGTCCCGCTCTACACCACACTGGTGTGGCCCACCTTGACTACTGTGTGCAGTTTTGGGCACCTCAATGTAAGAAGGACATGAAACTATTTGAGTGTGTCCAGAGGAGGGAGACCAAGATGGTGAAAGTCCTCAAGAGCAAGACTTACGAGGAGTGGATGAGTCAGTTTGTTCAGCTTGGAGAAGAGAAGGCTGAGGGGTCACCTCATGGCACTCTACAGCTCCCTCAAGGGGGGAACTGGAGGGGAAGGTGCTGATCTCCTCTCTCTGGTGACCAGTGATAGGACACAAGAAAATGGAATGAAGCTGCATCAGGGGAAGTTCAGGCTGAACATTAGGAGAAGGTTCTTCACTGAGAGGGTGGTCGGTCACTGGAACAGGCTCCCCAGGGAAGTGCTCATGGCACCAAGCCTGCTGGAGTTCAATGAGCGTCTGGACAACACTCAGTCATATGGTTTAGTTTTAGGTAGTGCTGTGAGGATCAGGGAGTTGGACTCAATGGTACTTATGGGTCCCTTCCAACTCAAGATATTCCATTTTACATGGAAGAAAAAACTGCCGTGTTGGTTGACTAAAAGTGGCAAATGATGTTTTCTATGAATGAAAGATGAAGAATGGGATAAAATCAATGGTAGTTTTGATACTAAAACTAAATATTTTGTTTTATTGAAGGAAAGTAGAGTAGGTTTCAGGCTACAAAGCAATGTGTGACATGGGCAGGAACAAAATCTTTACAGCAACACCCAATAGATGCAAGCATTATTTATATCAAACACACAGATTTATATTAGTCAATGTCAGAAAAAAAATGTTGTAATAAATTTTATGTGAAATTATACAATTTTTGACTGTGTGTCTATATAGGAAAGGTCTTATAGGAAAAACTTCAGCCATTTGATAGTATAGGAGAATGAAAAGTTCTTTTGTTCATTTGAAGACTTATCAACAAAAAATAAAAACACAGAGACAACCTGATAATAATATAGGGCTCATCCCTCAGCCTCTCACAGTGGAATTCCTAAAGACTAGCTGCACGATCCTGACCATATGTTTTTGATTTGGCGGAGTAACTCAATTTCATTCAAATCACCAGCAAACATATCTAACAAAAGTAATTTTTTTTTCCTTTTTTTTGTTGTTGGGTTTTTTTCTTCCTATGCTACAGCACCCAGTACCCCAGAAAATTTTTGTAGGCTGATATGTGGAAAAAGAAGAGTTAAAAGGCCATTCTGTCTCATCGATTTATTCTCCATTTATTTGTGACTCACGCATGAGTAATAACTTTTGCTAAACAGAAGAATGAGTGGTAATACTTTCCCATGTAGCAGTTACCTGAGCATTAGCAGAATCTCTTCTTAACTCTACCAGATGCGTATCTTCCAGACTGGAAGGATATGCTTGTCCGGCTCTTTGATTCAAAGTAATTAGCACCAGACTTCCGGAATGAGAACACGTCCTGTGGAAACAGAGGGTGGGTCCACAACATTACTTAAGAAGTTTGACCTTTTTTGCATTCTGAAAGCTCATCTTGCAGAAACTTTCTGAGAGGATTTCTATGCTTTTTGTTCTAAAATTATTTAAAAGACATCTTTAGAGTGGCTCTTGAAATAAGAATCCAGTGTTCTCCACCAAAAGCTGAGCGTAACATGTTCCAGTAAAATGACAGTGTCTTACTCTCCATATTTTTCCTCAATCAATAAAAAGATTTTTTTTTCTACAGATACCATTTTAGAATTTGGATTTTATAGTGCATCTATCTGACCAGCGTTTTTCACAAACACAGCATGAAGACAAAATGGACTTAATTATTTTCTTTACTGAAATGTACAAAATGTGTTAGACCTACTTGAAGATTATGGGTTTATTCTGATGAGTCACAAATTATCTAAATGAATTTATTATGGTATTTATTTTACAGTACATGGATCAGTTTCAAAAAGTCACTGGATAGAAACATCAGAAAAATAGGCATGCTCTATGAAATATCTGGGCAGACCAAGCAACATCATTTACTTGTGTATTTTTAGAAGGGAGTTTTAAGAGGAGACATGTTTCTTTGCAAATTTCAACCTACTGTGTGTGACACCTTACTTGCAGTGAGGATAGCTTCTGTGGTCTGAGTCAATTTGTGTTCTGTATCCCCAGACAATGCACAGGCAAAATGAGGGGTTCTAGACCGGCATCTATAAAAAGTAGTACACTCAGTAAGGAGAAGCCTTCAGAAAACCTGAAGCTAAAGGGGGTACTCCAAACCCTTCCCCTTCTCTAGAATTAGTACTAATAGAAGGCAAAGGACCATAAGATAATTAATCTTGGAAGGAATCACATCTGCCTCTCCAATCAGGAGGGAGAAAAAGAGTTACATTTTCAAATCAGAAGGAAATGAGCACTTGGATACCGGACCAGGTGAATTCAAATTGCCAGACCCCCACAGCAGAGTCAGCTCTCAAGGTTTATACCCGCACAATATAGCGCTTGCATTCCAGAGCTATCTTGTTACTCTGCAATGCAAACACAACTTGAACTGCCTTGAGCTATCTGAGAGCCATGTGACCTTGTGAAAAGGCATTGAGCTTGGGTAACAAACTCTACATTGCAGCAGGGCCGATCGGGTTGGTGGTACAGCTAGTTACACCGTCTCTTGGCTTTGCTTCCTTTGGAACAGGAGCAAGGTGAGCTTGTGTCTCTTGAAGCAGCTGTAGTAAATATGCCCTACAGAATAAAAGCAAAAGATTAGTTCCTTCAGGAGCCCTGAAAACCACCGTGTTCAGTAGACAGTTCCCTGAGGCAGGTTTTTGGTGCTCCAGGATTTTTTTAGCACCCGAGGGAGATTTCTAGGACGTCAGGCTTAGGCACGTACATAAATCAAGTTTTAGAACCTTAAGTTCTTTGCTAGAAGTGAGCCTAGACATAGTCCCATTTGCTGTAACGAAGCATATACTGAATAAAATACTGGGTGGCCAGTTTTAGAGGTATCAGCCATCCTACGCATTGAAGGAAGACAGAAAATATGTAAAAAAGCTATTTAAACAGCTAATTAAAGACTATATCGTCTGATTTATATTCATAGAGGAGGAAGAGAGGATAAACTAGGTTTGGACTAGCTATCTTGATCTCCTGTTTCCTGATTTCTCAGCGTAATAAAGAAATGGGATTTCAGAAGACATTGTAGGAATAGGAGGAGAACTTGTAGCTGAGAAGCTGCACTGTGCAAGGGAAGATGCTTGAATAAAATACAAAAAAAAGAACAACACAGAAGAAGCAAGCAACAGACAAGTTTAGCTTAGCTAACACAGAAAATGTTAAGAGAGGGCAAACAAACAAAGTGCCAACAGTGGATTAAAGAAGAAAGGTATGTCTTCTTACTGTTCTCCATTTCAGTTGATAGTTAATTAATGAAACCAGATTATATATGTAAACTTATACTATATTTTGGGCTTACGTGTTTTATTATTTCAATAGCTACCTGAAGAAATTAATAATGGTGACACCACTCTACAAAAAAATGTTTACACAGCAAAAGAGTCATTACAGTATCAAAGGGTAAGTCTATAAACACATGCATATAATACAAACCTAACATTGTCATCTAAAAGTGAACATTAAAAAAGATACGTAATGATCAAATCCACATGCAATTTCTTAGCAATTTTTTGGTGACTCAAGTTTAGATGTTTGAACAATTATGTGAGTTCCCTCCACTAACACATGACGTAATTCCACAGATGTCAAGCAAAAACCTCAGTGATCAGCAGTGTTCCTCGGTATATTTTATGCTATCTACAATAGGAAGAGATACAGATTAGCACACTAATAATCTCTGTTTTGTAAAACATTAATGGCATCTCATTCTGAACAGCCACCCACTCACACATTACAAAGGTTTTGCAACAAGAGACTGTCAAATCAAACAAAAGATTTAATCATTAAAAAGTCGATTTCTACTGCTTATTCTTTTTGTAGAATGGGGTGAAAGTATTTAAGGAAGGCCCAAATCTGCAGGGTGCTCCTGAATAAGGAGTGGTAATGATGATTAAATTATTGGGTAATTTAGATAATCAGTAATTCAGATATCATCCTGTTCAACAGTCATTTGACTTGCCTGCAATACATCAAGACTGTCAATTTCATGGATGCGTACAGCCAGTTATACTTCAATATGAGAATGATAAACGTGTAGAGATCTTTTTGCAGAATGCCATGAGAGATCTGAATCTATTGCTAGAAGATAAATATCTTAACAGAATTAAACTATGGAAACCTCTGATCTTCTTTATTTCACTTCTGATCTTACTCCAGAAGCTTGCTATAAATGTATGAAGCAGTTCATTTCTCCTGAAATATCTTTGAAACATCATGCCATTGTCTATTCAATATAATTTTGAAAAGTGCTTTACTCAAAGCACTTAATGTATTTAATGATGATAATTTAATAATTTGATAATGATAACAAACTCTTTCATATATGCTTCCAAAGGTTTTTGCATTTTTTAGACATGTAGCTGTAATTTTTGGATACTGGATATATTTCTGGCTGTAGTTAAAGAACTGTTTTGGAAACGGTTCCAGTTCTGTTTTTTTTTTAGTGTTGATATAATAAACTTCAATATTAAGGATATACATTTCTGTTGGTTTGGAATTTCTAATAAACAGCCTTGCTCCACATAGTTGCAGTATAACATGGGATATAAAGAAAGAGAAAGAAGTCATAACCGAAAGGTGTTATAATTCTTATAAATTTTCATATTATTACAAGCTCACAAATGAAACAAAAAGGAAGAGAAAACTTTTATTAAAATGTGTAAGCTTATGTGCACAGTGACAAACTTAGCAGTTAAAAAATTTTCAAAGCATCATGATGGGTCTTTCTTAAATATTTGAAGATTTTCAAACCTTTTCTAGGAAATTGCTAGGAAGTGTTCCTTTAAAAGTGCATGGGTTATGTCACACCAAAACTAAAAGGTGCAGAGTGTTAGTAGCTGCATATAAAATATTAAACCATGACGCACAAATTCTTTAATGTTACTGGACTAATATATGTGCATTATTAGATGTATGGGGTTTTTTATATTCAAATAAATACTTCTCAATGAAATCACTTACAAAGGCTATTTGAATTATTAGTAGACAGAAGATAGCATAATGCTGTTGGTTTTATATAGTTTTTTCAAGGCAAAAATGTCTTGTCAATTAGATCACTAGTGAAGAAAATTAATCTCTTTCACAGAAAATCTTGTTGCTATTTCAGTGAAAAAAGGAGGGCTTATTTTTTTCCAGTTATATGTTCCAAAAATTACAAAATATTTGTGAAACATTTCTGTTTAAGCTGGTCTTGCTAGCTGACAAGTACCGTAAGGCACAGAGATTATATACATGCCCCTTTACAGTTTCAGGATAGTTTGCAAGCACACATTATCTGTGTCTTATATTATTTCAGTGACGTAGGACTCGATATCTGGAACCACACGTAGAAATGGCTTATACAGGACTTAACAGCAAGTCGGTTTTACAGCCCAGGAAGATCTCAGGAGATCATGGCTGCTGGATAGGGGCTCAAACTATTACAGACTATAATCTCTCTCTAAATCACAGAGAGATTGCTATCAAGCAAAAGGTGATTCCACAGGTTAAAACAGATTTAGGGAATTTCATCCTCATGTCCCCTGTTCTGACAAGTTTCTTACTCTTTCATATCTACCAGCTGCTAATATGAGTGTTGAAATTCCTGGGGGCTAGTAAATCTCTCCTGCAAATAGAAATAATGGTTACAAACTATATCTGATTTTTTAATTTTTTTAAAATATGTGTTTTCAGATAAGATGGAGGACATGCTGAGTGAACAATCTCATTCAATTTTGTTTGAAAAGAGGACATTAAAGCATTGCATCACCCATGGAGCTTTCTGGGATATTGCTTAAGTAATGTGTCAGAGAAGTTAAAGTTGACCACCAAAATGCCCAAGTTTGGTGGTTTGGGTTTTTTTTATTTTTTATTTTTTCCTCCCCAGAAAAAGTATAGCAATAACACTCAGGGTAGCAGCCACCTAGATTAGGGACCCATGTGTAGAAGACTACCACAAACATATAGAAATAAATGAGCTTTGATACTGCTTTCTCACAAGGATATACATCAGACCATTCTGTTTAGGTCCTGCCACACTAAAATGTAAAGTCCCTTCCACAGTGCTAGATCTGGTGACTCCTTATTTCCATCCATCACCATGGGATATTGTGAAATGTAGTCTTCGTCGTTACTCTTCACAGAGCAAAGACCACACAGTCTCACAGGACTGTATCGTTAGACTACTATTAACAACCCATAGAAGAAAAAAATGAAAAAGAAAGAAAAGGAAAACCAAGAGGGATAGTTCACTTCTTCAGGGCAAATGATAGCTACAGCAAACAGCCTTACACGCTCTATGAGGTTACCAAGCCTCTACACCTTCTACATTAGGATAAGTATACAAAACTAGATAAAACACCTACATGCTTTCCCTTGTCTCGGTTTCCTCAGCAGTTTGAAACACTTCTTTGATCTCAGATTAGAGTCCCCTAGGGTGTTTTTGATCTCTGCCCCTGTAGCTCATGATTCCTGATCTGATCCCGTCTCACTTGTGTATCCAGTTTTCTGCTTCTGATACTTTCCCCTTCTTTCCCTTAAATAGACCTTGGTCAGTGAAAGACGACTTCTTAATCAACTTCCAAAACTGAGAGCTGTTTCTTAGTTATTTTCCTCTGTAGTTTGATCTTAAAAACTGGCAACCAAGGCCAAAAGTCAAGAGGGTTATGCAGGCGGGGGCTTTCTTCTGAAGAGAGTGGCCCACTGTCCAAGGGTGAAGAGGAAAAGAGAACACAAAGAGACCCCAGCCAAAACAACTTCATGTTGCATCCAACTTGGGAGCCTTCTGTATCTTAGTCAATGTATAGAGTGATTACTTAGTCATGGGCAGACAGTTGAATTCTGAAATACTCGTCTTAAATTTGGGTGATTTGGAAGAGTTCAGCTTCTTGATGAAAAGCTGCAAATTTCTAGGAAAAGAAAAATATGTTTTATGGGTTTTTTTCAGACAAAAGTAGATTTCTACCAAAACACACTTTCAATAAAATGCCCTAATAATGGAAAGATTAGTAACATATACTTTTTTTGGCAAAGTTTTAAACACAATTTTTAATATATAGACAAGCATATAAAATTAAGGAAGTGAATAAACTTTGGTGGAAAGCAGGGCAACATAACTTTTTGAGAAAGTTTGTGGAGAAATGATAAGAAAACTGGGGAAATCTGAGTAACAAAGTATCAAAGTAATGCCACTTGCAGAGTAGTGGGGCTAGGAAACCTGATAAGATGTAAGATTTATTATTTAATAATAAGGATAAAAATATTGAAGAGTACAAAATAAGAATGGTGAGTCATAAAATGTGCTGAGTTATTAATGGCACTCATGGAAGAAATTAAAAGATGAAAATAGTAAGTTTTGAAAATATTAATGGTATTTTGAACAGATTTATATAAGACCAAGAGGTAACTGCAGTGATAACAGTGAATAAGGATCAGAATAAGAGTCAGGCAATTAGACAGGTAAATTTAGATACTGGAAATAAATTATTGAAAAAGTCCCTAAGTTTTCTATAAAGTTTGTATACCTAGTTCTATAGCAAAGAAAAAAATACCTTAACTAAAGATATGTGTGAATCCAAGAACAGTAGTATTGCCAACAACTAAGAAAAATAAGTGAAAAAGGACTTGGAAAGAAACATAAATATAAAGCTTTGGCTATGTTACTTTAAAATTGAGCTCATCGACATTAAACAAGAGAAGAAATCAGCATTATCACTGATAGAACAGAGATCACAGAACAATAAAGAGGAATTCAAGGGTGTGTTCATATCGAACTAGGACAGAAAAGTGAGGAGAGGAAATCTGGCAAATTAAAAATACTGAAAAGTGTCATTTCTCATTGATCTGATTTTAATTTTTTTTTAATCCAGGATAAACTGCTTGGGTTTTAAAACATTTTTTTCACTTCCCAACCCCCAACCACTTCAGTGATTCTTCTTTAGAGGCAGTCAGTTTTGAAATGAAAACCACTATTTAGCACAGATATGTAAGTTCTCCACCTGTAGATTTCCTATCACATTTCTGTTTTCTCCTGCTATGCATTAGACTTAGGTGCCACCCAATTTTCCTTATCAGGTCGAAATGGGTACAATATACCTTTTGTTTGGTCAGCCAGATCTAGTTAACATGTAAACTGGTATAACTGCCACAACAATCAAGAAAATGTTTGGTGAGTTCTTGATACGGAAGTAGAAAGATTTTCCTTCCCAGTTACTTTTAGCATGTCACACTATACTTATAAAAGACTTTTTTTTTAAAGTTATGCAAGAATTTCATTCTTTCCATTGCAAAAAGCCAATTAAAGATATTGCCTAGATAGGTGCAATACCTTCTTTATTAAATTTTTAAAAGGTATTCACTACCTCTTAACATTTTTGTTTATATTCACTTCACAGATGTGTAAAGTCACATTTGTACCAGCTGGTGGTTGCAGTTGTTAGCAGCAGGTGCTCGCATACTTGGGATGAGGATGGTATACCTATTGGAGTCGATGGGATAAGATTTATTACTGGTACAGCAGAAAATAATTTAAAGGCAGAAATTCGAAAAATGCTTTCCAATCAGTTTGCGGAATGCATGGCAAGTCATGGAGTCTAAGGCAAATAAGAACACAGAAGAGGCATTGCTGTATGGGAATGTAATGACGATGGTTCTAGCATGCGTGGGAATGCAGACAAGGGACTATTGGCCAAGAGAAATATTTTAATGTCCTTTGATCAAAATGAAAAAGGAAAACAGTTAAATAAAATTTGAATTTAAAATACTAATAAAGCTAAAGTGTCACGAAGATGTGGGGTGAGAATTCCCTGTGCTACAAAATGGATTACCTTGTTATCCATAATCATAGGCAACTCTTGATTACTTTGCCAGTCTGCACTCTTAATTTGGTTGAAACAGTCTGAGATTTTGCATTTATACCCTGGAGAGCTAATTTTCTCTCCAGGATGCCCCAAAAGTTTTGGCAGTTGCTAGTGCTTTTCCTGCCCCTCCAGGAAATCAATGAGTTGATGAGGACTGATAAGAGCAACTATGTGCTGTTCCCCTGAAGACTGACTGGGCTGAAAGGTAGTTGTTTTCCTGGGTGGGACAGGAAGATGCACCATCCTTTGGTATCAGAGCCTTTCCCACAGCCATCTCGTTAGGCCTCAGCAGCTCAGTCTTTCTGGAAAAGCTTTCCACTCCCTTTCTAACTTCACATCCAGGCCAGAACTAGCGCACCTTCTTTAAAGCGACAAAATGTCCCCAAATGCAAGTCATTGCTCTTCAAGTCTTTCCTCAAGTGTCTTCAATCCAGCCATTTCTACTGAGAAGAAAACAAATATTGTATGGAAGTTGCCTTAGTGACTCATCTTGATCACGGGAGACAGATCTGGCAGTTGAAATTCACAAGTGGGGCTCTTAAACAGGACACCTTTTGCGTTCAGCCATTATAATCCCCTGGACAGTTATCTAAAGGTCAGTTGATTCCCATTGCTATATTGGAAAAAATGCTGCTTACACAGCAATGCTGTCAGTATTAGATTATTTGCATATGAGCCTCTTGAAAACTGACATTATACAATAAGCTTATATCCTTTTAGACATTTAAACAATTAACGCTAAGAATCTTACATTTGAAAACACAATTGCTAACTAAATGCAAGAAAGTAAATTAAAAAGTAAAGAAAAATTAGACAATATCCATTTTGGCAAGTGAAGGTTTAGACTACATTACTAGAAATCATTTTCAACAATAATACTTCTAAAATAGTCCATAAGAGCTCAACAGAGACTTTATTTTTTTTCTTAATGAGAGAAGCTAGGCTCGGATGGCCTTAACTAACCAGGTGTTCCCTTTCAGAATACAGAAAAATATTCTCAGTGGCTTTTAACAAGTCCTCCTGATGATTTAAAACAATTGCTAAAATCACAATTTACTTTCATTCCTTATCTATAAATAGCAATTCAAACGACACCAAAGCACTTTATCAAACACCAAATTGTTAAAAAAGTAACAATTATATAGATATTCTTACACAGTATACAGTTACACAGATTATTAAACCAAAACATCTGTTCAGTGGAGCATTGACAAAATCTGGCCTGCAAGATGTTTCTTATATCACTGCCTCCCTTGAACCACCAAACCAATAAAATTTTTCCCTACTGATTACAAACTAGGTCCATTAAACCAAATAAATCCATAAGCTCTCAACTCTTGCAACATTCATAAAATTTCCCCAGGAACATTTTTACATTTCAAAGGATATTATTACACCAGAAAATAATCTGAAGCAAGGTTGCAGAAATATGCTCCTCCAATTTAGACCTTTAGACCTTTTAGAGCCGCACTCCTGCTTAACACTATTGAAATTCCACTAGCATTAGGGATAACAACAGTATTATTGTGTTTTGCTGAAAACTGTGTGATCAGTGTGGTATTTTAAAATCAGTTTTAGAAAATTATGTTTTCTAAATCATGCTATCTACTTAAATGCCAAAAAACCCTAAGCTATAAGTCTTCTGTGCAAGTGATGAATCTACATCAGACGTCATAATTTTAGAGATAAAAATTCGACAGCAGACAAGAATGGAAAGAATATCTCCTGGATACTATTTAATGAAAACATTTTAATGAATGACACAAGCAACTTCAGTGAAGACCTTAATGCTACCTAAAAGCACAATCTTGAGCAAATACCAACCACCCTTTTAAAATAAAGAGTCACTTAATATCCTGAGTCTGTAGCACATGAGTCTGTTAAAAGGGAAAAAAGCCTAAAGGAAATTGCTTAGCACTAACAGAAGGATGTAAGATACTCCAGCTCAGAAAATCACAAATCAAAAGGAGTTAATTAGGCAGACAGATAAGTATTTACAACTGAATACTCCAGGTGCCCAAACAGGAGGTATTTTTCAAAACAAAAAAAAATCAAGGAAATTTACACAACTCTGATTTCAAGGTGAATAGCTGATTATTAGTTGCACTGCAAGATAGCAGCACACATTTTAAATTCATAGATAGAAATGAAGCTGCTTCTGTTTACCAGAAATGCCATAGGAGCAACAGGAGGTTGAAGAGCAAATTTTGCTCTCACACCTGCTTTTGCATTGATTTTATGAGGTTTACATGGGAATAAGGAGAAAGTTGCTTTCTTTTGCTTTTCTGTTTTACAAAAAGGTTGAAGTCTTAACTTAGGTTAGTTGATACAGACTCATGAAAAGGTACTAATTGCTCTCTCATTTAATCAAAGGTTTTTTTCATATTACATGACTTCATACTACTACATACTTCAAATTCAGGTGTAGTAGCCATCATGTTGTGGACAAATGCATTAGAAAACATTCCTGAAACTAGAAAATTAAAGACATGAGCAGACAATCAGGTTATCCCAAGGTACATCAATGTTCCAATCTTTGCTACTTCAGTTTCTTTATGGGAACTACTCATATGCAGTGTTCTTACCCTGAGGCACAGGCTAGTAAATGCTAGGGACGTTATTCCCCTCTCTCTGATGGATGTGCTCTCTCATGTTTCCACAGAGTAAGAATATGCAGAATGTTTCTGTGGAGAGGCCCTTTTCTAAATTAGAATATAGCTTCACTTGCAAAAAAAAAAAAAAAAAAAAAGCCCACCCATATTCTTGAAAGTATCAAATACACTTTTCCCAGTAGAGAACAGAGCTAATATAGAAAACCACAAGTATTGCAGATGAATTCATGTCTGTCTGCTAAAAGAATGATACCCTGACCATTGTGTCAGATGGAAATGACTGGGACACATAGAAAACTTCAGTGATCAGCAATAGCTACTTGAGATCATTATACATTTCCTACAGAAATATTTACTTAGTTACAAAAAGTAACTAAATGCTACAATCTTATTAGACCCATTAGTCCTACCTTCTGTATAATACAGACTGCAGAATTTAATCTAGTCATTCCATTACAGGTATCATAACTGGCATTTATCCTGACTATAATCAATAAAGGCATTCAGAGCTGGAAGGTTTTTTAATAGTTCATTGTACTATATTTTAAAAACATAAGCCTTATTCTTAGAAATTATATCACTTCAAGTTTCAATAAAAGGCATAACATGAACCAGTCTCTCCTATGTGAGGTAAGTTTTATCAAGTCATTGCTTGATCTCATTTTTAATAATGTGAACAGACTAAGCTTCTCAGTATAAGACAGTTTTCTGATATTAGAATATTTTTTGCGTTTTGCTGCTATGTCTTCTCTAATTTTTACAGTATCGTAAAATGATTTTTTTAAATTATAACAAGACCTATTATGCTACTGCATTACGGGGCACAACTCTGCTGTAAACATTTCTTCTTCAACTCATTACTGCTTTATTTATATAGTCTCTACAACTATAGATTTTTTTCCCCTAACATTCATGCTGGCAACTCATTCCAGAATGTCTGTCTAGTTTTTTTTGCATATGGCAAAAGAGAATTTGGAGGAGAACTGAGAAGAGGAAGAATTAGTTGGATATTCAGAAATTTCAGAGAAGCAATTCATGTGTGTATGACTGGCCAAGAAAAAATAGAAGTACTTCTTCAAAAATTAGCAGCTGTGCAATGGAGGCTGGCAGCATGAACTGATCAGAGTGAAGAACCAGGTTTTCAGGACTAAATGAGGTATGACTGCCAAAGTGAGGGTAGCCTGTGCAGAACTTTGGCTGGCATTTGGGCCGTCTTCTATCTCATATTGATAACCATCTATCAATATGATGCAGGAGAAGAAAGCTATAAAATGTACAAAGAGGAAATATAAATATGATCGAAGTGGCTAGGAAAATTCTTTACATGTGCTTAGAGCAAAAAAAAAGGGTTCCACAAAGACTAAGCTGGGAGAAGATGGGAGGATGGAAAGACATTTGGGGGAGAACAGACACGTGGCTGTAGGGAATGGGCTGTAGGGAAGTGAGTTGTTGGCCTTTGTCCAGTTTCCCATTCCACAGCTGAAAAATATCAGAACTTCAACCTTATTTAAGCGACAATTTCATGGTTTCCCAGGAAAAGGTCAGCTGGGTAGATGTGGAGCAGGCACTATGACTCTTTTATAAGGATGAAGGATTTGTGGAACATTAATAATAAGTTAGCTCTACTTGTATCATCATACATGCCATCTTCTTTCCAAAGGTATCAAGCCTTTCATCTACAAGGTTGTTAAGCTTTCCAACACACTTAATATCCAGTCAAAGGTGAAAAAGAATTTCATCCTGAATAATAAAAATAAAATTAGACATCCTGCAAAGGAATTAATACCTTCCCATTAGGTGTCTGTTGTGGTTTAACCCCAGCCGGCAGCTCAGCCCCACGCAGCCGCTCGCTCCCTCCCCCCACAGCGGGATGGGGGAGAGAATCGGAAGGGTGAAAGTGGGAAAACTCCTGGGCTGAGATCAAGAC